>KZ506145.1:312500-332686 GCA_002844005.1 Limosa lapponica baueri | reverse complement strand
GTACCCCAATAGAGAAGACAATATAGTAGAGCAACCACTATGCTAGTAGGCATATAAATAAATGTAAAAATAAATATAGAAAAATAAATTTATTGGAAGTATCTAAAATAAATTGTATGTGTATTTTTCATATTTCAGGAGTGTTTTTTATCTAGGTTGACAATGATACATGTTCTTGAATCTTTATTTATTTTTGTATGTATTGTGTTGTAACTATTGTTTTACCTCAGGTGAAATATTTTTTTTGTCTTCATTGTAAATATACATGGAGCTATAAATGCCACATGCATGTCTGTTTATTGGATTGTCACCCAATTTGGAGTGGAAGATACCTCAGTCTTCTTGTAAACTCAGTTTTCATTAAAATGTAAATCAGTCTCATACCTGGTTCACAGATTCAGTTTTGCTTGTTTGTAGCTGTTTATCCACAAGACTTTTGGTTTGTCCCCCTGCCCCCCCTCCTTTTTTTTTTTACAATTGACCAAGTTTAATCTCCATTCACAGATCATGGCTCAATTTTCTGAAAAGTCTCCAAGCCTTGCTTTCATACCTTCTGAGAAGACAGTTTATACTCCTTTGGCCTGTTTTAGCTCTTCCCATAATTCTTCTGATGAGCTTTTCATGTCTTTTTTAGTAGCTTAAGGCTTTTCTATTTGTTCCCTCTCACTTCACAGGAGTACCATCTTATCACTTACCTCCTAGGCGATGCCACCTTTCTTCCAGTGCCAATGTCAATGCCCATCCAAGTTGTAGAAGATCTCAAGACTTTGCAGGTCAGCAGGTAGTTGGGTTACCAAGCTATAAAGTTGCTAAAAAATGCCTGTTTGCAACAGCTTTTTCAGAGAAACTGTCAACAAATGATCAATGATAAATGTTGGTCTCCAGATAGACCATATGAAGGTCTCACAAGGCTCATAAGACTGTCCACTGACTCCTGACATGATGATATTTATTCTGCAATGCAATTAAGGCATTTATTTAAGAACTTTGTCTATTGTGAGATCTTAATTGTTTCATTCCTTCCTTCACAAGGGAGGATGCACAGTCTCCCTCATCAAAGGACAGGATGTGAGATTGTATTGCTGTGCTAACCTATTTTACAGGACTACATCTTAAGAACACTACCAGCGGCCTTAAACTGTTTTTTATTTCCCTCACAGATTATACCTTTAAGCAAATCTGTTTTTGCTGTGCTGAAATTTGCCACAGCTGGTCTCAGAATGCAGTGCCAGGATTACCCCTACCTTGTGTACTAGGCTGCATTGTGCCTGCCATCAGGGTTATACTTCCACATGTTGCATTCTGCTTCCCAGTGACATTTTGATGACTTTCACCTGGCTTCCTTTTTTACCTTTTCATCCTCTTTCATCATCAACTTCTTTCCAAGGACATCTGACCTTTTGCTTGGCTCAGCCACTCTGGTTTTACATATTAATTGCCCTGTGTGGAAGTATCAAACTGAATCTAGCTCATTGTCTGCCTCTAAAGAGGAAGGTGTGATATTTCTATACATTTCCTCTACATTTTATTTCTCCTCTGTGTCAAGTATGATTTATTGGCTGGTCAAGAGGCTATTTTAAGCACACAGAATACACATAATAGATGTTTGTACCAGAGGTTATTCTCTCTGCTGTTGGGGTCATGGGCACAACAACAAGAAAAAGCGAAGTGTGGTTATGACTCTAGGGCTTTTGTGCATTTGATTCAGTGTATGGGTTATAATGACCCAAAGGAGGTGAACAAAGTGTTGGAAGTTAAACCAAGGTCTCCCAACCAGCAGAATATTGATGTGCAGTTAGAGGCTGTGCACCAACCAAACTGTTTCCCATATCTTGTTAAATGTCATAGTCATTAGAAAAAATATATGGGATTAAAAGCAATACTAATGAGGCCTACACATCTGTCTGCACTCTGAATAGCTCAGTGTGTGCTACCTTCCCACCTGTAGTGCTCCAGTTCTCTGCACAGAACATATACTGTGAACTAAAGAAAAAAAAATATGGAGAATTAAGACTGGCATAGACTGCCCGTATACAAATTTACTAATATTGTGGTTTAACCCCAGCCAGCAACTAGGACCATGCAGCCTCTCTTACCCTCCTTTCCCTCCCTCGGAAGGATAAGAAGACAGAGAAAAGGAGGGGAAAGAGAAAAAAAAAAACATGTCACAGGTTGATATAAAGACAGTTTAATAGGACAATAACAGAAAAGGAAAATAACAATAATAATAATGGTAAAGGAATATACAAGACACAAGTCACTCTCGCTGGCTGGTGAATTCGTTGCCCAGCCTGACCTGACCAGAGATCATGGATTCAGCCCCCCTCCAGCCAACCCCTATTTATATACCAAGCATGATGTCTATGGTATGGAATATTCCATTGTCTAATCCGATGTTCTATCTATGCTCCTTCTCATCTTCTGTGGGAAGCTGAAAAAAGTCCTTGATCAGTACAAACATAACAAAGCAACAACTAAAACAATATGCATTACTGACATTCCTTTCATACCAAATCTGAAAACACGGCAACCACTAGAAACAAGACAACTAATTAAAATTAAAAAGGCAGAACACAAAACCCGGCTGTAGATATAAGGTCAGTATTATTTATTTGGTCTCAAAAGCAAGGAGGATTGCCCAGAGCAGGTACCTTGAAATGGAATTTGACCCTGTAGAAAGTAATGTGAAATCAAAGTTATCAGCATAATCTAGTTGGGAAGGGCAGGATCTTAGCAACCTTCTACAGTATGAAAGGATGCCCTGCAAGGGGTACCCACGTATGTGTGAGAGAATATGCGTGCTTGCTTTTATTCAGGAAGAGGCTGAAAGGAAAGACAGCTGTGAAGGTCTTCTTTGGTCGCTATTCTTTCAATCAAATTTTTTTCCAGTTAGCCAATGTGATGAGAAGATAGGACAGGGACTGTATCTGTTACTGAGGGACAGGCTCATCAAAATCAGGTTGTCTCAAACTGAAAATAATTAGAGGATTTGGTGTAACTTTCTTTTAAAATAAAACAAACCAAAGCAATATTTCAATCTTTTGTGTCTTGTAGGTGACTGATAGAAAAGTAGTGGTTTGAGTTTCATGGTCAGGGGAAGAATAATTGAAAGTAGCTTGTTAAACTATTCTCATTTTTCCTTTGTATTAGCTGGCAAGAAATAATCTAAACAGCATTTAGATATTGTAATACGTTGACTATTTTAAATCAATGGACTTGGTTTTGATTCTTTTAAAAATTGTCATAATCTTTTAGGAATTTCTGAGGCTTCTACTTCTTGAAGGGGGCTTGCTACATATTAATATTCCATATTAAAATAGAATATAGATTTGGCAAGCATTTCTTTAAGCTGACATTTGTTAAGCAGAAGATGCCAAGGTACGAGTAGCCAGATTAGTTAATGCTGCTCCCTGGACACTATTAGAAACATTTTACATACATCCTTTCATTCTGCCTTTCGTACAAGCATCCACTTACTCCAATCACCAGAAGACACTTCAACCTTTTCTTGCAAAGCAGAGAAGGGTGCATAAACAGAAATGTAAAGCTAGATTGTGCCCAGAATTTTACTTTCAGTGTCAGCTTTTGAGATGTATGAAGCCTATGAATGACAATATAGTCAACCCCGCAGTCAAAACGAAACTTTGAAACTTTCCTGAGATGAGGTCAGTGGCAAAAGTCCATGTTCAAAGTGTTGGAGAAATCTGTTTCGATAGCTACATTTTTTTGGTCTCCTGAAACTCAGTGCTGAGTTAATATTCAAATTATTTTTGGAGTTTAATTTTATGGAGGTGGTTTCCATAACAGACAGTTATGAGTTAATAATTATTTATGTCTTTATTGACTTAAATGAGCTAGTCCAGGAAGAGAATTTCAACGATGACAAGACAATCATTAAAGTAGACTCCATGGTGAGTTTTCTCCACCATGAAACTACAATGGTGGCACATTGCCGCACACACAATTTTTTGGTCTACGCATGGCCCTTTGCAGCAGATACAAACCAGTTACCGATTACTGTCTCTGGTATTTGAATGCAAGAAAATTTTTTGGTTTCTGATTTTCCCACAATGCAAAAAAACCACCCCAAAACAAACAAAAAAGCCCCACAAAACAAAAAAAACCAAAACAAAAAGCCAGACAAAACCCCAAACAACTAAAGACCAATGAGAAAAACACCCAACTTATTTGAAAAATAAGTATTTCTACAACTAGATTTTCAGGTGATACTGACAGCTAGGTTTGCAGATTGACCTCTTTTCTTGATTTAAACTTTTACCACTTGCAGCAGATTTTAGCAATTTATTTTCCTGCAGATGCTTCAGGAATATTCAACAATGTTTCAACAACCCAAGTTTAAAAGCTTTTTTAATGTGCTATTAATTTTGCTTTTAATTACTTTAAAGAAAATGCTTTGGTTCAATAATCTTGATATCAAAATAAATTTTAGAAGTAGCTCTTTTAAATGCTTTGCCAATTTATTTCTGCTCAAACTTTGGGAGTGAGACATTTTAAGGTGCTGTTTCGATGCTCTCTGTGATCTGGTACTTACTCTAGTGAGATCAAGACTAAGATTTTTCTGTCATCACATAATGTGTTTTGGTCACTAAGGATTGTCATCACATAATGAGTTTTGGTCACAGCTATTTGGAGATTAAAGACTTTTCATCGAGTTTCTCAGTACTGAGTGAATCAGTTTGCTGCTAGACTTGTTTTTCCTTTTCTTCCTAGACTTTAATTGGTATTATATCTAAAGGTGTGCAATGCCTGCACTTCCTATGGTGCCAGTTCCTTTACTCCAAAGTTTACATGTAGTTATGCTTTAAATAGTTGTGATGTGTCTATATGTTTACACTGCTTTATTTTGTGCCTGCATACTCTTCTGTATGCCACAATGAAAATTAGTCTCCTTTGTTTGAGACAAAATGAAAAGTTACTATCTTCCTCTAGGCGTTCTTCAAATTTGAGTTGCCAAACCAGCCCTCGCTAAATCTCAGTTAACCTCTATTCAGCCTTTTATTAGATTTGTCTTTGTGCATTTAAGAGAGCTGTTAAATTTGGAGTTAAATGGATTCACTTAGGTGATGTGCTTAGTCAAATGTTGTGTCTTAATGTCATTGCAGACTAGCAGATTTCTTGTGTGACAGGTTCATGAAGAAAGACACACAGTAGAGGGAAACACTTTTTGGTAGTGACGGTTGAGAAGGCTTCTGTCTCAGAGCATGTTGCAGTCTTACAGCTTCTGTGACTTAATGGCCAAGCCAGTGGTTTTACTGTAGAATTCACCTTGACTTCTCAGGAGATTAAATACTAGTTTTGGATGTGGATCGTTATGCTGGCTTCTGACTTTTATACTTGCAAGAGATTACCTTATCTGAGTGGACTGAAGCAGTCTAAATTTGTTTTGTTGTTTTGATCTTTTCAGGCGTTTTTTATGGATTTGGGTGTTAGTTTAGGGGATTATTTGAATTGGGTTTTTGAAGGGTGTTTTGGTTTATTTTTAAGAGGCCTGAAGCACAGTCCTTACAGGGACTGTATTGTACCATGAGCTCCATAGCAGATGATAAAATGGACCTTTCAGACCTTGTGCCTAGAAGCATTCTGCCTTCCTGACCACCACTTCCCCCCGTCCAACCCATCTGGGTTAACATTTTTCCTCTTGGCACATTATCCCATTGAACAAATGTGCAGATTTAGCATGAAAAGCCTGAGCTTCCAGATGACAATCTTCCTCTGCTTTCTGTGGGCAATCATAAATCAGAAGAAAGACTATTGCAATAGCTTGTGTTTTCCAACTTTCCTTCCCCTGCAGCTCTAATATTTTTCTTGAATTGACTCTTCTGGTTTGTGGTAAGTGAATACTGATCTCATAAAAAATTTATGAAGTGTTGAATTTTAGGAATTAGGTTTATATGACTAATTCAGGATTTAGTTCTCTCTCACATAGATTCTGGTCAGTCAGAATCTCTTTTTCTCCCTAGCTTTTTCCCGACTGATTCTGTGATTTAAAATAATAATCTTGTAGTAAGAGGCCCACAAGTGTCTAATTAGACTGTATGCTGGAAGAGAGTTCCATTGATAATTAAATATGTCAGCTTAATGCAGTAGGAGTGCCTTAAGCATGTTAAGGCACTGGGCAGTCATTTGAGCTGCCTACTGCATAGGAAAGAAATGCATAGGAAACTTTCTTATGGACCATTAAAATTCTTCATGACTGTTATTTCTGATTTGCAGTAAAATCTTTAAATTTGAAAATCCTTGTTCTTCCATCAAACATATATTCCTGTTTGCTACCCCAGCAATCCTTGAGGTCAACAGCAACGTGCCATTTTGTTCCAGCTACAAGTTTCGGGTTTGCTGATGATCTGTTTCTGTAAGTTCATTTTCGTTATGTAACAGAGGACACAAATGTCTGAACATGATAAATTTCTCAGAAACATGTTATTACCCTGGAGATGTGGTCTCAGGCAGCTTCCTGGCTTTCTCTCTAGAAAAAAAAAAGTGAAGCAAATACCTAATGCATAATAAAGTGGCCGTGGTCCAATATAGGCCCAAAGTGAAATAATGTATGATTTCTTTAAGGTAGGGAAATGCCAACATAGATCACATAACAGAACTGATGTCATCGTTTCTAGAACAGAAGTTGCTACTGAACACCTGTTCTATAGTTGCTGTACCGATGTAGCACTGTGGGAATGCAGAGTTTCAGCTCTGTATCTTATGTTTTGGCCTTGCATCTCAGTGTACAAATAGGATTTGTGCTCAATGAGACACCAACACACTGAAATTCATAGAATCACAAAATTGTGTGTCTTGGAAGAGACCTCCAGAGGGCTGCAATCCAATCTCCTGCTCAGCGCAGGTCCAGTTAGAGCAGGTTGCTCAGGGCCTTTTTCTACTCAAGTTTTTACTATCTCCAAGGATTTTTGGGTAGGTCATTCTGATTTCTTCAGCATTGTCGGTTTTTAAGGGAACAATTTCTCTGAACAATTACACCTGCAGTGGGCAGAACTCTGAGATCAGTGCCCTGTACTGAGTCTGCTCAAGTGTAACCCATTAGGAAAATTGTTTTTCTTTAGAAATGATGCTGCTGTTACTACAGTGTATTATACTTCTAGGCATCTAGGGTTCAGCAACAGAAAAGTTGTTATTCCTGGATACTTTTTTGGTGACCAGAGAAAAAGAGTAAGTGTTTGCTAAGGTACCGTGAGAAGTACTGTCACCACCTTGTCTAGTTATCACAGCAGGACTGACCAGACGGTCAGGCTCAGCTCTCTGCTGGAACCACATCCACTTTTGAACCCCTGCATGAAAGCTGCCCTCCTTGCTTCCCTGTTTGTGCCCAAATGTTTCACGTTCAGGCAATACCAAGTTTACATCTTACATTGTAGTCACACTACTGATAGCACACTTTAGCTGACAAAAAACTTAGTACAGCAAATTTAATTGATGATATAACAAATGCTTGATCTAAACTGATGACATTTGTTGCTTTCTTTTTTCCCGGTTTTACTAGTGCATGGAGATATTATTCTAGCTTCTTAAAAGTTTATCTCAGTCTGCCTCTGATTTTCACCTCTTGAACCTGCATTGCTTTCTAGTTGTGACTCGAAAATTAGTTGCCATGGAAATGATTGCAGCAGGAACAGAGGATCTCTTAAACGGGATGAAAAAAAGATTGCATATATAAGCAGATAGGCTTAGCAAGGAAGAAAAATCACCTAAAATCTAAGGTGAAAGGGGAAGGGGGATTGTTTTTAAAAAGTCTGTCTATATTTTCATTTGTATACCAACGTCATCTTAAACCCTTGCTGATTTCTGACAGCACTGTATGCTTCTAGGTGTTTACCTGACATCCTAATTTATATGGAAGTGTATCTTTAGTATCTGCAGGGACTGAGTACCAGCTTTAGTGAGACACGTGTTAGAATGAGCTGCAGCAGGAGAGTAAAGGCCCCTGTGTGAAAAAGGTGTAAGAAGAAAGGTTCCAGAGGGTTCCTTTGCTGGTCCAAAAAATGATGCATCCCATATTCCCCAAATACTGTGCAACAACAGCATCTATCTGACGAGTGCTGTGACAATAGCCTGGAGGGCTGGTTCTGCTTAGCTATATTTGCAATTTTTTTCTTGTCCTAATAAGTATCTGACCTGAGATATTTTAAGGCTAATTCTTTTGATCTGGGTAAAAACAGAATAAAATCTGTGGTGGGATTGCCAGACTTACATTGGTGTGGCTTTCAGTCATAGCACTGACACAAAGATTCTCCTAGATCTATTGGAAAAATCAAATGCAATTTTTATTATGGAGGATTACAGTCTTTCTATCTACGTATTTATATCCATAGTGATGGGAAGCTGACAGTCTCTTTGCACATGATATAAGGGTGAATGCTCAGCAGATGCAGCTATGATGTGATTGGTATAAGGAAATTTTCAGGGCAAAGTAAACTAGCTATCACACAATGTAGGGAACAGTATTTAGGCCTGTAATTCTTTTTCCTAGGTATATTACAAGTCGATAAATTTTAAAAGGGTATTTATAGATGCCCATTTTGTTTGTAACTATGGGAAGTAAAAAAAAAAAAGGGAAGTTGAATCTGTGTATTTGCACAGTGACCATGTTGAAAGGCACGATCATCTCATGCTAATAATCAGAACATCTAGTTCTCTGCTAGGTATCTGAAAGGATCAAATACTATCTAGTTTGACTTCTTACTAGAAACAAACCTTGTTTGACTATATCTTTTGAAATAGTTATTGACTTCGACCCTTTCTCGTGCAGTTGTTATCTATAACGGTCACTGCAAAGCTACATAGTATGTCCCAGATAAAACAGTATGGCCCCACATAGAAGGATGGGCTTTTGTGATATGGTACAGAATATACCACACTATCATGACAGAGCTGCTGAACTGTCATGATGTGGCATTGGCCTTTCCTGGCAAAGTATAGATCTAAGTAAATAACTCAGAAAGTTTTTAATGCACGGTCACTGGAATAAAAGAATATTTAAAAAAAAAAAGCTTAACATTTATAGTTCAGACCATTCTTTTGTTTACTTTCTATGAATATTTTAGTGTATGAAAAACATCTGTACAGAGCATGAGATGTATGCTCAAGGAGAATATTTGCCAACATCATATTATGAATTTATACAGATGAGTAATCAAAAGATTAAATAAATTATAAATTTATTGTTATTTAAATTATGAATAATAAATTTATTATTATTTAAATTATAAAGTTAAAAAATAGTACAATGCACAATCCAAGTTAAATTACAATCCTTGATTTTTGCTTTATATACTCAAGATGATGGGTTGACCAGTAATCCCATCATGAAAGATTATTTGTAGAAATGGTTCTGCAAATAATTAAATTATGAAATTTTAGAATGTTTTAAACTGCTGAAGGCCAACTATGAATAGAAAAATAATTCCGTACAAATGACTTGTTCTGTCTGGAACTTCCACAGCAATGGTCAATGTCATCAGAGTTAACGAACGTCTTATCCTTAGCAGCCTTTGCTTTAAATTTACAATGAACTTGAGCCCATCTGCCACATCTCCATCTCTTTATTGCTCAGCAGTGAATTTTGTGGCTTTCTTAGGGACAATATCTTTTGTTTATTTTAAGAATACATTTTTGTATCAGCACAACTAATTAATTCAAAACTCAGTCAAATCTTAGTCTTTGGTAGGGCTCTGTCACAGGTGGGCTAAATGTTACTTTTTGTTTCAACAATATTTTTGTTAATTGTGTGCTCCTTTGTGTGCCTGATGTCTTCAAAGGGGTGGGGAATGCCTGGGGTTTTTTGCTCTTTCATCAGGTGCTGTGAAAAGAGAAATGAATCTGAAGTGCATCTTGTGATACTAACAAGACAGACAGATAGGATCATAATAGTGAAGGGTGATGAAAAAAATGTATTAGATATCAACATGTCTTGGGGGGGGAGGGGGAAGTCCTTAATAAGATTTAAACTCTTTTGTCAGGGCTTAGACTGCTAATCTGAACTATTTTATCTCATGAGAATGAACAATAATGCACTGGTAGGTAAAATAATACCTGCAAATATGTATATTGCAGGTATTATGTATATTGCTGAAAATCCATGTTGTAATTAAATTTAGTGTTAAGAGATTTATTTTCTTTAAAGTTCCAGTAGATTCTGTTCTCCAGATTAGTCATAAAAATATTTCTGCCATTCACTCCAGAAGTTGTGATACTTTGTAAGGGCAAGGCAATTGATGGTTCAAAAGGGAGGATTCATTTGCTTCTCGTACTTCTAGTACATCCTTTGAGACTCATGGGTCTTCACAGGGTGAAGTCCTCTGTCCCTCCTACTGATCCCCAACCACTTCCACGCAGCAGCGGAGTATTGAGTCTCCTGCAGAACTGGCTTAAGTTCACAGCGCTAATGAGCAATGACTTGGAGCCAGAACCTTTTTTCCATCTTCCACACTATTGTCCAGTATTTTGAATTCTCTTTGGACATTTTTTATTATTTAAGGTTATTTTCGTAAAGGCTCATTCTGACCTTTCCTCATGAGTCAGATATCCTATGTGCATTTCTAGGCTCTTGTAGTGAAACCTTTTGAAATACTTCTTAAAAGTGTTTTTGACCAATGTTTTAGTTGCTTACTTTCTTGATAAGCTTGTATGTAGTCTGTGGAAATACTTTCTTCCATTGCAAAGATAAACATTTTCTATTGCTTATATTTTAAGCATTATCAGTTTTTTATTATTGTCCAAACAACTACTATAATGACTCTGTCATGTTTAAATATCTTCTCCTCAAAGCTTCATTTTCCTCTACCTTTTTTTAACAAACTATAGACATGTGGTTTTCAAAAGAAAGTGTGAAGTTTGTCTTGTTATTTCTCAACCTGCAGCTGATGTTTTTGGGCACAGTTAAAAGTAGTCCTTAAAGGGAAAGATTCCATATGCTTCTGTGCTTAATTATGCAACTACGGTATCATGGAAATCACAATATTCACGGTGACTTTGTTGTTTTTATCTTATTTATGCACCTTCTAACTCTCCTTTGTGAACTGTGAAGAGCAGGCTTCCTACTGGTGTCTGCATCTGCCAGTCAAGTTTCCAGTGCTGGTTTTGCATGCCGTCAAAACTATAAAAATCTGAATCCTTTGAACTGTGGGTTTATATTTTAGCATGACAAAACTGAACATGTGATCAATGTATTGTAGGAGAGTATGGAGTGTAAATCAGGCTTGTGTTGCTGCTCCATAATTACATTCCTTCCTGGGTGGTTACAATGTTCCTGAATGGTGCCTCACAGCTTTTCCTGTTTGCATCAATTGATGCAAACATACAGATTTTGGTACACAAAATGCTTTCTGTCTATGTGATGAGGTTGAGATGAATGTACAGTACCCTGCAGGATACAGTATTAAATATTTCTCAGTGCTCAGCTGTGACTAGGGTTTCTAATTTAGCAGACGGGAATTCAGTACCTTCCCATTTTGGAACAGGAAAGAAAGATTTCTAGGCCTAAACGAAAGGAGATTTTTAGACCTAAAAATGTGGAGCAAAATTTTTCAGAACTGTAAACAGTGTCTCACTGTGGATGTTGAAGGCTATTTATTTAAAAAAAAAAAATCATAGGCACCGTGGTTATCACAACACATGGTGTATATTCTTACTTGTCTCTTCTCTTGCATGTCAGTAACACAATACCCTAAACAAGAGATTGTATTATGAGACAGCCTTTCATTGGGGAAGACATTTTTGCAAACTAAAATGGACGTTTCTGACTGACAAGAGAATGTTTTATTTTACTTTATTTCATGCAGCATCTAGTCTCCATGCTTGCCTTGCTCACAGCAAATATGTTCCCTTCCCTCTTCATTAGAGAGCACCTAAAAGCATGACCATAAGCTTTCTGTGTTCTGCCTCACTTAAGTGGTCAGCTGGCACCTCCACAACAAAGCTGGAAAGGGTTTGTGTCTTGAGCTTTTTTCATTGGTACCTGTACTCCCTGGCAAACAAGATCTCTGATCGCTGTGAGCTGTTGGCTTTTGTTTTTATCCTTAAATACATTTGACTTATATTATTCAAGGTACTTTCCTATGCTTGCTTAGACTACAAACCATTCTTTCTACCATTTGGATACCTTCCTGTTTCCAGGATTTCCTCAGACTGAAACAAGCATCATTTTCGTGCTGTGCCCTGCAGTACTTTTAGCCCTACGTGTTAGATAAATCTGGCATTGGAAGGTCCATTCACAGCAGCTGGCTGTGGGTACTGTAGATTTATTTGGAGATTCAGGTACTAATGAAAGAGAACCTTTTTCTTCTGAGGCATTTTTAAGGATCATAAAGACTTCTGCCTATGTATAAGAAGAATGGAAATGTGTTTTCTTTGGTTTTCTAGATGCCCATGCAAGCAAGATGCAGTAGTATTTAGCTAGAAATTTATTCATGCCTCTTGCTGAGAAGTGATTCGTAATTTCTTACTAAAGGTCTGCAATTGATTTTCACAGCACTGGTTTTCAGCATTACCAGTTATATTTTGGAAAGTGACGATTAAAGGATTTGCTATCTTGCACCGTTTTCAAGATAGGGTTTTGCCCAGCCTGACTCCAAAGTGAAACTGGAAAGGTGGTCAGAAATTATCCTAGAGAAAAAGCTTTAGCCAGATGAAGAGGAGGACAGGCATGCTACCATATTCCTGTGTTAGCCTCCTGCATTAAGTGAGACTTACTTTTTTCTATCTCACAGTTAAGCTTTCAGTGTTTAGCATCCTTCATGCAAACTTTCCTAGCTGTCACCAGTTGGTTTGACTGCCCGAATTTGTCTTTGCCCAGGCATAGATGAGAAGCACTTGCTATTACAACAGCTGAAAGGCATTTTAAGAAGTTGTTCCCTGCTATTTTCTGCTGCGTGTTGCTGTTTCTGAGCTGAACATGTGCCTGATTATACGCTACCTTGAACCCAATCTCAGACAGTAATGATGTTTGCTAGGCTGAAAAACTGGACTTGGGGATTAAACATATATTAGGATCGCAGTTTGAATGAGAAGTAACATTGTTACCAAATTAAAAAAACCTCAGTCCCATGCAGACATAATATAAACCTGACAGGCATCATGAGAATCACATGGAATTTTATCAAGGGCTCGTATGTTGGAGTGAGTTTGCATAAAACTTCAACCTTTTTCTTAAAATGACAAAGGAAATGACTTTGCATTTAATTTTTTTAATCTATGTGATTACATTTGGTGGTATTGAGCCAGCATTTTAAAAAATGCTTTCACATCCAAGTTTTAAAAATTTAAAGAGGAAAAATCCAAAGCTGAAGAGCTCAACAGAAAACAGTAAGCTGGCAGTACTTAACTATAACATTCTCAGTCGTTAAAAGTGAAAGACTCATTAAACCAGCAAAGTCTATCTCCATTATCACATAGGAAAAGCATAAAGCAGAACTGTGCTAAAAGGTGTTTCACAGCCTACAAGTATGTGATATAACTCTGATACTGTGCACTTCAAAGAAAAGTGAAAATGTAGACTAAAATCCCAAGAATTTTTATGCAGAATCTGGAAATGAGTAGCAACTTACTCTTAAGTATCTTGGAAGCCTAAACAGCAGTGTGTTAATTTAAAATGGCTTTGATAATTAAAAGAATATATAGATAGCTGCTTTTCATAACACCTAATTTTTTCATTTGATTTGTAAGTTGTTTATATTTCATAAGCCTCTATGAGTTTTGGTGAGATTTAGGAATCGGGCTATTAGTTGTGAAAGTGTTGTGAAAGTGTGGTGTTTTTAAAAAGCCTAAACAGTGCTGTGCTTGTACTTGTTAAAACTTTTTGTGTCTGAGTGTTTCAGTCCTGCAAACTGAACTATGTAGTCTCCCTGCTTTGTGAGATCTAGGGCTGTCTTTCTGCGTCTAAACAGTGGGATCGGGATATGAGTCTGCGAGGTTTGTGGGGCTGGACCAATGCTCGCTGCTTGGTTATAATAAAACTGTACCATTTAAATAATGAATAACAAATAATAAAAGTGTTAAGGCTGACAGAATATTCCATCCTTAGGATTTTACAATGTACAAAAAGAGGATTGGAAATTGAACTGCAAATTTGCCACCATTTAATGCAACTGGGGAGGAAGGTAGAGGAAAGGGAGGGCAGGCAGCTCAGCAATCAGCAGGAGCTAAGAGTGAGTGTGGATGCTCAGGGGTGGGTTTTTGGTCTTGTTTTTATCATGATGCAGAAGGTGCCGCCACAGTTGTATGAGATAATGACTTCTACTGAATTCCTGGTGGGAAACCCTGTTACGAATACAGCTGCTTATGCATAAAGTGGTGTATACCTCTACCGCACTGCTGCCCGTGCCTCACCCAGTAGAATTATACTTTGGCTTTTGGGTAACAAGATATCAGTGAGCCAGCAAACTGACATTGTTGGGAGGGGCTTTTTGTGGAGAGGAAAATCATTCTGATTGTTTTCTTCTGTTTTGTCTTGTGTATCCCTGCCGTCTCAGCCATGATAGCAACTCTGACCCTCAATCCGCTCTCAGAAGAAATGCTTCTCTAGGCCAGTCTCTCCCTCACCCTGTGACAGTCTGTCTGCAGGGGTGAGAAAGCAATTCATTCTCCTCTGTTCCTGTTCTGACTGGTCAAAGCTGTTGACAAGATGTCAGTGCCTACTGCGATAGCAGTTCTTAGGCTTTTTGTGATTTGAATATCTTACTTGGAAAAGGGCCCTAAACTTATTGAAATAACTTCACACAGGCTCTGAAAGAGCCTTGAGATTTTAAGACCAATCAGTAAACTGCACTGGCTTTGAAATACAGCCATTTATTCTGTTACCTCTAGTTAATGCAAGCTGTGGTGTCCTTGTGTCTCTGCCACTGTTTGGCCATATTTTGGGTTTGCTTCAGTGTTTTCACGGGGCAGATTTAGCTTTAGCTCTGGCTGTGACAGTTGACAATAAATGTTCGTGAAGTTCAGTAGCATGATATAAAAAGCATGGTGTGTCTACTGTTTTCTCCAAATTTTTATAAAAATGAAAAAAATTAGTATGCTGTGGGACGGGCTCTTTGCTGAGCAAGCTGCTGACCAGCTGAAGAGAACAGTGATACGTTCTGTGCTATGCGGATGAGGATTTCCACCCTGATACCTGAATTCTTTACATCCATCAATATGCTTTCAACTTCTTCCACTTTACCCCTGTCAGAGTGAGATAGTGAAACCTAACATTTCACCAAATTTTAGTGGTTCCAGCGTTGGTTTGGTTTTTTTTTCCCTTTCTGCAGCATTTGATCCACAAGGGAATGAGAAACCTCTGGCCAAATACCTGCTCTGCTAGTCTAGGATGGCAGCTGTGCAGGAATTATCATCAGCAGACTCTCTCTCAGTTACTCTCTCAGCTCTGTGAAGGATTATTCTATGAGCTGAGGAGGTACACAGTCCAAAATGAATACAGCTAATTGTAGTTTCAACTCTTCAACCATTCTAGAAAAGTCTAAGAAGGTCCTACATTTGGGAAAAAATTGCTGCAAATATATTCGATTGTTTAAAAGGGTGACAGTGATTTCATGGACTACTTACTGTATCAGATGTGTCTCTTGAGACAAGATGAGGGGGGACTTCTCAAGGTATCTTAAGTTGAAGTATGGCATACAGGCTCTAATGCTTTATGCTATACAAACATAATGTGTGCTTTGGGATATAACAGTAAATAACATACTTCCTATATTCTTAAAGTATAGTAGTGTGGGCCTTACAGAGGACATTGCAGCAGCCTCAGCACCTGCTATTGCTCAGCTGGATTCCACAGTGCTGCATGGCTGGAGTGCACTGTGAGTAGATGAATTAAGGAAATAACAAGGATCATTTTGTTTCTTCTCCTAATAATAAGGCCACATGAAAATCTCCCTCAGGAAAAAAAGATATTTTTTTCCAAACGATCACTTTCCTGAGCATAACCTTTATGAAGATGACACATTTTACATTATCCGTCATTTAGGGAACCATGGTATCTGTAGGGCCTGTTGGTAGTGTCTGTTAAACAGAAGCAAAAATGCATTTCTATTCTTGGTTAGACACTCCAATGAGTTCAATTCTGCAGGCAGAAATGTCTTTTACTCTAAATATTTTTTGTTCCCAGTCTAAATGCATTATGCAAATATTTCACTTCATAAAAACATAACAAATGTTTGTGTAGATTTTTTTTAAACAGCCCCAAACATGATAGTTCCGGAAGCTGGTGTAATTTTAAGAGCTCTAAAAAGAAGCAGCTACAGTATAATAGGATCTGGGTTTTATGCAAATAAAACCATTATGCCCATTACTGGAGCATAGCAAAGTAGAAAGACCTCTGCACTTATGGGTAATATGACAAGTGCTTTATTTATGATAACTCTTAGAATTTTCTCCTAGGATTTTCTTGCAGTATCATGTGGTCTCCAAAAGGCAGAGCTTTATGTTGCTGAGAAGAGCTCTCAATATATTAATATGACGCTGAACAAATTACTTGTGCAAAACAAATGTTCTGAGAATTTGTTTTGTTGCCTTTTAGCTCTCCAGCAGTTCAATGTAGTCTTGACATTATGAAGGATTGCACTTCAGTATATATGGTTAATATAACATAAACATGGAAGGTGGGAAAGTTCTTTGTGTGCTTAAATTGATCTTAAAGTTTACAAGTACAGTATGTCTAAAGTCAACAAAAAATACATTGCCATGGGTCAAACTGTGGAGTCCCCTGTTCATTCTCCTACTGCACCAGGCAGCGGAGTATATGATTTTTCTAAAGATCTGTTCAGATGCCCCAATTACCTGAACACCTCAGTCTTCTAGTGTATTTGTCATCTTATCACTCAGGTTTTTGCAGTCTACAGACAGTGTCCAAAGGCATAAAAAAGGCGAGTGATTTCCTAAGTCTGCAGAAGAGCAGATATGATCCTTGGCCCCTGAAAGCTAAGGAAATACCTTGACTGTTGTATCATCCTTCATTTCTAGGAAGTCTGGCTTGTAAGTTTGTGTGTTCAGTGACACCCTGCTTTTGACAATTTAGTTCTTTGCAGTTACACTAAGGAAAATACAAAACAGCTTCAGGCTGAGTTGTGCATGAAGTTTATCCACACAAGGCTGCATTATACCCACTCTAAGGACCAGAATCTGCAATCAGATTTGTAGAGAAGTTGCCTAAGATCCATCCCTAAGCCCACTCACTCAGCTTGGTCGTTTGGATTGACTGCTAAATTGGAGGGACACCCACCATTCACATTGGAAAACTTTGAGTTCCTATTTCTCTAGTTTTCATTCATGTTCTGATTTAAAATCAGAGTGATCAGATACTTCTTAATACTTCTTGCTTAATACTTCTTAGTATCACAAATTTTTATGCATCTGTGTATTTCTATATAAACTTACGTATATGGAATCCAATGAAATTGCTCATTGAGAGCACCATCTCGTAAGAAACCTTTAAAAAGTACTCTTACCTGCCTGTAAAAATAAGCAGTTGCTAGGCTAATTTCCATGACCAAATTGATACAACTGCTACAGTGTAATTAATCTTTGCTTTGTGAACTTGGATATGTATTATTTGATCTGTCCTATATTGTTGCTGTACTCTTTTGTCTCAAAAGTCATGAGTTTCAGTGCATTGGCATTGCAGTGTCCAGTGAAGGGACTCCTTTGTGCCACTGCAGCTCTTAAAGCTTTGCCATAGAGATTATTATTAATCTGTTTTGTGAAAAGTAAAAAGTCCATCCACCTCATTTATTGAAAGCTTATGGCACACAATGAGACAGATGGTAGCGAAAGATGTCTTATTTTTATGGTGGAGTTTTTGTTGCTGTGTCAAAGGCTATAAAGAATAAAACACCTGGATTTTGGGGAAAGCACAGATAAAAACCTGCTCACTTTTGCTAACAATATTATTTACTCTATTAGAAAATAAAAAGTAGGCAAACCTCCTTTCTCTTTTGTTTTCCACTCTTGTCAGATAAGTCCCACTTACCACAATGGGTAGCAGCAGGAGAGAAAGCGAAAATTGTAAAATGTTGTAGCAAAATGGGAACAGAGAATGTGTTCCTATACAATTCCAGAATATTATGGCGTGCCCTAGAAAAAAAGGAAAAGTCCAGCTGTACTACTGTCAGCCACAAGAGGGAATATCAGTTTACATATATTTGAATTCATCGCAGTCATTTCTGTTATGAGTCTTATTAAACTTGGCTTAGTTCAATCAGTACAAGTCAAAGCTTATTCTCCTCTCCCCTAATAGGTTAGTGCTGGGGTTACTATGCCAGTCATTTATGCTTAAATGGGACTATTTGCAAGAGAAGACAAGCATGCTTTTCAGAAATGAAAGTGGCTATTGGGACAGTGATGCTATAGCACTAAGCACCTGTTGGGTGCAACTTTCCCATCTGGAATAACCTCATTAACATTACCCAGCAGTTAAGACTGCAATGCAATTTGCTTCAGGTTTTGTGTGCAATACATAAAAATGTGATGCCAGCTCCTTGAAGACATCGTGCAGTCAGTAGCTGACCTGTCTCCTTGTCCTTATTTGCCAGTGGGAGGGATTTGTCAGCAATATCACCATAAACAGTTTGGAAATCTCTCATGATTTTATTTACTTATGCTGACCTAAATACAGGGCAATTGTAGAAATTTATGGACAAAGCACTTCAAGGGACGTTGTCAGCAAAGTAGCCTGTGTATGGTAGGACATCCAGTAACCAATGGGTCTCATCAAGTGGTCTTCCTGCAAATGTGTGAATGCCACTAAATGGCCCTTGTGAGCTCAATATAGTTTTCCTCAGTGAAAAATTCTGCAAGCAAAAGTACTTAGATTTACCTTTACTACTGCAGTAAGCAGAAATCCAGATATTGTGTGCAATTAAATGGAGATAGCTAGTTTAGTGAAATGTGCAGGTTATGCTAGCAAGGGTTCAGGATACATAAGGTGGGTTCTGCTATTCCATGTGACCTGGCAGGGCATGACAAGCATGTTTGGCTTCATAGGGCATCTTATGAAAAAGAAGTATCTGTTTATAATCAAATTTATATCAGTTTGTTTCTGGAACTATCAGCTTTTGAGACAAACTCGAAACTAGTCAAGACATTTATACTTAGAAGATACAATCCAGAACACTCAAAGTCTGCTTCATATTTGTACAAAGTTGTTTTTTACAATGTTTCAGTAACCTAGTTTAATACTTCATTGACTTGGATCTCAAAAGATTTGCATCCAAGTCTTGGCATTGGAAGAACTTTCATGCGCAAACAATGAACCGTGAACAGGAAACTTGCCTTTTAAGTCATCCGTTCATGTAGAAGGTGGCATGTGATTGCCACCCAGAGGCTGTTTGGCCTTTGTGAATTAAATTGTGCTTCCCTAGATTAGAAAACCGAGTCATAAATAGCAATGTCGGCCAACAGCTATGCACTCTGTAGAGAGAACGATCCATCTTTTTCTCTCGTGCTTAGTCACTCTTGTGGGGAAGGTAAGTCCTGCTGCTGGCCAGCTTGAATCTGGGCTATATCTAGAAGGGATTTCTCTATTGTGCATTTCTAGTCTCCGCACTAGACTTCAAAGTAATGATCTTGGCACTTTTGTGGGGATAAACCCAGGGAATGGTGAAAAGAATCTTAAAGAATCAACTGATGAAGTACTCTAGCATCTGGTCCACTTTGATTACATAGACTTCTTTTTACAGACTTGTGAGTGCTACTTGTTCTGTAAATTATGAACATTAAGACCAGCTTGTCTGGAGATCATGTTGCTTTAGATCAGTTTCTTCAAAGCATCATCTAACCAGTATAGTGAATGTACATTCTGGGAAAAGATAAGGCAAAATTGCCATGGTGTATTTTTTTCTTAAAAACACTAACCAAGAACTCCACAGGTTTTGGGGGAAATGTTGTCTGTTACTACGAGATGGACTAAAATGAGGCCAGGAAAAGGATGACAGACAGATGCCTGATAATAACTGGAGTTTTAAAAAGAGAACAGAATTACTCACAGAATCGGTAAAATCACTTAAATGGTAAAGCATAGCAGGCTTTAAGACTCTGTGGACTTAGTTATTTAAATTAACATATGCAGAACCAGAATAGACTTATTAGCTCAAATGAGTGTCCCATTGAATCATATATCCTGCCACTTACAGTAACCTGGACCTACTCTGGATTCCAGCGTGTCCAAC
>KZ506145.1:252732-276392 GCA_002844005.1 Limosa lapponica baueri | reverse complement strand
TTGTAGCAGCCTTTTTTTTCTCCCTTTTTTTTCCTAATTTCTTTTAAATGTATGTGTGTTTTGTATTCTTTAAAACCACAGTGGAAGCTTTAGATGAAGGTGGATGCATAAGTTCAAAGCCTCTCCTGCTTGATCAGTATTCCCACAAGAAACATGGATGAGAAAAGGTGGTTGCAGAGAGCCTGGCTGGACTCATCTCATCAGCTTGGCTAAAAGGAAATTATGGAAAAAAGAAAAAAAGAGTTCTTTTAATTTTTTGTTTGCTTGCTTGCTTTCATTTTTATTCCCCTCTAGGCACAAAACAAGCAAACTGAGCTCTATTTAAAAACAGAGCATTCTCTTGCTCCCACACACCATATTTTCATAATCAGAATCTTGGTAATCTTGTGTTAGACCTTTTCTATGAGCATTTTCAAGGAGAAAAAAATGCTGAAAGAGCACCTGGGGGAAAACTCTGCAGTCTCACGAAAGATAATTTTCTACCTGATTGCATAAATAAGAGCAAAAATTGGTGTGTTGAACTTCTTGTATTTGTTAGTATTTAGGCCATGATTCAGATAATTGTTTTTCCTTAGGGTCAGGCTTGTATCTGAGCTCTTCAAAGTACTTCATCCCTTTGTGTACGTTCATTATATTATCATAAAATGATACCCAAAAGGAATTGGAATAAACTGCAGTGGGTTTCACCAGAGACTTCAGGATTTAACAGCATGATCTGGGTTATGCCCTTTGCAGCTTTCTTCAGCCAATGAGGTTGCTTAATGAAGCTGTTGAAATTTGAAAGGCAGATAGGTTTTTCGTGCGCCTTAGGGAACAAGAGATAGTTGGGATGTTGGAAGGAAACTGCCTAAGCTGCAATTGCCTACCTCAAATTTTTAAGACCTGACAGTTCTGATACCAGCCTCTTGGAGATACAGTAGTAGACTGTGTTGATTGCTGGCTTTTGAGTGGCTTTAGGTGTTCTGATACTCTTTATTCCATAAAGAAATGTAAATAACAATCACTTCAGCCCTGAGTTGACTGGATATACCTACCATAGAAGCAGACTCCACGATCATGACAATGCACAGCTTAGAAAATGAACCGTATCAGAAAATGGTTTAGTGCTTGTAAGAATTGCTGTACAATTAGCTTTTCATTGCTTGTTTGTAGATCTATAATCTAATTCCCTCAAATATAATTTCCATCCATTTTCAGTACAAGAAAGAATATGGTATCATACTAGTTCTGTCATTTGCCACTATTAAATCAGAGATTTGTTAGCAGCTGTAAGTGAGAATTGATAATTGAGTCTGATGAAGTGATTCGAATAGAGCAGCAGTTTATAATTGAAAAATTGTCTGACTTACAGACAGGTTTTTAACCATATTTGGTCTTAATATTTGTTGAGCTTCATAGAAGGAAGGTGAGAACAGAGAGATCTCTCTCCTCTAGCAGTGTAGTAGGTTACATAAAATGCACTTATTAAAATTTCCCATTGCTAGTTGATAATATCTGCACCTCTTACTTTGTGTGAATCACCATATCATTTTTGACACCTCTTTTTGCAAGGATGAGAAATTACTAGTTGACTTTGCCAAACTGCAGAGCACAGATGGAATTGGCATGATGGCTAATGCATCTTGTACTTGTGTGTCCATCAAAAGCAGTAGCAAACAACTGCTGGGTTTATTTAGTCTCCCAATGACCAGCTCCTGGCTGGCAGATTAAAAAGATTTTTGGACCAGCCCTCTGGGGGAAAGTCCCGTCCTATTCTGGCTTCTCCGGTTGGGATCCAAACTCCTGTAATCACTGCTAAGAATCCCCACTGACGGCATCTGCGTATTGGCTCAAAACTTCAGTACAGAGGAATTTTAGTTCGGAAATACACAGCCTACTAGTTAAATAGTCAGTAGTCACAGACAGACTCCCTTTGGGTTTTTGAATGGTTTGTCTCTCACAGTGTCTTCATTATGGGAACTCATACTAGTTGTATAAAAATTGAGTTCTTAAGGACTGGAATCAAAGTGGTAATCTGATGGAAAAATACTTTCCGTTTTACTGCAAGTCCAACAAATAACCAGATTTTCTCTTTTGCTTCTCTGCTGCCTTACTTAACCTGTCTTTTCATTTTGTACAGTGAATTTACACTGTGAGTTGGTGCTTCTGCAGCCATTTGGAAGCTGTTCTCCGGACAGCGTTTGTGTCTGCTGCAGCTTCATGCATCTGTTTTGTGTTCATGGCTGCCTAAGGCTTAAACAGACAGTCTTTGTCTATCCCAGAATAAAACTAACATATGGCTGTATGGGGGAGCTGTCAAACCACTGATTGAATCTTCCTGCTCAGATGAAGATCTGAAAACAGCACTGCTGTCTGTGGACAGAGTCCGTCCATAAACTACATCACGGAAAATAAAGCCAAATACAAGATCTCCTTCTGCTCTGCGTGCTCTCTGCCTTTATCAGTGTGGTTGTATGCACCTAGAGCAATGTCTGATATTAATTTCTGTGTAGTTTTATTATGGAAGGTAATTGGAAGTTTATGAAATAGACAATTTTATGATTGACAAGTTTTTCTATAGAAAGTCACTTAAGCCAAAGAGGTTGTGAATAAGTGTAATTGAAAAGCTGAGGCTGAGTGGTAGCTTCAGTTTTAAAGGATTTATTTTAGAGTGGGGGTTGTGGCAGAGCTATCAAAAACTTGGGCCCATGTTATATCCTTGGTTTTTAAGCCAAATTGTCTTTTGAAATCAATGGCTTGATGTGACACCTGGGTTTTGATCAATGCATGACAAGTTACTGCGTTTACAACAAAATTCACATTGGTAGCTATCCTGACATCCTGTCTAGAAGGAGCAATTCCTTTATAATTTTCACTCCCTATTCTTTGTCAGGCCAGACTAGGACAGCTGTGAAGTACAGCGTGCTGAGATACTGGGGAAGGAACACTAGTTCAGGCATTGACTAAAGGCTGTTGATGAAATCTCATGTGAGAGACACAGATCTGAGTGCTGTGTTGTTCAGAGGTGTAGATTTACAGTCATTATTGTCAAAACAAACAGCGTCTCACAGGAAGCA
Source organism: Limosa lapponica baueri (assembly GCA_002844005.1). Lineage (NCBI taxonomy): Eukaryota > Metazoa > Chordata > Aves > Charadriiformes > Scolopacidae > Limosa > Limosa lapponica. Next base: position 273,336 of record KZ506145.1, on the reverse strand, counting down.
AACAAACAAAAACAAAACAACCCAAAACCAAACCAAAAATGAAGGACAGCTTCCACAAACAGAAAAGTAAGCATCAAAGCCAAATATTTTGCCTCATTAGCATTAGGGAGGCAGGTATTACGTCAATAGGACTGAATAGTTAGGGCATAATGAATCTTCTTAACAATACATGCTTCTGAATCGGGCAAGGACCACTGAGAAGAGGCAGGCTCAACCTGTAATTCCAGCCTCCTATTTCTTTATTTCTATGGAAATATTTTCTGAGTGTGGATTGCAGCTAAAAGTTCAGGGAATGTCTGTAAATTGGAGGATTAAAGCGGGTGAAATCTTTGAGGAATGGTTTGACTCGGTACAGTATATAAATAAAACGAAATAATGTTGCTGCATCCTTCCTTTCACTGGTTGCTGTGCATTCATTGATCAATGTTTTCACTGATCTTTTTTAATGCAGAAATGACCATGGTTGTGAGTAACAGGTCCCAATTTACTTTAGTCCACAGAATTTGCACAGACATCTGTGCAAGTCTGTAACATCCCTGCATTTCTTAAACTAAGCTTATAATGGATTTTTGTGCCAGTCTGGATAGGACTCTGTATGGCAATGAGAACTTGAATTTTGTCAAAATTAGGACTTGAACTAACACCTCCAGAGTCTAACGTAACGTACCACTGAGCTCTCTAGTGATTTGTGTGGCTTACAAATGCTGTCATGTCCATGACCACAGTAGGACACGGTGTGAGTTAGATTAATGCTTGTTCCTGTGGAGCTGTATGGAAAACAGCAAGTGTCGTTTTGCTCAAGTATTTTAGCAGTCTGGATTACAGCCTTGATGCAGTGGGAGAGAGATTTATCAAAGGAGAAAAGGCTTCCCACCATATATAGCATCCATGATTCTTTGCTGCTTTTTGGTAGCTTCTGTAATTAGCCACTTATTTTTAAAGACAAATAAGCTTTATTTGGAAGCTGTACTTTCTAATGTCCTTGTATTGTCTGGGGGAAGGAGAATATTTGAGTGTTCTGTAGGGTGAGTGCGTGATGCTAATACGCAGGACATTTGCATTCTGTAATTGTTTTTGTGTGAATATGGACCGCGGTAGTCATACAGGGCTAGTGTAGCACTTTTAGTTTGGAATGACGCAGTGACACTGTTAACAGCAGTTGAGGTTTCTGTTTGCATGTCCCTAGGGAAACAGTAGTACCTAATGTATTGATCATTTATAATGAAAGTCCTAATTTGCAATGACTTTTTCCAGTCTGGCAAGACCTCTGATAGAAAGTCATTTGTATGGGTTTGATATCCTAATGGATCAGAGTCTCATGCCATTTTGGAACTCTCATTCCCATTTTCTTAACTGTGCTTATAAAAGTTCCTGAAGTTGAAGACATATGAGGTACTGGCTGATCCTGCATTTTAGCCCTGTGAAATTAGCTATATAATGGGATTAGAGAGCTATGACATTCCGAACTACAGCCATAATGCTACTAGCAACGTGAAGAGCATGCCAGGTCTCAAACTGGAACAAAGAAACTGAAAGCCAGGATGTAAATCTGTGACAAAAGTCCCTGATCTTTTTTGTCGTCCAGGCACTTATTAGACCCTGAGATCTGTTGAGATCCATGATAAGGGAGTTCGCAAAAACACAGATTGTGACTAGGGCAGATGAAAGTCTGTTTAATGTACAAGCACTAATAAATGCATGCTCAGTGCCACATGTGTTTTGCTACAGAACTGGTTCAGTAAAGCACAGGAGTAACCTGACTTCTTTGTGCACAGAGATGACAGAAAAACTCTTGCTCCTGTTACGACTGTTATGACCACTTGGTAGTTTGTATAGGGGTTGGTATAAACCCAGTTTATATAGAGGAACAGTGAAAAAGAATGTTAAATAGGTAAAAGACTGGTATTTGCTTATCACTTTTTCAAGGCAGTTGAAACATGAAGAAAAACTATCAAAATCATACGAGATTTGTGAACTTATGTGCCACCATTATTGCCTGGAGTCAAAGCAGCTCTTGCTTAGGGAGGCAGCTGCTTGAATGACAGACTGGCCAATTTCAGGGGGAGTCATTTTCCTAGTAATGTGAAGTCAGTTGTTTGAGGTAAAGGAGGAAAACAGATTTCTGATTTATTTTGATAAAAACTTCATGCTAGTGTACTATTTATTGGTGGTGAGAAGGGAGGAAGTGCAAGAGTGTATTTTTCTGAGATATCACAAGAAAGAAATTACTTTCTAAAAAACTTAGCTTAAAGCAAGTGTGATGATTAAGAGCATTGAACTTAAAGTCAGCCCGTGATCACAGGGGGGAGTGTTTAATGTGTACATGTAAACTGCATATTGTTGTGCTGATTTCTTCTCATGAATTCGTTTTATATTGGTAGCTTTTCATTGGAGAACATGGTATTTCCTCCATTGTGACTAGTGCTTGCTGCTGCACTTCACTTCAAAGTATGTTTGCGAAAGGAAGTCACTGTACAGTAATGCAAGTGAGAGGACATCTTTGCAACATCTGTTTGAGTCTACTTTCCTGTGATCAGTAGGTGTCTTTCTCACCTGATCAATCAAAGGGTGAAATTGCTGATAGATGCACCCTCAGATCTAGAAAGTTTTCCCCTTAAAAAGCAAAATAGAGGAAAAACATTTTTGGGGGGAGGATGAGAAGGGCAATGTGTTATCTACAAAGGATCTCAGACTGGAAAAAAAAAAAAATCTTCTTTCCTCCACAACATAGTGAGATGGAGGAAAGAGCAGGGTCGGATTTTAGACTAGATAGTTACTCAGTCTTGTCTTTGAAGTCACTACTGCATTTACATTGTTGTCTTTGCCTTCAATAGGACCATTAGTAATGCTTGAGTAACCTTCCTTGATGCTGAACCAAAAATGAAAGGTAGTGGATTCAGCAGATCTGCAAAGTCGTGGGGCAATTTTTTGCTTATATAAGTAGTCTGAGGCTTTACTTTTTTTTTATTTTATTTTTTTCTTTCTGCTGTTGCCAGCAGAAGAATAAAAAACATATTTGAAAGCTGGGAGGAAGAACAACAAAGCAGAATCAATGTCATGGTGCATTGTACAGACCAATATTTGGAAGGTTTAAAAGTTTAGAGCTTCATGCCAGCAGTGCTATTGAAGGCCATTGCAATCCTAATGGCAAAGGAAGTTTCAGCTGTGTGTTCCCAGAATCACTGGTTTTGGTGTAGAGGGACCAATAACTACATGCCTGGTGCTCCCTAGCTAGAGTTCTGTGTTTCTTCCTTAGATGATTTTAACAGATGAAAAGATAAAATGGATTCAAGTACACATGGCAAACAGCAAAGTATGTGCAAGCATATTTCTAGTGTATAACTTAAGTTGATGATTAACTTCACAATATCTTGCCACTATGACAGCGAGTCAATTTAGAGACCGTGACAAATAATTTGGAACAGAAATAACTACCAATGACTACAGCTGAGCAAACTTAGCTTGGTGAATAACATGTTCAGGGGCTACAACATTTTCTGCTATAGTCTGTGAACGAGAAGGCTTGGGATATAGACACTGCCTGAAGGGTTTATGGACATCTGCTTCTGTTACTTCTGTAGTCCCTGCGAATATCACTACTGTTGTGCTGTCTCTGCTTGGTATTTATGGCTAACGTGGCATACTGGGGCTTTATGTCAGAGTAGGAGTGTCTCCTATAGCTTTGCTCCAGCTGTACTGTACTACTGTAAAAGGATATGTACTGTTAGAGTTTTATCACTGAGAAAACCCCACTTTCAGATTGACATAAAGTCTCCCCGGAAGTCTAGGGAACTAAAAAGAAAGAGAAGAATGCTGACATGTTGATTCTTGAATGCATGCTATTAATAAAACAAGCTGCATTGCTCCAGCAGCCATGTGGCTAACACAAAGTTTGCCTGGCATCACATGCTAAAAGTGCTTTTTGATGATAAATTTGCTCTGCTACCCTCAGCAGTTTTTAGTCTCTTAGGTACACTTCCATCTCTGATGAAATTGAAATTCAGTGCCATTGGAGGTGTTCTGTGCCTGGAGAAGACTGGCTGAAAGGAATGGATGTTATGGTTTCCTAACAGTGTGTTGAGAAAGGAAATTATCAGGCTATGAAGCAGCAGTGGTACACTTCCTGGGTTCCTAAAATATTTATTAAATGGATATCTAACACCTTCAACCAGAAATATGCCAAGCGTAGCATGAAATGCTTTGAGATAAAGCATGCTGGCCTAATGCAGTCCCTTGTGCAATACCAGACGATAGAGTCAAGTGATGTTTAAATTGTGAGGAAAACAAATCAGCTGCTAGTGCAAAGGGCAGAGTTTCTTATAGGAAGTGTAGTGTAGTGAATGTACATTTTAAACACTAAGATTTGCGCTGAAAGTAAGGTAGAAAAATCTGACGACCCAAATAGCAGTTTACCTGATGTTTTCAGAATGTGAGAGGTAAAATAGGAGATATCCACTGGGTAGCCAAAATTAATTTAGATTAATTAATCTGCTTTGAACAATGGCATATGTCTACTTAATCCCTAATGATCTAATTTTCTTGCTTACTTTCCATCTTTAAATGCTTGTTTGAAATACTTACGGATATGTATTCAGTTTTCTTTATTTTATACACTGTTCTCAGCTCTTGACTGGCTATCTAATTTACCATGTGCACATGTTCCTTTAGCATTTAGAAGGTACTGGATGATCTGAACAAGTTAGGATGCAGCTGGGACTAAAAAAATAATGGCTATGTATGTTTATTCAGTGAAGGGCCCTAAAGGCTAAAGGCCCAATTGACTTTATGTTCTAACATTGGCTTAGTATTACTAATTGGTTTTATGTCACAGGGCAATTACTCTAGGAAGAGCTGTGCCGCCTCCCCAGCCTGGTATGCCCCACATTGAAAGGAGAGTAGAGTAGAGATAAGGGCATACCTTCATATAGAAGTATTTGCAGAGGGAATTTCCTGGGCTAAGGAGAATGTGTTAAGCAAATGAAGGCAGTTTTATGACCCCTTCATGCCACTTAGTTTCTAAACGTATATGTTGCTGAGCAATCTTACCTGGAATAAAGCAATAGCGGATTATTAAAGCCAGAAGCTAATGAATGAGTAAAAATGTTTAGATTTGCACATTTTACGTTGTCTGCATGTAAGATAGTGAGTTACATTTGTAACAGGAATAAATACAGAACATATCACTGATATGCGAGACTAATCAATTAAATTAAACCAGATAACAAGACAAAGTCCGAGACTGTGCTATATACCCCCAAAATTTATGTTTCTCAAAACCTCATGCAAATAAATGCTATCTCACAGAATCACAGAATATATCTGACATCATGCCAGCAAATCTGAGGTGTTCTGGACTAAATAATTTATCAGGGCTAACAAATTATCCTTAATCTTCTGAGGTTTTACTTTGTGGTACAAATAATCAACATTATGTCACTATATCTCTACACCCTAAGACACAGCTGAATAGCATTGCTTTAGAGTACAAAGGTATTAAATAACTCCATCACATCTCCTTCAAGGACAAACTACTGGCTTCTGGCAACTGTTCCACCCTGATAGCTTCCCTTCCCAAAGACTCCCTTTTCCCAAAAGTGCTTTATAAAAAATACACTTGGAAGTAGATATTTTGAACTCACTTATGTAAGCTATCTGCAACTAAGATGTCACTGGGAATTAGCTGTTTAAAAAACAAACCAAAACAAAACAAAAACGCAGTGAATCAGCTGAAGACTGTCTTCTTTCTAGGATGTAGAGAGCTGCTTTAACTTTTCTCTGTCTTTTAATTAACTGTATAGCTAAGTGTCAGTTTTGGTGTGAAGGAGATACTTGACTCAGATGGCTCTGTGTGTGGTTGTCCATTCCATGGTTCAATTACACTCCATCTATTCGTGAGCTCTCTTAACGTACAGCTGTTGATTTAGAGAATACTTCTTGTAGCTTCTGAAACAGTCTTGTGGGATCCACCTATTATTTAAACCACGTGAATTTAGTATGTGGTGTTCTTCACTTATGCTGTGTTTTGCACAATGAACAACAAACCCAGCATGTTCAGTAGAAAGCGTGAGGGTGAAAGACCACGAATATGGTCCTTGACCAGTGAAGAGATACCAGCGTTCGGGAGGTGTTCTGTGGCTGAGAGGGGTTGTGCAAACACTACCGTGATTTCTGCAGCAGTGCCTACAAGCTGCAGAGGAGATTAGGCTGCTGCTATGCTTGCACTCTGCTGTTCCATTGTTAGAGAGTATTTCTGGCCCAAAGACCTTACTTGCAAAGTACAGCAGATAGATGAAGGCTGGAAGAAGGGCATGCTGGTTACCTCAATTAAGTAGACAAAGAAAAGTAGACAATGCAGAATGAAAGGATTTGTTCAAGCTCATAAGAAGGAAGGTAATACTAGGCAGCTCTTTGAGTTAGATCTATACCTCCCTTTTCCTGAAATATCGTCAGTGTTAGTCTTTTTTTTTTTTTTAAATAAAAGTCACTTAATGTTGCTAAAAATCTGAGGTCTTGCTAGTGCTTTGTAGCATCTCTTATAGCAGTGTTCTGGTGATGTTATTGATAGCAGGAGAACTGCTGAAGGGGAGAAGCTGAAATAATATAACCCTGTAACTTGCCTTCTCGTTTTTAGCCTGTAATATTCCAGCAGAAAATAGTTGCAAACAATTTTTATGCAGATAAGGTTTATGCAATGAAGATGTTAAAGTGGTCTTGGCTCTGCCCTTGACCAAGGTTTGGTTTGGGCATGGGCTTCTGCATAACCTGGGTAAAATATTACACCTGTGTTTCATAATGAGATTTAAGGGAGTTAACCACAAGGAAAGCCTACCCCTCTGTTGTCCAGGGAGTCCTTGCCTTTTCTAATAGAAAAATGAGCTTTTTCTCTTTTTCTTTCACTTGTCATTTATAAATGTAGCTGCAGACTTTTATCCTTTATCTCCCCTGCTTATTTATATAAAAAAAGTTTCAGGGTAGGGGAGTGTCTGTCATGAGAAGCATGGAGCACTGTGAAGAATAGAACCCTAAATTTAGCTTGGATATTTAAGGACTACTCAGCTACAAATAACCCTGTTAGAAACAAACGATATGAGAACTCCTGGCTTTTGTAATAAAACATAACCATTTTATGCTTTAAAAAAAAACCAAAGCAAAAAGGTGCAGTTTTCCCCAGATTTTGAGAGGCATCGGCAGCTCCCTTTATTTTGGTGTCCTAAATAAGATGAATGCTCACCGATAGCAGTGGGAGGTTAACAATCACCCGCTTTAATCAAAAAACTTTACATTTCAAATGTAATCTAGAGCTAGGCTGGGGAGAGCTTTCAAAAAGCTGTGATATTGAACAAAATGGATGCAGCTTAGATGTTATAATGGGCTATTTTGGGTTTTATCGTAAGTCTTTTTCTATAGATGCTTTTTGATCTAATGGGAAGAAAATTTATTTAAAACATCTGCTGTAGTTAAGATTAAATAGTATACTTTTATTGTATTTTAGTTTCTAATAAGCTATTACATTTTTTGAGTCACTTTCTATCTTCCTATAGTACCTCCGTTCTTGACCATATGTTTACAGAAAATATCTTGGTAATGTTTTTAGAATAAAACCCTTTTAGTTCTGTTGATTCAGAATTTGACAAATTTTAAATTTTTATAGCATCTTTAACACCTTGGATTTATAATGGTTTGAGCCTTAAATGAGGGCAAATGGAAGGATAAAAAAAATCTAATATTAGTGGAATAATTTGTTAAAAGCTCCTTCATGGCTTACACTTCACTGTCTTCTGTGGCTTGTGGAGACCAATGCCTCTTGCCACTGAAGCTGGCATGAATTTTGCTACTGACTTTGGAAGGGGTAGATAGAGTCCTCATAGCTCTGCTCAGACCCCAATATTTTTAAATTGCATTACTCAGTTCCTCATCAGGGGTTCTTGGCTTCTTCCAGAATTTGGCTTTCCAGCAGGTGATTTGGTATCTTTCTACAAATAAAAAATGCATTTCTCTTTGAAAATTAGTACTTGCTTTCAGGAGGGTAACTACTGGCCTCATGCCACTGAGAATGGCTCAAGGATTTAGCAAATCCATCCATGCAACTCTGTTCTAATTGTTCCTCCATTGCTGTGAGTATTCTTTTACTGACAAGCATCAAAGTGCTTCAATTGCATCTTTATGACTTCTCTTCCTCGAATGACCGGTGTGCAAATCATGTTCTCTGCCTGACAAAGTAGAGATCACTTTGTAACCTTCCCTCATCCTTCCCTTCTCCTTATACAACCCTTTTAGAACAACCACCAAAAAAGGTGTGATGTGTAACAAGAGCATGTTCCATGTTGCACTCATTTCTGTTAATCTCATCCTGTTAATACTTGTTCAGACTAAGACTGGCAATTAAGGGTGACAGCATTCTTTGAGACAGAGAACAGGTGATGTACCTTTGTGATTACTCTGAAGGCACCTACTTTTAGTTGTGTGGTTTAATTATATTTTCCTGTAGATTTGGCTTGTCTACTACAAATAATGCTAGGTTGACTTTTTTTTTTTTTTTGCATTTGACGTAGAGTATTTCCTTTTTTATCCCTTTTTTTTCCTACAGCAGCCTGAAAGATGCAAGCTACCTTGCTTTTCTTTTTAATTTATCATTTCAGGTGTGGACACAGAGGGGTGGGTATTTGTCTGATCTCTCCTATTGACATTTTATATGTTGCCTGCCTTTAGGGAAGACTACAGATTCCATGTAAAGCATGTGAGCAAAAAATTGTTTCTGAGTTGTTAAGTAAACGTTCATCACTTGTTGGTTTTATTTTAACTACTGAGAGACAGAGAGAAATTGTTAGAGTCTAAACATTTCCCAAGCGTTAATATCTCAGATAAAATTTCAGCTCCATGAATTGCAACATACTGTGGCTTTTGGGCATAACATGTTTGGCAAAGTGAGTGATCTGAACCATACCATTGTGTTGGGTTTGGTTTTTTTTAGAAATGATTTGAACACACCCGTCTTTTAACTACTTTCTGCTGGTGGTAACTTGTATAGCTTAAGGATGCTTGAGTATAATTCTTGAAACAATAGACTCGGTCTTACTTATCCTGAGCAGCTCCACTCATTTCAAGCATCCTCACTGATGTCAGTGGAATTATTCACAGAGTCAGGGTCACAGAGTCTATCCCATTCTCTTCTTCATCCATCTCCCACTGTCTGCTAAATAAGGAATCTCAGAATAGCTGAAGTTGGAAGGCACCTCTGATCTTGCCTACTCCAACCCCACTGCTCAGAGCAGAGGAACAAGACTCTGCATTTCCCTTTGTTGAATTTCATGACATTCCTATTTTCCCAGTTCTCTGGCTTATCAACGTCCCTCTGACAGGCAACACAACCATTGCTCTTTCACCCACTCCTCCCAGTTTTGTATCATCTGTAAACCTTCTGAGGATGTACTCTGTCTTATCGTCTTTCATGAAAATGTTAAACAGCATTAGCTCTGGTGTTGACCCCTGGGGCACACCACTAGTGACTGGCCATCAGTTGGAGTTCGTGTCACCTTTGAGCCTGGCAGTTCAGCCACTTTTAATCCACCCCACTGCCCATTTGTCTAGTCCATACTTCATCAGTTTGTTGATGAGAATGTTATGGAAGAGCACGACACTAACCTTACTAGAGTCCAGATACACAACATCAGCCACTGAGCCAATAACCTCATTGTAGAAGACTATCACGTTAATCAACCATCATTTTTCGCCTTCAGAAATCCATGCTGACTACTCAAAATCATTTTCTTGGTCTTAATATGTTTGGAAATAGTTTCCATGACTATTCCCTCCATCTCCATCCCAAGGACTGAGGTGAAGTTGACCACCCTGTAGTTCCCTAGATCCTCCTCCTTGAAGACAGTAGTGACATTTGATTTCTTCCTGTCCTGAGGAGCCTCCTCTGATCACCATGACCTTTCAAAGATAATTGAAAGTGTCCTTGTAATGACACCAGCCAGGTGCACCTTTAGCACTTGGGAATGCATATCATCCTAAATACCTCCTAGCCTATTCCTGTTCTTACCTACAATCTGCAAGTAACAGCAATTAATTAAATAAGTATCTGTGTCAAACCGGCAGTAACTATTTCACAACCAACTTTTTTTTCCCTTAAAGACATAGTTACCTTGATCTGCTCATCCACTGAATTCTTGCTAAGTGGTATATTATCAGGTGTACTATTTAAAGTCTTTGATAAACGTAACAGAAAAAGTCAACTATTTCTCTTACAGTGAGGAGGGAGGAGAGGTTGCATTTCTAATTTTATGGTCATAATTATTCTACTGTCATTATTCTGTCTCATGCTTCAGCACAGATTTATAATGCCGATATCATATGCCTTCTAGGCTGGCTCTCTGAGAATCAGATAACATTCTGTCTTTTTACAAGCTTCCAGGGAAGAGCTAATTCAACCAGGTTAGTGATGATTTATGGGCATTTATCCTAATCAGCTTTTCTGACAAGCCTCCCATTAGGATACCACTAGATTTGGAAGCAGACACAAAAATCTAGTTTCGTTTCTCATTCTGAGATGTGCAGAACTTTTCAATTCAGAGTCTACTGTCTGAATACTTGGTAAAACTGATCTATTTCTAACAGTTTACCAGGGCCACCAACTGTAGTGTAGAGCTCATCTGTGGCTAATATTAGAGGTGCTACTGAGCATTCAGATGGTGCTTCACATTTTAAGTTGAATATCTGTCTATTATAATTCCAAATCCAGCCTTTTGGGGTAATTAACTCTTTGTAAATGTAAGGAAATGGAAGCAAAGAAATGAAATGGTCTGATAACATACTCAGAACAGAATTGGAGGATGCCTAATCTTTTTCTTTTTCCCATTTTCTTTCAAGCGAGCAATTTTTAAAAATAATGTGAGAAACTAATCCATCATTGCACACTGAATAGTTGCTGACTTTGGGGATACTTGGTAACTGTTTCACAGAAGTACATGAAGTGCTGCTGTGATGTTCTGAATAATGATTTGCCACCTGCACCTAATGATGGTTTTATTGTCTCATGTCCATGAGGGATGTTATCTTCTGTGACATTTTTTTCTGGTTACTCCCTCCAAGAGTGACATTTAGAAGGAAGTAAATGTTCATTAAATGGAAGATGTAGGTCTGACGTGCTGAAGTACCTACGTATCTCCTGAGAGGACTGGACTTTCCTTGTCAGGGATGTTCATGAGGTATAGAGGAAATTTAATGAACAGTCCTACCCCTGCCTCATTTAATGCTTCAATAAACATTACCTCCCATGTACTTTTTTTTTGGATCCAGCTTTTAATACTCACTGTAGCAAGAAGCAGTTTTTAAAAAAGGTGGAGGTAATTACAGAATTCAAACGTAGATGGTGAGGGTGCATTTGTTAGTTTGAATGAAGGGATCTAGCGAGGTTAAGGATTTTGGCAACATGGTTTATGTCATAAGGCAAAATGCAGTTTTCCTCAGATGTATCTGGTGTCTAACTTGGAGAAGCTAAGCTCAATTTGAAGGATAAATTATTCATAATATTCCTTTAGTTCTGAGTTTCTCATGTGCAAACCATGACATTTACGTGAACACGAAACAATGTTCATCTCAGGTACAAAGAGCATTTTTGATGTTCTGGAGAACGGTGGAGATGCGTTGGTGTCAGAGTTCTGTAAATGAAGCACAGTCCCAGCTAGTTTCACTGCATCTTGTGCTTTGGTGGAAAGGCTGAAATCTTCGTCTCCAAGAAAGCCTGAGGTTTTTAGCTTTTCACACTTCCCTCCTGCTGATGGTGGTCTGGAGCTTAAATACCAAGCAGGGTATCTGGAATTTAGTGATCTGAAAAGAGGTCAACCTCTAGTGATCATCCCTTCAAACTTCTGTGGCTGATACTACTTATTTCAACATTAGCTGTACTCCTTCCTTTAACCTGTATCTGAGGGCTTAGTTACTTAATAAAAGAAGAGATCTTAATTAATAAGAGAAAAGGTTTTACTAGCTGGAGCAACTTTTAAAACAGCAATAAGCATCCACTTAACCACTAAGAAAACTGAAGGTAAGCTCCTACAGAATTAAAAGACAAAGAATAACGAAGTCTGTATGGCCACGTTTGCAGACAGTGTATAGAGCATGGTTTCACTGGAAGCCATGTCCCTCATCAGATTTGCATTGCCAGAGGATTTTCTAGTAGTATTTGAGACAGATGAACCCCCTCTTCCCCGCCTTTTCACTTCTTCATTTTTGGTTCGTATCCTGAGTGATGGCATTTCATTTGTTTTCCAGAAAACATAATTGCTTTTGAGTATACACTTCAAAAAGCATTTCACAGAAATCCATGACTCCCACTCACCACTCAGGCAAGGATGAAATATTTGGATTGATATCTACTTTTTTAGTAAAATATGTATTTCTTTGTTTTCCTGTGTAGTGTGATAAAAGCATTCCAAGTTTTTGTAGCTTATGCAAGTAGAGAGTCTTACCTCTGAAAACTGCATTTAACAGAAAAAGGGAGAGACAATTAGTAGGTAGTTATGTCCAAGCTCAGTCCACTTTCAGAATGTGGACTTACTTCAATAATGCTTTTTGTATATGAAATTTTCATTTACATTTAGAACTAGCTTCCACCTACCCCTGCTCATTGTCATAAAAATAATTGGTGACTTATGAAAAATAAAGTATTATTTTTTACCTTGTGAGCCATATAAGCAAACGTTTCCTACTGGCAGAAGTTCATGTTTGTCCCTTGTGGAAAGTCCTTTCCTCCACTGTTCTCGGTAGTTAGGAGCTTTCTTTTACTAACAGATAGCAAAGCAGCATCCACAGTCCAAGGACTGCCTTAGGGCAACCTAAATATTCATTCATAGGAAGAAAGAAAGGAAATTAGACATTGGCAGGTATTCAGAATATAGCTAATGCCCCAAAGCATAGATTTGCAGCTCAAGAAAAATTAGCATCTCATATTATAAAAATATGGATGTGAATTTTTAATATCTTAAAGTTCAGGGCTGTTCAATGCCAGAATTGTGGTTCAGCCCATCAAAAAGAAATGAATCATCTAGAAATTGTGGTGACAGATTTATGCTCAGAATATTTATACCTCGGTTGTGATTGATGCATGAATGTAGACAGATCAGTTTGTAGATTTGCCAGTGCTATTTCTCCATCATAGGTTTTGGGTTTGTGTTCGTTATTGCAGAGCTTGAGGTGTCGTGAGGTGCGTTCCCAAGCACAGAGTGACATTCTGTCAGCAGATTTATCTGAGAAATTGGCCACAAACTATTAGCGATCTTATCAACACCTTTTATTCTCAATTAGAATAGTCCTTAAAAAATGTTATGGGGGAAGCCTGCCCTCCAGCTAGCAATAAATGAATCATTTGTAGGACACGGAGCGATTGTGCATATGCTTAGTGGAGCAACCAGCTAACGTCATTCCAGGCAACAGAGCAGCTCCAGCTGGCCTGCTGCCAGAGCTCCTAACTCCCTCAGACAAAAGCAGTCGAGAGGTTATGTGTTGATAGGCATGTAATTACGTGCTTTGGATGAAATCCTGCTTCTGCTGGAGTCAGTGGCAAAATTCCCATTGATTTCTCTGGAAAGCGGTAAGCTTGTTTCATACACCCAGCCTAGGTACTTTATCTGTGAATATCCTGTCTGAGGTTACCCTAACATTCCAGGTGTGCACACAATCATGACAACGACAGTGTCCATTTTCAAGGTTGCTAAGACAGGAGGGAGGCATTAAGCAGTTGTGCTTTTGGGTTTTGCTGTGGCGTTCTATTTGAGTAAATCTGATCAAGGTCCGAAAATGTTTTTGCAGGTGAGGAAAAGGCTCTCATGGTTGCCTGACCCAAAGATCACTGGAGGCTTTTGATCTTCCCATCAGCCCTTAATAACCCACTTGTCTGATATTTTGTGCATCCACGATCTTTACAAATCTCCACCCTGAAAATTAAATTCCCTGTAAAACATGTTTGAGAAATATCATGTCAAGTTATGTGCAGTGGTCTCATAATTATGAACTCATATACTGAGAGAAAAAGAACCAGAGCTTTCTCAGCTGTACAAGGGAAAATGTTTATCGCCTGTTGATGCAAATGTGTTGATCAAGGAATGCCTTAAGTTTGAAAGCATAGTCCTAGAATAAGGTTTTTTTAAAGAGTTTAAATTAATTTTGAGGTGAAAATGTGTTTTCTAGTGTGAGGTAGAAACTATGCTGCAGTTAACTCTTTTTTGCTTAGAAAACATGATTGGAACATTATTATCCATTTTGACTACAGAAAGGCATTCAAGAATAATGAAATACCTTTATGTGATTATAAGCAGAATTGTTCTGGACTTGAGTATAATGGAAAGAATTTATCTTCTGCTTTCTAGAATGGAGTCAATGGTCCAAATAAAACCGAATGCATTTTTAAATACATGGAATTTTTCTTGGGGTGTGAATTTTCCATGGTACCTGATTTTACTGTTTACTATAGACCAGTCAAGGAAGATGCCTTTGGTGAGGATTCAAGCGTGCTGGCCACTAAGCTGTATTTGGGCTAATGTCACTGTTAATGGAATGAAGCTTTTGTTCTGTGTTAATATGATGTTGAAATGTAGCAGTGGCACAGAAGAGGCAGCATTTGTCAAAACTTGACACAAAGCTTCATTGGGAGATGGTTTTTTCTCCCCCGTTTTCTTCTACTGCTTAGATGTGGAAGTTGCTCTGAAAAGTGATTACCTAAAAATGGCACCCTTCATTTGTAGTCTCAATAGATACCAGGTCAGCTCTGCTTGTGTACTACAGATCCTACAAATTCAGCCTGGAATCTGCCAGACCAAGGCACTTGTACTGGCTCAGGCACTAACACCTACAAAGATTTTGGGGTCTGTCTGTGCTAGCATTATATTTCTATTGATGTTCAAATCAGAATAGGCTCAAGATTTGTTCATCATTGGTACCAGCACCAATTACAGACATACACTTCACCCACTTTAAAAATAGATTTGAAGCTTGTCTAAGTTGAAAAGGAATTGAATTTTAGCTGCATGGTTCCATGCTGATAGTTGAGGGAAGGTATCTTAACAAAGGGTTGAAAGTAACTGAGTTTACCAACACTTTAGCTTTACAGGGGCCATCATTATCCCTGTTTATTTATATCGGTCAAGCCTTGAGCTGAATTGCTCCTCCATTCTTTAGAAAATGGCTCCTGTCCTGGAAGTAGACCAGCCTATACAGACAATAGCCCCAAATGTAATTTTCTGGTCTTCTCTGGATTTATATCCTGGAGTGAGCCCACAGGAATGAGTTCCTTAGTATGATAGGCACAATAGGCAATAAAAGGTATATACAAGGAGACACACAAAAAAGTGTACAGCTTTATGAGACAGCTTCAAGAGCAATATTTATCTAACCCAGAGAAATGAGTTGAAGGCTATCGGGAGCACAGAAGGGCATTTACAATGGCAGCCAAACTGAGAAAGACAAACAATCTGAGTAAAGCTTTTGATCTATCAAAAGAAAAAAAAAAAGTCTCGTGAAGAACAGGTGAACAAAACGTATTTTCTGCCTCCTTTCCTTTAAGCATTGAAAAGCATGCAAAAATTTGTGGATGCCTGACAGGTATTATCTTTATAAGGAAATACACCACAAAATATTTTTAATACTGGTTCAATTAAAGCACTACTCTTCCTTTATTTTATGATATGGACTGTGTTTGTCTATTGCCTGAGTTTCCAGGATACCTTTTTTGGTTTGTTGTTGATAGTTTTGTTGTTGTTGTTTGCTTTTTTTTCCTACAGAAGGTAGACCTGTATGAATTTAGTTGTACGTTAATTGTAGCAATCAAACGTTAATATTTAAACCAAAATGGGATATAAATGTATAACGATATTCAGTAAATACACTAAGAAGGGAAGCTGTCCGCTTTCTGGAAGCCACCTGTGTCTAGTAGCTACAATGTGTATTTCCTACAAAATGCCATGGACTGGGAGTGTTTAGGATGAAGTATAAAGCACCAGTGACTTAGCTCTAAGTTCTGGTATGATGTCAGTGGTGATCTGTGAACAGCATTTCATTCAAAATTAGCATTGACTCTGAAAATAAAATACTCTCTGTAATCAAAGAATGTTAATGCTTAAGCTGGTTGAAAGTCTAGAATCAGTTTATAGTATTTTTAGATACAGCGTTGATCTTGTTTACTGCAGAGAGGTTATTTTGTTGTTATTCTTCTTTAACAGTCCTGGCTTATGTTAGAATAAAAAAAAATAAAACAAATCTTTTGAAAAAGAACCTCTCTGAAATGGGAGCTGCTATAGAAAAATGAAATATACCAAAGTTTCTTATATGTTGGAGTTTGAATTACTGTGGCCTTATTGGAAAGAAACACGATTATAAGAGAAGTTTCCTGAACACAGCACCTAATTTTTTCTGTTAGCAGTGATGATTCATCTTCGCCTAAACCATCATTTCTTAATTTTTAAATAATCAAGGTTACATACTGAAAAGAACGAGAAAGATGTCATTTGACATTCCACTTCATTCAAGTCAGCATGGGGAAATATAGAGAAAGACTTCTTTTCAACTGTGTAGAAGAGGAAGAATGTAAAGATGAAAAAAGAGATAGCAATCCTGCAGTATTACTAGGTGAATAAGGCTAGATTGAGCAATGGTCTTTTTTCCCCTCAGATTGTCACAAACTTTTAAATTTTTCTAAACAGAAGAGATTTTGAGCATGTTTTTCTTGGTTCTCAGGAGGGATACATGGAAATGTATCATAGACAAGGGCTAGAGCAGTGGTCTCCAAAGTGGGGTGCACACACAATCATCCATTGGGGTGTTGGGAAGAAAATATTTTTTGTACCATTAACAAATATTTTTTAAATTAGTGCTTATTTCATCTTTATCCCATTTGCTTTTCATTTCAATTTTTTTGTATATGTTTTTATAATGTAAAAAAATGCATTAGTACAGTAGTACAAGTATATTATTTATAAATAAATATATATATAGGGGATTTCATCCTCAAATTTTTTACTGATAGCAGTGTGCGATCAAAAACAGTTTGGAGACCACTGGACTGGAGAACAATTATTGACATGACAGTTCCACAGTCATGTGGGTATAATTAGTGATCATACAATTGACTGGTGCTATTGATCATGCATGGTTGCATGAGGAAACAGCGCAAATGGAATTAAACGAGAACCAACACCTATAGAATTTACAGAAAAGTTCCAGTTGATTTTTAGAAGATGTGATTAAAGATGTTAGAAAGGTGATAGAAAGGTTAGGATGCAAGACAGTGATTTTCAACTCAGAAAAATGAAGCAAAACAGTCTTAGGAAAAATAATCCAAATAATCAACATTCGCACTGGAGAAACCTGTAAACCAGTTGTGTAGATGGAGAGTTATTAGATAAGGGAGGGTGGACTGAAAGTTGAAACAAAGAAGCACAAATGGCCAGAAAGATTTTGAGTAGTACTATTGATGCATGCATTATGAAATAGGAATTAATCGTTTATGTTGACTGGACTCCAGTATGGCAGTGTCTGGAAAATTGCGTTTTTTTCAGGATATTGCTTTATCAGAAAGATATAAACACCAAAATGGAAGGAGTTTAGCAACAGTAAACTACTATGAGAAAGATTACAATAATGAGATTACTTATAAAAATTGAAAGAGTTATTAAAATACAACTGTCTTGCTTGCATATTTAAAAAATGGAGGAGGGGGACGCATGGGAGAATGCGTGAAGTGATATGACTTAAAATATTCTGAGTGCCTCAGTGAAGAGAAGGGAAAATGAGAGAAATATTAAGCAAAGAAAAATAATTATTGCTTTTAGATAAAATTCTTGATGATGGCATGGTAATGATAAATTACTTAAATTTCAGTAAAGTTCATGGTGTTTTTTCCAAGCACATAAAAGGTGTTTCAGAGTTTAATGTCTCAAAGACGGACAATAGCTGTAATAGCACAGGTTTCCAAGATCAATAGAAAGTCTGAATAGGCCACAGAGGTTTAAGTAGTTACATGGTATCTGGCCTCCTCCCAAGCCATTTCAAAGTTCCTGGATTTCCAATGCCCAGGTGCATCTCCTATCATTTTATGGGAAAGTGCATATTACTGAAGGCAGACTTGTCTTGGCACTGGACCATTTTATATTCTTGATTATGGTGTTCATGGAGGAAAAATATGATAAATATACAGTCAAGTTATTTAAATGATGACTCTGTGTCATGCAAGGATGAAAAAAGCAATCCGTTCTTTCTTTTGAGTGTGCAGACATACTGTTTTTTGGGGTTATGACAGTATGTAGGGACTGAGACAGCCTGTAAACACTTCTGAATAGTTAGGTCAGGAAAAAGGTTGTCTTCCGTGGACTTGATATGAATAAGGTGAAGCACCTGCGTAATTTTTTCACAGGACTGGCACAATTATTCTTTTCTGAGAACATTGTTTTCCAACTAACTTGACATTAAGATCCAAGGTCTCTTATAGAGTCAATTATTTGTCTTTCTTTACCCCTGAGAAATTCATTGCTGTTTTTCAAAGAGCAGTTGATTTCCGATGTATTTTTCAGCAAGGAGTACAATTGATTTAAAATTTAAAGTGAAGACCCCTAAGTGAAGCATCTTTATGAAATGAAATAATTGTTTTCTAGTGCATTTAAGTCATGCCATTTCTTACTATCGCGTGACTTCACAGAGCTGCACGAGAACAGTTGTATATGGTTAAAGGCCTTGTGGCTTTTGTTATGTACTAGACAAATTTAAACAATAATCAAACCTAATTTGCTTCAGCCAGCAATTTTTCTTTATCCCTTGAAACAGAAGCTGCCTCCCTACACTGGGGAATGCTACATACCACCAACCAAATCAGCTTATCTTCTGCGGTTGTTGTGTCAACCCACTAAAAACATTCAGCAAAGTGTATCTCGGAAAACTGGTGCTCTAACGCTAGTGATCCCAAGATGTCAGTTGTCTTGTATCGTTATGTTGCAAATGTTGCCTGTGTCTTAACAGACTTCCGTAATTACATCCTTAAAAGAAGGCTTTTTAGGACATAAGATGACAAGATTCACAGTGACATGGTTCTGATCTCAGGATACAGATACTCGACTACAGGAAATTCTGTTTAAACTTAGAAAAAACTTTCAGGTTTAGGGATGATCAAACACTAGAACAGGTTGCCCAGAGAGTTTGTAGACTCTCCATCCTTGGAGATACTCAAAACCTGACTGGACACAGTCTTGAACAACTTGTTGTAGGAGACCTTGCTTTAAGTGGGGGAGGTTGGCCTAGGTGATTTCCACAGGTCCCTGCCAACTTCAGCCATCCTGTGATTCTGTGAAAAAGCCAAGCATTTCCAGCAACCAAATATTCTGTTCTACCAGCTGCAGCTTTTGTAGTTTCTGCATGATCTCTCATATACCCATCTTATTTAAATCAGTTGCTCAGTGCTATCTGAAAACCTGACTTTGTGTTGAAAATGGTGAATTCCTATATTCACTTTAGAATATTGCTAGCAGCTGAGCCAATGGTCAGAATATGATTATACACAGGCAGTGTTTTTAGTATTGACTGCGTGGCAGATAACATCCGTAAACATCCTTAAGGGATATTTTGCATGAAAGAGCAGTGTAAAAGCAGAGTGGTATAATAAAGATATGCTGAACTTTATTTCAGTCTGTTGCAGTCTTTTTTTTTTGCCTTTCAGGATCTCACAAAGAGTAAGAACAGGAGAGCTGACAAATGTATTTAAATGAATTAAGTAACAATTCATGTATTTTATGTTGTGCAATTAAAACCAGTTTCAGATTTTGTTTTTTGTCTTGCAGTGTACCAAAAAAGTAATGCGGAATGACAATACTAGGGGAACTATTGCTTGCTTAAGAACACATGCTTGAATTGAATTCCCACTGCGAGTCTTCATGCAGCGTCCCAGTGCTTTCTTTGCCAGTGGTCTGGAGGCAGTTTCCCATGCCCACAAGCCATTAAAAAATAAATCTTTTTGATATGAGCCATATGCCCTCTGTCTGTATGTACGTGTAAAGGAGGTTTATGGAGATTCAACCTGGGGTGCCAACGTCAACGTTGTCACAAGTAAACAGGCTGGAATTATGTTTACTTAGAAAAGAAGAAAAGGTCTTGCGCATATAAAAATTGTGTAAGTTCATGAGATCCTTAGATTCCTTGCAGTTTGTAGATATGGCCTCCCTTATGGCCCCAAAAGAACCAAAAGTCATGAAATGTGCGAGTGAATGGGTTATCTCAGACTGAGTCCACAAGGGAAATACTCTACCTGACTGGGAAACCATTTTTCTTCCACTGTGAGCTCAGCCAGAATGACCAGAACACATCCTGATGCTCAATGTGGATAATGCTCTACCATTTCAAAGCATGTGCTTCATAAGCAGCGCAGCCTTCTCTTTCATTCTCCTTTTGTATCCCTCTTTTCTTAGCTGTTTGTTACTAACCTGCCCACTCTGCAGATTCAGCAGATATCAAATTAATTCTTTTGCTGCTGATTTAAGTGATAACATTTTGAGGTAATATTTAAGTTGAGCTTTGCTTATATTAGCTTCAAAGGATAATAACATCAGGGTGGGAATCTTGTACTTC
>KZ506145.1:205891-249087 GCA_002844005.1 Limosa lapponica baueri | reverse complement strand
ATCTCTTTTCCTCTTTTTTTTTTCTTTTTTGCTTCACTTCTCTGAATGCCCGAATCAGTGTTCTTTTCTCAGCAGTCCTGATACTTTCTTTTTTGTCTAGTAACTGGTTGACCTTTCAAATTGCGTAGCATGATACTGCCTGCTCTTTAACACTCAAGAATTTATTAAAAATACCGTAGCTTAATAATGCAGGATTGTATTGTTTCTTGTTCTTAATGATTTGTTATAATAATTCGTCATATATAGAGAATCAGACTAGAAACTGGTAGACCTTGTCCTTGCATCTCTATAAAGTTTAGCAGCACTGTGTAGAAATGCTCTTCCACTTACTTCTATGCCATAAATCTATTTACTATACTGAAAAAGTAATTCAGAAGAGCAAAAAAGAGGCATCCTATTTTAGGCCACCAAAGCAAAATATAGTATTTAACCTGATACATGTATAAGAACAGTTCTTGCTTCCTTTCAAATGTGTTCCACAAAGCACTTATAATCATACGGCATCTAAAAGCGTAGTAATGAAACATGAATCTTTGATTTATTTTTTTTTTCATACTGTGTTATTTCTAAGAGTGGTTTGATTTATTTCCAAATGAGGAATGAGGGTCTTAATCACAATTAGCATACTTGAGAGTGTTGTCAGATGCTAATCTGGGGGTTGTCTTTTGTATATTTTAAGAAATAGAAGCCAGAGAGCTAGGTGACAGAACTAGGCAAAATTTCTGGAGTTTGCTTTGCTGAAATTACAGGTTAATGTTACCTGAATTTGCAAATTGATTTGAATTTGAGTTGCGTGAAATGTTTACAATGAAACCTGAAGCTGAAATTATATCTGGTTTGAGCATTTGAAAGAAATATTCAGTCTGTGTGCATACATTTCAAATGAACCTGAGCTGAATCATGCTTTTGCATTGAAATGTGAAGCATTTACCTGCAACTCAAAATGAAGGCAAGTTCAGCCACATTTAATAAATTTCACTGTGAGTTTTGAGACATATTTGAGCCTAATCCAGGCAACAAATCTCAGCTGACATAAGATGGTATTGTTCCACTGAAGTACCTATGTGAACACTGAAGGACTGGGACTATACTCATTTGTACCAGCTGAGAAACTGGTCCAGCATATTGAAAACTGCATTCACGGAAATACGTGACGCTGTGTTTACATGTAAATGTCTAAATGAATTTCTGTGGTAAAAATGCTTAAACTGCTATTAAAAAATTCTTTTTTTTCCATTTGTGGCTGAGTGTATTAGAAGAAATATCCTCCCAAAGACACCATAGTACGAATTGAACTTCATAGCATAAAAAAGTGTCTTCAGATTCCTTTCTGGAAGAGCACGTGAACTGCCTGAAGTCAGCCAGCTGTGCCAACACTTCCTAGTTGGACTGGAAAAGGCGAGCTGATGGCAAACTGTGCTGGGGAGGAAGTGTTGGTTGCACCTAGCAGACAAATGAGTTGAAGTTCCCGTTCCTGAGCAGGGGCTAACTATAAAAGTGGGTTGCAAATAGTGCTGTGATCCTTATATTGCCTCATGCACAAATACAGGAAACGTTAAATAGCACCCACCCCACATTGTGCACAGTGGGCATAAGACAGTATGACCAGTGGTGCCAGAGTCTTCTCAGGAACCATTTAAAAGCTATTCTTTACAAATCTGCAGTCTTACGCCTTCATTTGCAGACTGGCTGCAATGACATGCTGAGGGAAGTGTTGGTAACTGATGAAAATAATCTGGCATCATATGCTGAACCCGAGGTATCCTGCATTCTCTGGTACACCCTAAATTGAGCTCGTCTGCATCAGGAGTAATTTTTGAAGACTTTTCTTTTCCTAACTCCCTCTAAACTGTATCATCACTCTCCTGGCTGGACACTGAGAAAACCAAGAAGCTCTTGGGGGAAGTAGATCCCAGACAGAGAGCTCTGCAACTTTCAAAGCCCACCAAGAATAAGAGTCTACTTTATAGCCTGCACACATGCTCACATTCGTCTTACAGTTGGACCAGGGGGACTAATCAGCAAATAAAGGAGAGATTAAATCAGATAAGTTTTCATATAAAGACTGTCACGACACAAAGTCCTACTTTGCTGTCCAGAGCCAGTGTGGCACTCTGCTGCGATACTGTTGGAATAGGAGGAGAGGCACAGCTTCAGTTACTTTTGCAGATGAATGCAATATATTTCACTCCATTTATTTTGAGAAACGCATCGCTTAATGAGTTTTTTCTTTGTGGAGTCGTTCAAATAACTCACAAAAGGCCAGAAATAAAATAATTAATTTAGATAATTTCTATCAGGGGACCACTTGCAAATGGTAATTCAGGAGTTAATAAATGACAAATAGATGTTAAAAACTTATTAGAGAATCTTATGGGCAACATGAGTAAATCTCTTTTGTGGAGTCTTATAAATATTACTGATCAAGCTGGGGAGTGATCAGCTCATGTGATTGAGCTTATAAAGATTTTTTTTGCCTAAGTTTTGGTGGTGTGTTTTAACATTACTTTTCAATATTACATTCAGTTAATTCTGAAATGAAGCAAATGGTCTAAGCTAATAGCTAATAAAAGCTACTCCAAAAAGACACAAGAGTCCCCCAGAGATTTCTAACATGCATTTAACCCTTGAAGAGCTACAAAATCTAAAAGCTTAGACTGCTTTTGGCCAAGGAGTTTGGATGCAGCTCTGTCTTGGGGTCTGACTCACATGTAAAATGTTGAGTCCTTGAAAGTGTCATCAGAACTTAAGTGTTGCTATTCCTTCTAGGTCCTCCTTGCAACATTGCAACAGCAACCATCCCGTGGTGGATGTCAGAGCTCTGATAGATGATGATCTGGAGTGCCCATTACCTCCCATGCTTGTTCACTCATGGCACTGGTCACATTCTCACCTGGGACACACACTATGCTACCCTTGATATGGGGTAGGTGAGTCTTTATGGGGTAGGTGAGTATTGCCAACCAGTACAGCTTCCCCATCCACGTGGTCCAACAGGCCATTGCTGTCCAAGCAGCATGCCTCAGGCTGGCCATGTGTCATCCTGCTGCTAGCTGAAAAATTTTACACCTTTGCTGCTCTAATATTCTGATTCATACATGTAATGATGATGAGAAAATCCTTGGTCGTGAACTTTATACTGTGTCATCAGCAAATTCCTGAGCAGCTTTACTTTGCAGAAGAGGGTGTTGCTGAGACAATGCACTGTAGTCACCTCTGTGTAGTGAAGACTCCATTTGGTAGCAAACTCATGAAAGAGAAAATCAGATGGAGCCATTAGCCAATAGGCCAGCTGTGCTAACAGCTGCAGAGAAGAGTCTGAAACATCTAAAGACAGTCCCTCCTTTACTTACAATGGGAATTATACCCTGCCACACCTTCTCTGCCTCCACCAATAGTGGCACTATTCAAAATATCAGGAGCAGAATAAAGTTCCTCCTCTTTGCTCTGCACCATACATTCCCTTTAATCTTTTTCTTCCTTTCTTCTGTGGGGATATTGGGCATGGTTGGGGTACTGGATGAATCTGCCTGACCTGCTAGTGTATCCCTATATGGGCAACTATAAATGTTTGGATTTTATTGTGGACTTTGGAAAGGTCATTTGTTTTTTCTTTTTATGATGCCACAGGTTAATTTTGTAATCGTAATGAGACACTCCAGGCTGTACGTTGTTGCCTCATAATCACAGTCTTTCCACAGTTGAGGACTCTTATCTATCTGCTTTGGGTCTCTTATTCCAGCCCAAGTGTGTGATTGTGACCACAAAGCAAGCCTCTTGGTGTCCAAATCCTGTACACCCTATTACATTTGTCCTCAAGCTTCTTTGGAGGAACCTGCAAACTTTGCCAATGTACAAAATCAAATTATATTTGTCATATCATTCTCATTAGTCTGTGTCCCAAAATAATTTGGGGTACTAATAGAAATGTAGACAGCTCAAATTGATAAAGGTTTAATCTGGGTGATTTTTGAATTGCTTTACTAGCAAACGAGTCTGAAATAAGCCAAGACGCATTTCTTCCATCTGAATGAATATGATACTCCCTGCAGGATGGTTTTGATTTTTGAGCAGTTCTATTCCTGATTTATATGTCATTCTCCAGAAACAAATGTTGGGCCAAAATTGACAGTTGCCTTGGTTTTAAACTGTCATGTTTCTAGCAAGCAGCCAGTCTTGCTCGGCTGACTTCATTAGCAGTCTTGGCAGGATCTCAGGCTTTAAGGATCAGAAGAGTCACTTAATGTTCCTCCACATAATGTAAAGAAGTATTTGCTGAATGCTCCCCAAATTCTTATCTTCAACTGCTTAGGTTTGCTTTTATTTTTAATTCTTATGAAGTGAATTCACATTTCTTTTCAGAAATGTCTGACCTTAAGCTAGACTGATCTTGTGACTAAGATGCACCGATGAGTATCTGCCATAGAATTATAGTTTTCAAATGCAAGGACAAGATCTGCTTTCGGAATCAGTTGGTCGCTGAGGTTTGTACTCAGTTGGGGTTTCTCTGGAAGGGTGTATTAGTATCACAAAAATACAGAATGCATTTGGTGCAAATGACACCTGACTTGGGATTGCTAAAATATATGGGCAGCAAGTCCCATCCCGTATTCCACACAACCAGAGGGTGTCTTTCCTCTCAGTGAATTAGACAGAAGAATGTCTAGTTTGAATAGATTAAAAGAAATAAATCCTCACAATATTTGCTGTACTCTAAAAGGCATTTGTGTTGACTCTGAACCTCCTGTAACTCCTCTAAATCTAACCTGCCCTTCATGCTGGCAAGGGGATTCAGTTTGAAAATTTCTGGTTTTATCATTCCAACTGTGGAAGATTGAATTAACATCACAAGTTTGACAGAGCTTCTTGGACTGAAAGAACTAAGCCAAATACCAGTTTTATCAATTTGCTTTGGAAAATGGAAACACTAATTATTTATGGGCTTGTGCAGTATTTCATGACATGCAATTTCATTTCCGACAGGTCACATAATTATATTACTGGGGATGGGATTTGCAAATCCAGGGTACCAATACAAGCCCCTTCAAACCAAAAAGCTTGGATGATTGATAAGGATAAACTTTGATTTTTCCCCTTCTGATCCCTTCTCTCACAAGTTTTAATGAATTATAGATATGTTCATGCATGTGCACAAGTGCAAGAGAGTGCATATTTTCTTCAGCCATTTTCATTATGACTTTCATTGAAATGACCTCTACAATATAGATTTTCAAAGGGAATAAAACAGAAAAAACTTTCTGTAGATATATTGGATGATGAGGTCTTTCCAGCTTAGGCTGCTTCTCCTTTTTTCCAGATAAAATACTTCAAACAACACTGAAAAAAAAAGAATCTGGATTGGAAGTTATTCTTGTTTTTATTTTTATGCTTTTTTTCCCCCCATTTCAGGTATTCTGACCTCAGCTGGAGTTTGTGCCTTCCTTCTGACATCAGTCTTATTTATTAGAAAGATTATATTGGTTAGATGTGAAATCAGTGTGTGAAAATGTTATCTAGGAATTAAAACGAGATCACTAAACAACGCTCTGCTGAACATTGCGGAAACAGTTTCATATAACTATATTTTTTCTTACATAAAATTATAGCAGGCACGATTTAAATGACTCTATCCTTTCTTCCATTTGTATTAAGTGTGACCTGCCTTAACTTATGCAGTACCTTGTCCCAAGCTAACAACAAACCAACAAAAAAGAGCAAGAATGTTATCTTTCTAAAGGTCATGTCTCTTATGATTAATGTGTTGTTTTGAACACAAATATCACTTAGCAATTATAATGTGAATGCAGCTACCAAATTTTTAAGAGAGAAAGGGCTTGCTTATGTATTTATTTAGACTTGTGCTACCCAAAGCCATTTGGAGAATGAATGTTTCCCATAGGTATCCAGACTTCATTCACAGATCAGACCAAAAAATTGTAAAGGCCATGGGTTCTTTTATATTTTCACGCTGCAACCTGTGATTTCAACCTGACATTTCCAGTCTGCCTTAGATGGCTGACTTCTCTGTTAGTTTTTATTCCATTGTTAAATACATGGTCAATAATGCGGAAGGTGAAGGGTGAGTGCTCATAGAATATGGATGGAAGCAGAAGGAGCTTTGTGTCTTTGGTGATCATAATTACTTTCTTTTCTTCTTCTTTTTCCTTCCTGTGCAGCCTGAAAGTGCTGCACAGCTGTCCTGAAATGCCAACTCTCTGTCAAGTCATCCATCAAGAGTCACTCAAGGATTCACTTTGACAGCTATCTATAACTTAAAAGTAATGTACCTTAAATTTCATAACACTGAATTGAATACTGGCTGTAAAGCAAAACACATAAGACCAATGTGGAATGTAGAGTTCTGTTCCCTACTTATTTTACAGCTGCTTTATTTACTCTCTCTATTACATATACTGATGACATAAATTAATTTGCTTACTTTTTAGAGATCATGTGAATTGCCTGTACTGATACTAGAGCAGACCACACTGATGTAACTACTACTGATATTATATACTAACACTACTGATATTAGTAGTCAAAGGAGCACAGGCTTGAAACTTAGGCATCATGGCTCTGTCCTGCTTCTGTGTGACCTTAGATAAATTGTTTGTTTGCTCTCTACCTCAAGAGTCCTCTCCTCTAGCTGGAGTAGAGATCCCGTGTAACCCCCGCTGGATAGCTGCAATAGAGATCTAGTACATAGGTTGGACACCTGTGGTTTAAAAGCTGGATTTTCTTACTCTTTTCTAGTTTCACCAACTACCACAAATCGGTATTTTTCCAGTCATACATTAAAAAATCAGAGTAAGCAGACTTGGGCTGGAAGGATGAATATGTTTCCTTTAATACTACAATTCTAGTACTTAGGACTGTACACTGCATTATTTTTTTTTCACAAAGGCTGGATATGAAATACCATTTGCTGACTTCTCATCTATATAATTAAAGCAAGCTCATTTATCAGAAAGGTCCTTGTGAGGCTTAACTGCTCTTCTGCATGTTCACTGTTTGACATCCATTAAAAATTATCTTCTAACTTTACCTTGTAGAGTAAATTTATAAAAAGTCTATAGAAATTATCCTGTTGTCAATTTATAGAGGGAAAAATAGGGTGCATTTGATTATTTTTTTTTATAATTTAGTACCTATCCAAATACCTATGGATTTTCTTACTTGTTTTATCTGTAAATACAACCACACTTTTCTATTCTCTATCAGATGTTGTGAAGCTCTGCTTTTTCCTCTAGATTATTTTGAACACATTATGATAATGGTCTCCTCAGGACCCATAGCAAAGAAACATAAGGGGCCTGCCCATGTACGTCCAATTGCAGGCTTAATTCTGAGATTGCTATCTTAACTAACTTATTGAAGAATTGGATTCTCCATTTGTGTGCGCCTTACACAGCTCTCCATGAGCAGGAATGCAGTCCAAATTCGTGCTGATGCACCGTAGTGCTAAACAAACAGCCTCTGCATTAACTTCCGTGTCAGAGGTACGGCTCTGTTCTCTGTTGGCACTTTCCTTTCTGAGGGACAGGTACTGTAGGAAATACTGAATTTGCCAGTAAAAGTTCTAACACATGCAAAGTAAATGAACAAAAAATCTAGTAATGCAGTTAGCTTTCATATTAAAATGGATGAAAAAGGTTTCTCCTATTCTGAAAAACTGGTCTTCTGTATTCCTGTGTTTATTGGCAAATACTCGGTATTTTATGCTACCTTCTCAATCAGGAATGCCCAGGATGAGTTTTAAAGCAAACAGGAATGCCAAGGATCACTTTAAAAGCACCAAGTGTGCTGGTGCAAGGTACCTGAAGCACCTACTCAGCAAGTGGCAGAGAAAGTGTTAACACTCTCCTATGCACTGAGAAAGACCTCAGGTGGACCCAATGATTGCTGAGATTGTCAGCCCAGGTGACTTTGGAAATATATTCCATGTTACAAGAAGAAACTCTCCAAACAGAAAAGTTTCCTACTATGTAAGTGTAAATCTTTGAGGTTGATTAGAATAAGTGAGAAAAAACTTTTCCTGCTACTCTTTCATAGTTAATTTCAGAGTTAGTCTTAGCTGCCTGTAGCCTTTCTGAACTCTGTCTTCGCTACTTTGCTGTGGGGTGGCAGGTTTGTTTGATAAGACTCCTGAAAGTGCCAGAATAGAGGAAGCTTTCAGCTGTGAGTATAATTCAAATTCTGTATGGAAAGTGTCTTGACTCTCCTTTAACTCTGCTTTAACTTCCTCTGACTGAAATTCCAGGTGGTGGTGGGGAATGTCACCTCATATTCTCTGTCTTGTCCTCTTATCCGCTTTGTCTGAAACTCTACTGGCCTGTGAGGAAAAATGGAAGGAACTGGATTTTAGCCCAAAGAAAAGACAGCTGAGACATGCAGCAGGCTTTAAATATTTTAAAGGTTTCTCCAAAGAGGAAGGGGAATAAACTGTTCTTCTGTTCAGGTTGTGAGATAAAATGTAATACACTTAAACTGGAGCAGAAGCAGATTTAGGAGGAACTTTGTAAAAAGAATGCTCCAATGACAAAGATAATTAAGGACTAGAATAGATTGCATGTAGAGGCTGGGGAAGCTTGCTCACTGGAGGTTTTAAAGAGTGGTTACAGAACCATCTGTCAGAAATGCTTTAGTTGATTTGGGACAGCTGGATGCACCAGATGATCCATTTGAGTCTTTCTTACCCCTTTCTAGGATTTAGCAATAATAACCTAAAGAAAGGGGAATGACTACAGCAAGGATCCACAGCAGGGTGCCATTCATATTCCAGTTTAGTACAGGGTGATTCGCTTATCCAAGTTTAGCTTCCATATTATGGCAGTAACAGAGGGTTCCAAAAGTACTAAGTGTAAGTAATTTGTGTGCATCCTGTCAGCCACATGCAGTCACGTGCTAAAGGTAAAGAAAACCCATACAACACTAGTCAGGACTGGACTCCAGGGAAACTGAACCCAAGATACCAAAATGTACACAGCAATACTTCCTACGTAACACACCTTGGGAAAGTGGTTGGTGCCAGGTAATAAAGAAAAGGAGGCCTGTGTAAAACCAGCCTCCACATTTCCACTGGGCTAGCTAATCCCAAAGGACAAGAGGGGATTGCTGTGTTTGAAAGCAGTGAGTCATATTCACCAAGGCATGTGTGAAGGGGATATTCAGGTGTTGAACATACAGCTGTAATCAAAAACTTTCTCACACGCTACACAGCTCTAGCCAGGCAGGTCAAGTATTCTCTGCCACCTTCCCATCAGGCACTTGCAGTGGATACATCCTGATTGCTAGATCATTGGCCTTAAAACCCCTTAAGGGTTTTTTTAGAGTATTTTTTGGAGACGTGCATGGTGTTGATTTACAATAAAGTATGGTCAATTTGAAAAGGTTTGGAATTATGCACATTTGTATTCAGTTGAGAAATGGGATAGAAATTCTCATCTCAGGTCATACACTTTCCTTCTTTTATATCTGATGAAATACGAGTAATAAAATTACCTGGTGGTGTAGAGGGTTAATCTAGTTTGTTCTTTCTGTAAGTAGCAAACAATTTTTAACCGGAGGTGAAGAGGTTAGTTAGTCCATAGAATCTGTGGAAGTCACACAGTATTAATTTAAAAAGTTAATTTGGTTCATTTCGATAGCAAATATTCTGCCACCAGGAATTATCCTTTCTGTGAAAACTGTTCTGACTGCTTCCTATTGTCTATTAACATGATGCTTTGAGGATATTTTCTGTGGAAATGTTCAGACTTAGAGCTGTGCCCACCTGCAATGATATAACTAGCAAAGCAAATTGCATTATCCTCTCAGTAAGCATTTTAGTTCTTTATTGTTTTAACCTGAGTTCCTGTAAATCAGCCAGAGCAATCAGTTTTAATGACTCCTCTAAGAGAAAAACAAACAACAATAGAAAAGCTCTGTTTTTTCAGTTTAATCCAGAAAAAAAAAAAAAAAGAGAAGAGGCACTGCATTTTCCCTCATCAAAACCGCTGATGCATAACCAATTCTCATTGCGTGCCCTGTGCTAGAGGTTATGAGCTTCCTGAGCATATACCAAAGCTGAGAAGTTGTTTTCAGTGTTTGCTGCGAACAGCAGTTGTTCAGCAATCTACTCGGAGGACTGCACCAGCAGTAGGCAACAAGATGGCCGGGGTCCCAAATACTCTTATTCTGGTTGTTACATATTTGGTGATCCACAAATAAGTTTCCATCAATAAAGTTTGTTTGCACTGAAATCCAGTGCATGATTTCTCAGCTAAATTCAATTGAACCACCCTTTCTGCCAGCCACCCCTACTAAAATGAATTTCTCTGAGATGTTTTGGTTTCAAAAGGAGAAAAAAAATGGATAACCCAAAGGACTGAATGTAAAAGCAAGATAATTAACTGACTTTTCCTTTCAGATTGCCAGGCTTCTGCTTCTTCCCATTCTGGTGAATTCCCTCAACAACAGTGTTCACAGCCCTAAACAGAAATGGCAAAACCAATGAATTGCTTAGATCTGCTAGCATTCATTCTTTTCTCATCAGAAAGAATGTCTTGACTCTTGAATTATAAAGATTTTAAGTTTCAACCATAGAATCATAAAATAGTTGAGGTTGGAAGGGACCTCTGGAGGTAATGATGTAAGTCTTAGAGATGTTCTAAAAGTAAGGGGTTAAAGTAATTGCATTCTAAATCTGGTAGTTTATTTAATTGTTAGATTATTATAAGATAATATTTTGAAGGCTTCAGGCCAGTAGCCCTGTTTTTAGGGAGGGGAGGGAAAAATACATTAAAATGACAGACTAAAAACTGGAAATAAGGAAGAAAAGAATGAGAAGGGAGATAAGGGTTTAAAGACCTTCTTCCACCTGAGAAGTAATAAGCTATACCAGTTGCTCTAATAATATAGTACCTCCTCCCATAAGCAGTGCCTTCCCTATGTCCTGAGAACAGTTCTGTTGTGACACTACTGCCTCAAAGATAGGGTTGTTAAACATGAAAAGCATTGTTAACAGTGTGAGATTAACAGCCTTATTCAGTGATAGCAATCAGTGTATACTGTTGTTACACAGCTTTCCTTTCAGACTTTGCTCTCTCTGCTTCCTAGGCCTTCTCTCCCACCACAATACTCCAAATAGCTCTTCATCACTAGAGAGACAGCATTTCTGCAGATGGTTCTAATGTATGTATGCGTTAACTGGTAACCTATCGCCTGCCCAAATAAAGTCTGATGACTAAAGCATGCCTGCCTTGCCCTCAGTAGGGGGACTGATTTTAATCTCTCTCATCTGTTCATTTATGGGTCTTTACAAAACCTGGAAGAACAGCAGTGACTGGGCAGAGATGGTAGACAAGTGAATGAATAAGGTTTCTTTCTAGAGAAAGCTTACTGGCTACAAAGATTTTTAGAAAAGCATTCCCTCTTAAACCTTTAGTGTCAGCACTCAATCACAGTGGCTATATGAAATCTGTGTTCTCTACTAATATGATGTTTTATGTAATTCTGGAACAATTCCACTGGTGACAAAAGAAAGCAAATTTCAATGTTATGAGCCATGATGAGACTGGTTATGGATAATAACAGATCTTTTTTGTTCCTAGATGGTTGTTTAATTAAGATATAAAGGTGTCAAATCAGATCACTGGGGAACCATGTAACTGCTATAGTATACTATTGTCTATATGCATGGTTCGTCTTTGCAGTTTAATCTCTTCAGGAACACAGAGGATCACAGCACTTTATGTTGAGCAGTGTGGCAAATATGAGTTTGAGTACTGGTAATTACCTATTTTGTTAAGTTTCCTTCCCATCACACATCTTTGCATGAGTCTGCCATTAGCAAGGAGTAAAGTACAAGTCCACAAAAAACAGTAGGCTCTTCAGTGTCTGTAAAAACTCTATTTTTAATGAGTTCTATTTATTTAATTAATTAAAAATGTCACAAATCAATTAAATTATTTAGAAATTCTAAAGAACCTCTGAGATAAAAGGAAATGTAGGAAAAGATAAAGAACAATGTATTTATATCTAACAATTTCTTCCATATCATGGTGCTCAATATGTATTTTATTTATTTATATGTTATGTTCTTCAGAAAGGAAATAACTGTGAGGAGAGAGACTTGTTGAAGAGGGAGTCTCTTCTGCCCTTGGAGCTATTGAACATACCATTGGGAGAGCAGCGTCCAGAGCAGAAGGGCAGCCAGGCCCAGCGACAGAAGTGTTTGAGGCACAGGGGAGACTGCTGAGAAGAAACAGGGACAGAAGAGCTGCCAAAAGTGGAAGGTGACAGAGAGACTTTTCCTGGTGCACAGAGGGGACCATAGAGTCCGCCAAAACCCAGAAACTGACCAAGTTGGATTTAAACCAGGCCTCAGAGGATTTATCTACCAAAAACATGGTAAGGTCTTCATTAAGTGCTCTTATGTTTATTGCTTGTTTCTAATTTTAAAAGATTGCCTTTCTATTTGTACTTAGGAAAGAAGCTTTTTTCAAACGCTTTAGCGTTTGAAAGCCTTTTGCACATTTCAGGGGGGTTCAGGGTGATTTAGCGATGAGACTTCATAATACTACTTTTGCAGGGTCTTGTTCTGCACCATCTCAAACTGTTCTGTGGAAGTTCTTTGTCAGTTCTTCAAATTAACTTTTACCAGCCGTGAAACCATGGTCTTTCAACTAGTAGACTTGGCAACCACTGTTTACCTAGCGGCAACTTCTGCTGAAGCAGTTAAGTACAGTTCTAGTGAAATCATGCAAGGCATACTGGTAAACTAAGGTATTAATTTTGCTTTCTCCATTGGTTGGGATTCAGCTTTTGCTGTCCTTATGCAATGCTTGGAATTATCACCGTTTATTAATAATACTGCTATATTTCTATGTCACGGTGACAGCATCTGACCTTTTCCTCTTTGATCTATTCACTTCTTTTTTCTTTACAACATTTAAAGTCACTTTAGTGATGGAATCGTGGACAAGCTTCTTTGCAAAACATTGAAGCTAGAACCAGTATACTACATTATACTGAGTTAAAAGCATGGGTTTTGCATAAACAATTCTGTGAATTGCCTGGTTTTCAATATCTTTGTATTTTTAAATGGGCACCTGAGAAACCGTAATGCTCTGTGTATGGATGTATTAATTTACTAATGCCTTTGAGATGGCTGATGCAGCCTCAGAAAGTTCATGTAAAAGAAGTAGTTATCTCAGATGAGCAATAAATTCTAACCTACTTCAATAAAAGCTACTGGCCAAATACTATAATTACAGCAAAGACGAGTAACTGATGGTTAGTCATCTCCCATTTATATTATATTTCATCTTTAGAAGATAGGAACCTGCTCCGTTCAACTGGCTTATTTTAAGAGCGCTTCATCAGCAAAATTGTATGCTAAAATGCAAGTACAAACTATTGGAGGGAATTGAAAAGAAAATTTGTTTTTAAGAAATGTTTTTGGCTTTACTATGCTGGAGCCTGTTTAGGTTTAATTTACACTCTGCTTCCTTCAGATTTTATGGAGCTTTTACTCTCATGACTACGAACAGCATCTCTGTCAAAATCCACATCACAGAACTAGGCCTGTGGAGGCATTTTATGGCACCTTGCCTGGGATAGCTCTAAAAAGAGGATAATCTCTACAGTATAACTTGAGATCAGGTGGATGGCTTCCCACTATTAAATCCATCATATGTTTTCCTCAAAGCTCTGTCTTTCAGAAGTGAAGACTTCCCTGACTGTTCTATTGGATGTTCCCTATTTAAATGGTCTCAGGATAAAAGAAAACATACTTCCATGATTGTTTATTCTTTTATTTGACTTGTAAAGATAAAAAACTCATAACTCCAGCCTATTCAATTTATAATGTCTTCTTGTAGGCAAAATACTTATAATTGAGAAGATGCTAACAGGTCTTGCTCTTTTACAGCGAGTTAAACTTTAAGCAATGCCAGTAGAATTTAGAATTCTCACCTGGCCTGTGAAATATATATATATATATATAAAAAATGTAAACTAAAATATGGGTTATAGCAGAATATAAGAAAATGTAAGTTTGCCAGCATCAAGACTGGCAAATAGAATTGATTATTCAGTATGCCATCTCTTGTTTGGACTGAACATTGTTCATGAACATATAATTGGATGATAGTTTAGGCTTTGTTGCTTTGCAAATACACAGCTTCAAACTAACGAGTAAGCAAACACTGTGTGCCTTCAGTGGTGTGAATACATCCACAGAACTTACTTGCTTACTGCCTCTGTTCTCTCATATAGCAGCTAGTACTTAAAATTTGAAGGGTTGATACATTTAAATGGAAAATCTTTCTTGTGAGAACTGTCTAACCTAGTCCTCAGGAGGACTAGCTAAGACAAGAAGGCTACTCAGCATGAGCTTGAAGTTGATTATGACAGATATTGGCATTCTGTCTAAAAACATGTTTGAAGTGAAACATTTTAACCGCAGTAGACTGAAATCTGTCATTGTTACCTGAGCTTGTGTAGTAGTCTCTAGACAGCCTTTAGAGCAAAATGGTTTAGTTGCAAAGGCAGTTTCCTGAAAGCCAAGTTTTTTACTGTAAAAGACTGGGCAATCCAAGCAGTGGTGGAAAATGGAGTTCAGCTTCTCTTGGATTACTAAATAGCAGTTTAAAGTTTAGCAACAGCTCTGAATGGGAAACTAGTTTGATTGCCTTGCATGACTTATAGCTCTTGGTTCTCTTCCCTTTCGTTCAGTCTGTCTTGAATTAGCTGTTTGATAGCCGTGGTAGGGATGGGTGGTAGTCACAACTAGGATGTCCTGGAAAAAATACTTTTCTCCTTTGAAATAGTCTAACTGTAGGCAAGATGCTTACAGATCCGTACTAGGGATCTGAGAACCATCCAACACAGGGAATGCTTATAGTATCTGCAGTGTTAACACCAGTAAGAAGTGTATGGATGTAGAGCTCTATTAGATGGGCGTGACTGAAATTGTCATGGTGACATCTGGGGCATACAATGAATAATGCATCTTAATGTCACAATACCAGGAGGCATCATCTCAGAGAGCGTACATGTGGTTTGTTTTTTGCTCACTGCCTGAGTAGATGGGAATTTTGGTTGCATGTAATATGAATGGATTTGTTAAAGCTAGCCTGGGTCAATACATCATCGGTAGTATTTCAAGCAAGAACACTTGTTTAATAGACCAGACCTCTTCTCCAGACAGCCAACCAGAGAAGAATTATGGCTTTCTATTATCAAACTATTTGTAGGGACAAATGTAAATATTTTGCACATCTGTGAGAGATTTTTTTTTTAGGAAATAAATAATCAGGAAACCTTGAGTTAAGAATTTTTTTCACTTTCCATTAATATGACAAAACCATAATCTATTGCTGTTTCTATTTTATCTTGCTATTTATAAAACTAATATATTTACACATTCTTCTGTTTCCCAACAAATCTCCTGCAGTAGTTGTTAATTGTGAAGCAACTCAGGATGTTAACAAGCACAGCAGAGAGAGACAGAGGTAAATTCAGGGGTCCTATTGCCAGCTCAAAATGGTGGATGCTTTAAATAAGTGTTGGGCTTAAATTTCTTCACAAATGATGGATTAGAGGGAAAATATGAGACCAAAGAGATAGTCCTAGGAATTTTTGCTATCCTATGGGGGAGATATGGATACATCGGGTGTGTCAGACTACTCCTATGACCCCAGCTGACTTTTGTTTGCATTGCTGTTTTTTGATATTACTATTGTGCAATGGGAAGATGCAGCTAATCAGAAATGTTCAAAGGCCTATTTTACATCAGCAAAGAATAAGTTTCTTACCCTGTACTCTACACAAAAATACCCATCTTCCCTTATCGTCAGCTGTTCTGTAGCTTTCTCTGGTAAAAGAAGTTCTGTGTTTCCTCTCGTGGACAACCCTTTTGTTTGGTGATTCAATTTGCCATAATGATCAGGGCCTAATGATCATGGAGTAAGCCAGCATCACAGTATGTGTTGTTACCTTCAAGCATGAAAGAATGGAAATGACTGAAAATTTCCTGATCCAAAAGTTGAATGTGTTGTGTAGTTCCAGAAAAAGGCATGGCTCTGTTGCCTTATACTGTTGCCTTATATATATATAACTATACACTGTTGCCTTATAAATTGCAAAATAATTCATTATATGATCCTTTTTTCCATCAATAAGAGGCATAATATTTTTCAATTCTAGCAAATAAAGAGATGAATGTGTGGAACCCAGTGCTCATTCCATTTATGTCATTCATTCTGTCCTGTGTTGCATAAAATAAAAACAGATGCACTTCACATTGCCCTCTGTTAACCCTGTTCTAGCATAGAGAAGGTATGGTGATCTGCTAAAGTTTAAAGTTTGGTCCTGTCTGCATCTAATTTGCACACTGTGACTTAAACCATGGATTCAAGAGTGCTCAGTGCTGTTCTTTGTAAAATTATTTCATGTGATTTACAGTTTCCATTCTAGTTCCAGCAGCATTGCCCATCGGCACCGACAGTTTGTCCCATTAACTTGGTTAGCATGAGTATCATGGGAAATGATGGTTTGCTTAAACAAAATAGAATCACATTATTATGAAAGCTTAGGGAGCAACAGTCCCTAGGAAGGAATGTTTGAGATTTATGTCTGTAGTAGGAATAATCTCTCTTGGTTATGACTGCTCTTCAGGTACCTCGCTTAAGTTTGTTCACATGTCTATATTTTACTGTCACTTTTTCCTCTGTGAGTAATATTTATTCTGATGAATAGTTTCAACTTGGGTCATCAACCCAATAAGTATTTTTAAGTAGAGCTTTATTTCTCATTTAAAGAAATGAGGAAAATGCCCATTAGATAGGGTCTGGAACATTTTCTTGTCATCGTGATTGTTACATGAAGACTGTTGGTTTTTTCAGTTGATAGAAAATTATTTTTCTTACTTGCTGGAAAGTATTAAGGAAAGGCAAAAAGGCAAACTGCTTCTACCCAGCAGCACGATGATGTTCTGTTTAGCTGTAGGTATGACCTGTCTTTGAATGTGAGTGAATTGACAGCAATAGTTAAAAAGAAAACAAAAAAACCTGAAAACTAGAGAAGAGGCAGGAAAGGGAAGTCAGTTGGGATGTGTTGGGGACTAGGTGTATATATTCCTGTGATCAAAGAGTGTACCAAGAATTCATTGCAGTCTGATGATTTTGGCAATCATCAACTCTTCTTCCTGAGGCATTTCCAGATTTTCTTGCTAGGGTGTCCCTGCTATTTGAAAGCAGCATTCTTTTCGGTTCTCTGCATCTATCCATCAGACATGTCTCGTGCTCCCATCCTTCCCATTCCTTTTCTGGTGAGAAAAAGGAAATGCAGAGAGTGAAGTCAAAAAGGAGGTCATAGAGCAGGGGAGCAACTAAAGGGAGATGGAATTAAGGAAGAGGAAAAAAATGAAAAAACTAGGGTGTTTAATGTTTCATTCATGCTATAGGGCAAGGCATGGATCAGTCCTTGTATTATCCAAACTAATTTGTCTTCCTTTAAAATACAGCCCTTTTATAGAGATAAGCTTGCTTAATCAGAATGTTCTTTTAATCAGAATGTTCTTTGATGAAAATATAGCTAACTAAAGTGCTAGTTCAGCGAGCAATTTCTTAACAGTGCTGCTGTTTGAGAAATCTGTTTTGGCCTGTAGTACAGAAAAGGTATGGTACCCTGTGAAGATTTTCTGTGGAGCTTTTGCCTGTTAGTATCCTACACTGTTGCTTATTTCTCCATTCACTAATCCCTCAGCTGGACCCCCAGGTTTACCACAGAGAAGTACTTGTAGCTTTGGGTTTATTCTTTCTAGAAATATTCACAGTACATGTAAATGTGTTTTTGGTTGTGAATAGGATTTGTTTGCTAACTGTTGGTCACTCTCATCCCTTACTGTTCTTTACACTATTGTTTTCAAAATCAGTGTATGTCAAGTTAGAAATTTAAGTATTTTGAATGGATTCTTCACAATATGACACCACTTAAAGGCTGGATGTTGTCACAGGCAAATACTTAATCAGACCTTAATCAACAAACTGGAAGAATCAAAATTAGTTGATGATCAAAACAAAATATAAATGTATTCTTTAATTGATTAGAGTAGCTTGGGAGGTTTTGCAAATTAAAAGATTTTGCCCAGCTGGAATGAAAATCAACCTTACTTTCTATTTTCCAGCCAGAAATAATGTTTAATAGGAGTTCAACAGTCTTTGCTCCTGAGGAAAAGAAGATGAAAGGAACAAAAATGGCTCTTAGAAAATACCTGATAATGTGAAGAGTACTAATTTGAATGTTCCAAATTAATTGAGAATGGAGGGTAGGTGGGACAATGGGGAAAGTCTTCCAATGAAACATTTGTTTGCAATGTATTTTCTTGCCTCCCACAGAAAAAGAAAAAAAAAATAAAAATCTGTTAACTTGTTTTATATAATTTTATTTTTTTTAAAGGAGAAACAATAGCAGGGAATAAAAACCAAACCAGTTCTCTGCATCTAGAAGCATTTTCCTTCAACCTCAATCTAGTTTTCATTATGACCCATGGATAGGAGCTGTCACAGCACATCATTAATCCCATGGGAAAGGATGGCCCCTGTGTATTGCAAGTGTGTGATGCGAGCAGGGAGACCACCCAGCCTGGTGGATAGAAGGTCTCTGGCAGGTGTGCAGCATCTCAAATGCAGCTTTTCCAAACCAAAATATTTTGATTCTGTGCTGAAATATTTCAGATTTCAACCTAAATTTTTTTTTATATCTATAAGTTTGTCCAGAAAAAGGAGTTTTTCAGTAGACTGGTTTTAGGGTTACAGTGGCTACATATAAAAAGTATAGAGCAAATATGAAACAGATCCGAGTTGCTGTGTGTAAGACTGGTGATGCAGAAGGCACGTAACATATTGGATAAACAGATCAACACATCTGAAGTCTTTCTGTATTTCTATTCCAATTATGTTCATCTGTTTGTCAGTTCATATGGGAGGAGAGGTGTTGACATATAAAATCTGCAGTGAGTGAATTGGAATTGACCTTAATATAAGTTAAACAATCCTTTAGTTATTTTAAAACTATTTTAAGCAACTTCTATTTCCCAGTTATCACTGCAACCATAGGAAGTACGGGAAGTCCTCCAGAATGGTTGTGCTTCAAAATCATCTCAGCTCAGGGAACTGATGCCATTTCTAAATCATGAGGTTAAAATAATGCCGACTAGTGCTATTTGCAAAGACCTGCATGTACCCCCATTGAAGCGCAGTAAAGATCTAGCCATCTGACTTTGTAGTCAGATAAAAGTCACAGGGAAAGGACTTACAGAATACTTTGTCATCAGTCATTGGAGAATTAAAGAATAATACTTTCTCTGGGAAAAGTAATTAAAGGCATATTTATAAATAACTTATTTCTGTACTTGGGGAGGGTGGAGGGTATTGTTGGAGACCTTCCCCCTTCCAATTATATTTGACATAAAATAATTATTTTTCTTTTAAGAACACATCCAGTAAAATGAAATGAAAATGAAAAAGCTGTCAAGCATGCAATTGTAATGGTGCAGTGTGAAAAGCTGGGAAGTGAAAAAGATGGCATATTGAGAGAGACATCTAATTTCTGAGTCCTGAAGTTTAATTTTGGCTGCACATTGCACTCTTAACAATTGTAGAAGAAAGGCTGGGAGGAAAATAAATCAGATAGAATTTGTCGAACAAAAGAAATGAGAAGCAAAGACTTAGCAGCATGCAGCCAGGGAAACTGGCTTTTCTCCTCTAGAGGTAGGGCAGCTTCTCACTCAAATTCTTAGTCTAATTCTCTGCTTTCCGTATCTGATTGGTGCGTGCCAAGTGATATACCTGTAATCCAGCAGCCTGGTAAAAGGAGGCTACAATTTTTTAGAACGGTGTCATTTTTCAAGGTGCGAGGTAGGTGGATGCTGTGAAGCATCAGCTGCTGAGCGTATGCAGAACACGACACATCGCAAAAGAAATCAGCTAGCCAGGATCTTTGCTAAATAGAAAAATAAAAAGTAGAATAAATTGGATGCAAAAATGTGACATGGAAAGAAATAAGAATTATCTATTAAGTGAAAAAACCCCATCTACTGCTCTCAAATCAGCATACCCAGCAACTTTGGAATATTGTTCTTCTTGTCGGTTCAGCTGCCTCCAATTAAGTACATACCGTATGTGATATTACAAAGATGCTCAAAAATTCACTAGGCATAATGATTTTGGGGGAGAAAGACATAGTGTTAAGTATATTTTAGATTTTCTTCTTTCTTTTTGCATCCCACCCTCTTTGCTTTAAATGGTTTTCTTCTAAACGTCTAAATCTATATTTCCTGGCAACATGGATGTTTTATAAATTAACAGCCTCTGCCTAGCAACTGTAGCAACATTTCAGGGACAGTTAATGATTTACAACAACGCAAAATGTAATGTAGAGAAAACCTCACAACCCAGACTGGCTCTTACACTATCCTTGAGAGAACTCATTTGCAGAGAAAGCCGTGCCACTGAGGATCTTTTCTAAAACTCAGATCACCCTTTCTGTTAACAGCTCAATGTTCTAGCTTGGAAAAAGTGCAGCCCTTGACACCCTGTCAGCCCTTTATTGAAGTTTCAGCTTTGAGGTCTACGGCTATGGTATTTGCAGATCAGTCATTCAAAGAAAGTTTTTTAAAAAATTAATTTGTATGCAAAGTTGGATAGCTGCCTTAACTTAGCCAAATATATTTAGTTTTATTAATTTTAAAATGCCATAGCAACCATCATGGGCTTACAGTTTTCCAAGCATATGGAAGTGAAATAGACCTATTGTCCTAACAGTTTGTCTTCCAAGAGCTACATATGAGAAAGGTACGAATGTATAAGCCAAGGGGTCAAGGCAATGGCAGGAATGTAGGTTGTACTGCATTTTGACGTTGAATGTTGGCTATTCCTTTTCCCTTTTTATTTTGCCACTGCTAGTTGTAGTCTTTCTGTCACATACTGATTTTCTTCTAGGGCTGTCTCTGCATCGCAGCCCTCAGAGTGCCATGTAAAGAAACACTTCACTCGGGTGGTATCTAAATGAAACACGTAAGCCGGTTGAGAGTCCTGAATTAAGATCATTTGAAATTAAGAAGCTATTTTACAAATAGATCTAATCAACATGTCTCGCTTGAGCAGAGGTTGGAATGCTGAACTATAGGAGTCAGAAACATTTATATTTTAATGACACTAAGTAGGACATGAGACAAGACCCTTGAATTTCTCTATTACAGTCTTTGTCTTCAGGATGGGAGTTGCTTATGGACAGAGAAGCTGTTTGTGTCTAATGATTACAGTGATTGTACCATAGAGCATCAGTCAGGGACTGGAACACACCCATGATAGAAGCTGAGCAAATGCAGAAAGCAACAACAGCAAACCCAAAGCCCAGAATAAATACCCCTGATCTGACTTCAAACAGTAAATTCTTAAAGTTGACATAGAGCAGCTATATACCAGCAGTCAAAGGATAATCAACAGTAAGACAGTATACTTCAGTATGATTGTTTTGAGAGCTCTGGAAAGGCAAGCCATTGAATTCTGACTAGGCAGCAAAAATCAAGAATTGTGATGAGTAAATTGGGTAAGGCTGAACGCAACGGTACCTTACACAGATGTATCCCACACACTTTTGGCTATGGCTGTTTTCATTACCATTGCTTTTTTAGTTACACTAAACTCACCCACAGATGTTTGAAAAAATGTGATTAGAGATTCTGTGCTAGGCAGAGAAAATGGAGCTGTATCAGCCTTGCCTTCCTCTTTTAGGTCTCATGCAGCATTCATAGGGGAGCCTCTTGAAAAAGAATCAAAGTTCAGTGAAAATGCCTTCTAAATAAGGCTGTGATGAATCCTGAAGGTACCCTGTTGTTTTATACCAGCTAAAAATACACACTATTACAAGGAAAATAATTATGATTTTATTCTGATGGCGTCTTATTCCAAAAGGGTGCCATATGTCTGTATCCTAGCTAAGAAAACAGCTGCCCTCCCAAGCCTGCCAATAGGTAAATGTTTGTCTAGATTGGGCAGCAAGTCTGAGAAACTGTGGAATTTTCTTGTAGCCCTGTGCTTCAGAAACACCCTGAGAATGAAGGGCAAGGGTTTCCTGAGATTCAGTTGGTGATGCTTGAAAAATAGGCACAATGCTTATGTGTTTGAGTCATTTAAGTGAAGGTGGTTGCAGACTTACGGGGGGTGCAGGCTGGTATCTCTACAACAACTTTTCTCATGGTATGAGTTAAAGTAGATCCAGTGATGTTACTAGAGCTAGAAATGCCAAACTGGAAGCCTACACATGAAGTTGCAGAAAGTTTTAGAGAAAAAACTATCCAGCTGTTTAAACCTGCAAACAATGTCTAATTTTAAGTTTATGGTTACGATTCAGTTTGGTCCAAGCACAATATCTATTGATGTAGAGATTTTTATAGTAATTTCTGCAGTCAAAGAGCTAGTGCCCTACCAGATGGAACACTCCAAGTGAGAAGGAATCAGCTAAAACATAGCAGAGTGCAGGACAGGTCTCCTTCTCTGAGCAGTAATCTCTTAATGGTCTGAAATTATTATCTTGAGTCCTCTAACCTACAAAATTAGGTTGCTGTTGTTATATTTCTTAGTTTGTCATCCTGGATGACACTACTAGCTATGTTGTTAAGTTCTTCAAGGGAAAAAAAACAACCCCAACCTTCAGATTTTGAGACAATTCCATCTGTATTTGGCAGTAGCCAAATTTACTTCTTCACAGCTACCCTGGAGCTTGACAATGTGTTAAAATAAATAAATAAATAGAGTCTGTGATTCCAAGAGGCTCTAGAGTATGAACAGAGGCAAATATTAAAGTGCAATAACAAAGGAATAGGAATAGAAAAATTTGGGGATCTTAAGAGCTTAATAAAAGCAGAGGCTTTTTGTCGTTGGCATTTTCTTTAGCATTGTGAATTTTGTTGTATCCCTGTGGGCTGCTGCTGATGTGTGACATACTGCTAGAGAAGTCAGAAACCTCAAGGCTTCTGCTTTGCATTGCTCTCAATGCCTCTTCTGATCTCTCAAAACTTCTGAAAATATTAATTCAAGTAGTTACAGCACACAAATTCTCCTTAGTTTGGGTGAAATTCATCCCGGCGCAAGAGGCATTTGCGTCACTTCTTATGGATGCCAGATTTTCAGTACTGCAGGGACCAATGACACTGAGGAATAGACTGGAAAGACGTGGCAGAATATTCTGAGACATAATGGGGTTTGTGTAGTGGCAGGTACCTGTTCTCTGAAGGGTGGATTTTGTGAAAAGGGACAGCTCTTGCAAACTAGCAAGCTGGGCTTGAGAGGTGTGAAAGTATCAAAGGAGGGGAAGCTGAC
This sequence comes from Limosa lapponica baueri, assembly GCA_002844005.1. NCBI lineage: Eukaryota > Metazoa > Chordata > Aves > Charadriiformes > Scolopacidae > Limosa > Limosa lapponica. Next base: position 225,718 of record KZ506145.1, on the reverse strand, counting down.
AAGTAGGAGCCAGTTTCCTTCAGAGCACTTAAAGACTGGCTGCAGTGCTTGGACTTCCAATTCAGGCAGTCCTTTGCCAGGATTATGTCCCTGCTGATGAGGCAGGGCCAGACACAGCTCCTTTCTCTTACCTATTAGGAAAAATAAGGTTATAGAAGAGCAGTGAAGAGGATGACTCTGCCCTCATTACACAGCAACATCTGGAAGAGAAAGGATAGAGTTAGGGGGCTGGCTGAATGAAGCTGATAAACGGCTGCAAGATTTAGGACAATTTCAGTCTTCCATAGGGATTCTTTGCAGTATGTAACCATAAAACCTTGAGCAATTATAATCTCTAGTATGGTGTTTTCACATTCTGTATAAATTTTGTTGCAAGTTGCCAAATAATTAATGTTCACTTAAAGACTTATCTCTTGCAGTCGAGTTACTAGTCTGGAATTTCAGCTTGCTTTGTTCTGGTGTTTTTTTAAGATTCTAATAACTGGATGGCAATGGCAGTGTCAAAAAAATATTTGCAAAGGCTCAAACTAGAATAAAATAGAAGGAGAAAGAGAGTCCAGATCATGAGCATTTGTGAAAATGAGAAAACTCATTACATGATTTTTTGGTGGACTTTTCATAATGTATATTTCAATAGATATTTGAAAACTATATACAAATGCTACTATATGTCTCCTTTCCTACATCATGTTTTTAATACCAGGTGGACATCTGCAGTGATAAGAAGTGCTAGAGAGTGGTGTATTTGACCACTATCCTTTAAGCATTTGAAACCTCAATTGAAATTTTGGCTTGAATTTCAAGTGAAAATAAGTAAATATTTCATCTTTAATCCTAAAGTTTTCACTGATGCCCATGATGGAAGTATCCATCACAATAGTTGATGTAATTGTGTAATTCTTCCACTGTTGAGGACCACAGAACCAAAATAAGAGGGTTATTTATGGTTAAGGAAGAGATGTGTTTCTCAGACTCTGTCTGTAAAAGCTTTCACAACAGCAGAGATTTGCTCAGGTTGGGAACAGGACACATTTTCAGACCAATGAGTAAAAGCATGGGCTGAAGCTGATCAGGAAAAATGAGACCATAGAGTCCATGAAATGAGCTGCTGGATTCATTGTCACGGTTCCAGGTCCAGTTTGGCACCCACTGTGGCTGCACCTGCTCGTGCCATTTTGTTGACAGGTACAAATCACCAGCCATCAAGGAGAAAACCATGAAACAGGCAACAACTGGCTCTGACTGTATGGAGTAATTAGCTTGCCCAGAGTCCTAGGCAGCAGTACCTAAAAAGAAGCAGGTAGACCGTCAGCAAAGCCTCGACGTTTTCTATTCCTTCTCCCGCCCCCAGAGTGCAATAGCAGCCAAACATTACGGAGACATTTTCCAAAGTGCTTGCTAAAGAGAGTCTCCCAAGGGTGTGACAAACCCATTGCTCTCTCTTCTCATTTTACACACATCTTTCAAAGATCTACTCTCCTTCACAGCTGTTTTCCACTTGTATTTTGAAATGGAATGTATTTTGCCTCTTATGAATGTGCTGAGTGTAAGATGAGAAGATGGAGTTCTTGTATAGTGTTGAGCAGTGTGAGCTTTAGTTTGTCCATTTGTCTAATTAGGTGGCTTTTTTAGTGTGTGCTCCGTAGAGGCTAATTAGAAGAGTCTGGCCTACAGCCAGGCTATTTCTTCCTTGAAGATCTGGTTGCTCTACAGCACTGTTGGAACAAATTTGTCTTTCTGGTTCAGACTGGGAATGAATAAATACCACAGGTGGCAGAATGTGAGCACAGAGCGCTACCTGCCTTGTTGATAAAGACAGACTGTAAGTCCTAAATGGATGATATTGACGAAAACTCAGTTCTGTTCCTCACTGATTATCAGAGACGTTTCAGCAGAATGTCCAGCAAAGCTGCAATCATAGTAATTGCATGACAATTGCAATCACAGGCTTGTTTGGCCTTTCTGGAAGCAGAATAGTTATTTGTTATACAGCTGTGGATAGGTCTGCAAATGCCGTGGCAGTACCAAGTTTGTTAGTGAAGTGTGTGTCTTGCTGAAAAACTGTCTAGGGATCAGGAGTAACATATGGACAGAAATGCATGGGATCTACTTTAGCTGAGCTTGCTGCGACACAGAGAATATCCAAACAAATCCCAGCATCTCAGAGGCAGAGGGGGAGCAAGGAAGCTTTCAAAACTGAAGTCTTTGGAGCTATCTTTTCCTTCCCATTGCTTTTCCTGGTTTCTGCTTTTACTCCCCATAGGTACATCATATTTATTACCTCCCTTCTGTGCACTTTACCATACTGTAATACTTAATAAGAAATTTTAGGGTTTATTTCTGTAGATTGAGACTATCGTCACATGCACACTACAGAGCAGTGTAAAAAAATGGCCAAACTTGAGAATACTCAGGTAAATATTTACTGTTCCTTGAAAGGCAGGATTTTCACCAACTATGCAAAATGTAAAATGGCCAGAGCAGGAACCTGTCTTTGTAACTACTCCTCTATTAGCAGGCATGTTCTGCCCTTCTTTCAGACTCTTGATCATGGTTTAGCACTTTTTCTCATAATTTCTTGCAATTGGTGATGGTTTTCTTTCTGCTCCATGTAGTCCCAGATGCTGACCATATAAACCCTAATCCTCAGACCAAGACAGGGAATTGGTTTGCTGGAACATACACACATAAAGTCCAAATCCTGAGCTCAATTTGTGCAGCTGAATGGAGCTTGTCAATTGTAGAGAGCTATACGACCTGACCCTGTGTCACGTTGATAGATTGTGGCCTGGAGGTGGTGAGGCTAAGCAGACATTGGGCAGGGAAGGGTATGTGGTGGTATTACCAGTGTGCAGGGAACAAAGAGCCCTGCACTCACTTGAAAATTGAGCTGCAGGTGGGTTCCTCCACCACCACCGGGATGTGAATTCCAGCTACCCCCTTCCACTTAGCAGGGCAGCAAGTCCTGCTCTTCCCAGTTAGCAGATGCCATCCCTCCTATGCCTGTTGGCACTCTGTTCAGGCGTATTGGCTGTTATGTCCTTCCTATCCATTTCTTTCTGTCCTATTCTACTTCTGCTTCTCATATTTTGTGCTTGTTCCCATTTGCATTTTCAGCGGTTTTTTGGCACTTTTCCTTTTTTTCCTCATTAACCATGTTCCTCTTTGGAGATGTTCAACGTAAACCTACAGGACTAAGTCAAACAACAGTTTGGCACTTACCTGAGGCATGGAGCAAAGCAGCCATCTGGGCTGCAAGCCCTGCTCCGAGTCTACAGGGCTGCGTGTGGTTTCAGTGATAGATGCCGTTAGAAGTCGGTGGTTAGAAGGAGTCACCTGCTGCTTTTAATTACAGTTATGGGTGCACAGCTTGCAGGTCCAGTGAAGTTGCTTTCTTCTCTTTGCTGTTTTTTCTCTGCATTTTTGCCCTGCTTGAATAGTACTAGAATCATCTTTTGCAAGCCCATCAATTGCCCTGGGAAAACCTGTCTCAAAGCCCAGAGCACCTCTGTGCTGGCTTTGAAGGGACAGAGCTGCAGGAATATGCACTTCTCTTTGTACACCAGCTCAGCAGGGAAACATTTCCATGTGAAGGAGGCACGGTGGCCAAAGGCTCCATTTCTGTTACCAAATAAGGGGAAGGATGGGGCAGCTGTGTAAGTGTCACATGGCTAATTAGCAGGATTTTTCTTCCTTGGGATGTGGTAAAATGTGGGGATAGTGAAAGGACCAAGAGAGGAAGTCTGTGCATCCTGAAAAATGCAGGCCCTCAGCATTTAGCTCATAGCTTTGGATAGACTTCTGGTGTCCTCAGTCTTGCCCAGAAAGCTACATGATTGTCCACAGGTGGAAGTACCTTTTTCAGGTTCCTCACACAGCACATTGAGGGAATAGGAAAGATACAGAAGATAACAAGTGAAAGTCAGTCCCAAAGTCAGAGTCATTGTAGGCCACTAAACAGGGTAATTCTTGCTTCAGAGCGAAAGGGTAGAATGGTTCAACATCACCCTCCTAGTTTCTAGAAAAGGGAGTGGGAAAATACAGCCATGGGTGAGAAAGCTGAGTCTGTGCCGTCGGAGTGCAAGAGGCTGCAGCTAGAGTGAGAGAGGAGGTGGAGGCAGAGCCAGCAGTGACAGGAACAAATTGTGCAGGCAATAGGAGCTGAAACCTAATCTTTAGCCAGTCTACAACGTGTAGGAACATCAGAAACTTCAGCAGGGGCTGGTGCCCTGCTCGTTAAGAGAAAAATAAATAAAATACCTGCAGGATGTCCTTCTGTTACTATGAAGGAATCTTGACGCTGACGTGTCGTCTTCATGTTATTTGATGCTCCAGGTCAAGGGTCTGACACTCTTGGATATAACTGTTAATTGACAGTGGCTTCTCAAGTCACTTTGTGATTCCAGGAGGTGATCTGTTTTATGTGGGGAAAAATACATGGCTTTTCAACCTGCTTTGGGTAGACATCAGTGTTCAGCATTTTGGGAGGGACAAAATGCTGTATGTTCCTGTTCCTAGGGAACTTCAACACACAACTTATGCAGCTTATTCTATTTTTCCCATTATTGCAAATTAAGGTATTTTTCAATGACTGATGCTTGGCCCTTTGATCAGCTAATTTTATGAAGGACGCAAAATTAATTTAAATCTCTGAATAGGTAAAATAAGCCGTATTTCATTTCTTGCTGTTGTTCTAATAATGACTGCAATGAGTTTGTGAGTCCAGACCTTCATTTTTAACCCTAAAGAATGAAAAGCCCTAAACAGCTAGAAGAGGGTAAAAGCAAGGATGCGTGGAATTTAAAAAAAAAACCCAAACAAACCAAGCTTCAGAGGATAAACTGCACAGTGAATTATGATTCATGCTGCAACACAGATTGGAGCTTGTCTTGTGCAAGGAATCATCAGGAAGCAACAGGCAGTTAAGGATGAACCCAGAGCATGCCTGCAATTTTAATGGCAGGAGTCAATCCTTGATGGGCATGTTTATTTGTTACAGCCAGCCTGATGAGTTCATTTTGGGTGCTGCCGCCTGAAGAGCATTGTTCTCTTCCTCTCTGGCTCTAGCACAAGCACGTAAGATGGTGATCTTGTGTGAGGCTTAATATTTCAGGCAATGTGTATCCTGTTTGGAGTAACATTAACACAGCATTTTGGCACATGCAGGCGCGCTAACAGATTGTAAAGCCACACAGAACTTCAGAGAAAAGAAACTGCTTCCTCAGATGGCTCTCCATCCGTTGAAGTGAGCCAGCCAGCTCTTCCCCCAAGATCTGTCTGGGTTTTTTGGTCTGCCTCCTACATACAGGCAAGGTGATAGCATGCTGCTGGATATAAGGATTGTTCTAGAATCAGATCCAGCTGCTCTTTCATTTTAAGGACTTCACTGTCAATTTGGGGCTGTACAGTTTAACTGGAAAAAGAGAAGGCAAGTCTAGCTTCTTTTTTCCTACAAGTTTTGTCTAGTCGCCTTGTTCACATTACTCCTGTACCCCCCAAATGCTGAGACAAAGGGCAAGTAATGGTCCAAAATATGGAAATTTTAATGTACCTCTAATCCTGTGATCAGTCCTGCAAAGCCCTGTCACCTTTGCTGTGACTTTGCCAGTCACACAGTCTGAAGTTCCCACAGTACCTGAGCTGATTTGCTGCAGGAGGTGTGAGTGTCCCAGAACTGTGTTCTTGCACTGATCAGATTTTCCTGAGAAGAGGTCATGTCTTTCCTCATTGTCTCTGTTGTAAACTCTTGGCAGGTTGACTGGCATTAATGATCTAGGAGAGAAGGTTCTCCACATCCCTTTTCATTAACAGAGAAGTTCCTGCTCTTTGTAAAAAATGCATTGCATTCGTTTTGGAAATTCTGCAGTTTAATGAGGCAAATGTTCTTCTTGAGAATGACAGTTTTGCTAGTGGTGCTGTTTATTTTTATAATGCTTTATGTCCTTGAGGTTTCATAGGTTGGGATAAACTAGGCAAAGTAGAAAACCAAAAAGCAAATAATATTTAACATCTGTCAGGCATGCAGCTGACATAGTGAAAAGGGAAAGTGGAGTTATTGTTACTTTTTTAAAAAAATTGGAGGTTTACAAATTGAGATAACCCAAATGAAAATCTCAAAATTACATTAAAACTGACTTCAGTGGTTTGTCTTTTGGGGTTTTGTGGGTGTTTTTGTGGTTCCTTCCTCTCTGTCCCAAATACTTTAGGGACACTTAGGTTTTCTAATGATGATAGGCAGCTAAAAAGTAATGAATGCTTTACCCTTTCTGTGCCTTCAGGACTTGCTACAAAATACAGAGCCCACATCTATCATCCTGTAGTGTCCTAAGGCCGTGGGAGCCCCCATCCCATGGGAAAGGTGTGTGGCTAGGGCACTGCTCCTGCCATGGCAGATGGGTGAGACGGGACAGGGGAAAGCCCAGTGTTCAGTGAGTTATGTGGTTTTTTCCTCTGGTCCCTGTCACTGAAAGCTTTACATTCTACCAGGGTAGTGCCTACCACAGTGGAGGGAGCAAAAGCTAAAGCCCTCTTCACCCTTTCAGTAAGTGTCCGATTGCAAGGTGACAGGCAAAACTTCCATAACTCTCCATGCAGACATTAGCATTAAGGATGGCTTAGTAATCTTTACCTTTCTCTTACAAGCAACTTTTTGCTATAATGGCCAGAAGAGCAAAAGAGCAATGGCCGGGAGCTGTACTAGTAAATGATGACAGAGACTCCAGTTGAAGTGAACAGTCACCACCTGGCAGATGGCTGCCTGTGTGGCCTGTGCAAAGCCTAGGAAGGATTAAACAGCTGCTAATGGCATCCGAAAGAATCAGGCAGTTGAGCTAGTCTGCAGGGAAATGTCACTGATACTGAGAGAGGAATATCCTCAGAACCCCTCCTGGTGGGGATCAGGAGCTTCCATGCAGCTTCTGCCGCTGAGCTCCTTCTGGAGTTGCCCGTCTTCCTTCCACATTTGTTGTCCCTTCAAAATGGTGGGGTGAGGAGAGACCGCAGCAGGTCGAGGTGAGTGCCTCTCTGCTCGCCCAGCTGGGGAGCACCAACACTTTTCGTACTGAGGACATGCTGCGTCTCCCACCCTGCGTGTGGTTGTGGCCTCTAAGACCCAGAACACCCTCTTCACTACCTGTTTTTCACATGGGAATTGTAATACCAAGTGATGATTTTGATAATGAGTATAAAACCATTTAGTGTCATGTTTTTCCTTGCCTGTGAGTGGGGTCAGTGTTCACTGTGTGTATTCTCAGCAGCACACAGCAGTCACGTAACTACTGCAGTGGACGAGAGCGATTCTGCCAGGATGCTCGGTACCACAGAGGACTGTTCTGTGCTTTGCGGACTTATGCCTATTCGTTGGCCACAAGGGGCCTTTGTGCATGTATAAATATGCTTTGGGACCCACTCTGTATGCCTTGTTGACCAAGGATGTTAGCTGTTACTGTGACAGATACAATAGCCAAAAAGAATACGAATGAACGGCAGTGGAGAAGAAGCCTTATTTCAGAAGAAGATTCATATCAAGCAATTTGACAACAGGGAGTGCTTTCTCCAGACAGAAAATTCCAGTAACAGGGAGAACTTGGTTTTACTCAGTGATTTTTTTCTGTCTTCATGTCAGTGCTCATTTATTTCATACTGATTAAAAGAAAAAGCTTTGAAACCAGCAGAAATGATTTACAGTTTAGTTCTTTCGAATAGGAAAATCAATCAAAATATTTTAAAAATAGAAGATAATAACTGGAGCTGCTCATCAAGATTTAGGACTAACTACGGGCTTGATTGAGGACTCTAAAATTAGCTTTTATTTTATTTTTCATGTAGGCATGTGCAAAGCACAACACGATAATTATCAAGCTGAATTGTTGCTGAAAAATTATTTAACTGGATCTTTGTAGTAGATTAAAACAGAATATCTTTTCCTGCTGTAAATCTCTTCAGCAAATGATCACTTTATCTCAGGGCTTGTAGCTCCTTGTTTGAGACTATGTTTCCACTTCAGATATTTTGCAAGGCATAGCCATGTATATACTTCTATTTCATCAGGAATACTCCAATTTACACCAGATGATGATTTCATTCTACATTTATTCTTTGTTAGCCCATTTACATTTCTCCATGGATTTAAAACTGTTGAAAGCTGGTATCAGCAAGCAGCCTTAGCATGGTCCTGAACTACTGTTTCTCATTGTCCTCCTCCTTGGAATCCTTATGGCTTGTGAGCAAGGGGTGGAGCCAACTGAGACATGGAACTTAGATGTATTTGTCTGCCTTAAGTTTTTCTCAACTTCTTTCTGTGGCTCTCAATCACTCTCTTTCTGTGGATCTCAAACCACCAAAGAGTCTCTCTGTGGGCAGTGTATTTTGCACCCCATTACTATCCCAACAAATCCCAGTTTAGTTAATGATATAAAGGACATAGAAGCTGTGATTATAGGAAAATAGACCCAACCATGTGGTTTGCTTTTGAATCTAAAACATTCAACATTGCTCCCAAATTGCAATAAAAAAAAGGAAGTCTTTTTGCATCATGATAAATAAGAACAGGTGATTTCTGAGATAAGTAAGTTTTGTGCAGAATGCCCCAGAAGGTGCCAGAAGGGTACTCAAGAGACTGGGTCCCTAGTCCAGTTACTCATAATGCTGGGCTGTAATGAAGTCACTTAACTCTCAGCTGCTGTATTGCAAAACTGTAAATACATTAATAGATCATCTCAATGTGGCATCTGGGCATCTGTTCCAAATTTAGTTGGTCCCCTTCCTCCCCTTGTGCAAAATGGTGGTACTTCTTTATTCAGATTACCTGATTTTGTACAGGGCAATGGTGGTGTTATGAGAAGAAAGCAAAAGTTAATTTCTTAGGATAGAAGAGTGTTTCACAGCATGGTGAATTGATGGGGATTTGTATAAGACCCAATTTGGCTTTCTCATTTTGCTGGCTTTAAATGAATATTAAATAATATATATAAACACATTTCAGAATGAGTTAAACATTTTCTTCAAATTAAATCATTGCCAAATTTAAACTAAAATTTCTGTTACCTCATAAGCAAGAAATATCTTAAAATAGAAATGAATTAAACCTCTCATTTTGGAGACATCAAACCAAATGTCTTCATTTTGAAGTGTTTTTTTCCAGGAGAGTTTCTTCCAGAAACAATCTGATCAAACATTAGCAAAGCTTTTCAGTCATTCCAAATACCTGGTCGTGTATTTTACTTCATAGAAAAAAAAATAATCTGAAAATGTTTTCCCAGCTCACATAGTTGAAGCAGGCAGAACTTTGTTATCCTCCTATGACCTGCAAGTCCTGGATGGCTCAGTCTCCTTTTCATTTAGGTCTGAGCTCCTTCTAAATAGAAACTACCAAACCTAGGGCTGTTTCCTGAACCATAAAGTACATTAGCCATCAAAGGGAATGGAAACTTTCCTCCATTTACTGAAGAATTAATAAGCAAAGTGCAGTGATGGTTACAATTTAAGAGGCAGGAGTGCAGCCCTGGTTGCCTGGAAACAGGAGGATGCCTTTGGAAAGCCACACCAGGCTTGCTCAGGGGAGAGACCTCTTACACAACCTGACACCCATCTTGTCCCTGTTAAAAATGTGACTTTTCTCATTGCTTTTTATCAAGACTTCTATCAGTTCCGGAATTCATTTAGTCTTTACCACATATTTCAGTGTGAGGATATATCAAGTGATATCCATGAATTAGAGATGGACCTGAATAAGGGTCCCGCATCCAAACTTTGAAGGAATGACCCAGCATTCAGATTTCATAACTGCTCTTTTTTTTGTATTGCTGACCAAACCGCTCAGGAGTGTTCAAACCTGGGTTGACCTATAGACCTGGAGCAAGCAGATTTTGCCAGAAGTTTAAAACCTGCATTTCATCTTAACCAAGCTGATTTAAATCAATTTGCATAAAATCAAATATGTTATATGTCTGCAGCAAAACTAATATCAAATCCTGACCTGTTGTGGGAAAACCAGAATTAATAATTTTATGAACATTGCTAATGCATTTAATTTTCATGCATGCTTTCCATGCAACTTCAGCAGCAAACCCCTATCAGTAATATCCCCTGCAGTAAAAAGACCTTAGGAATTCAGGTATATACAAAATATCTAGTGAGGATGATATTATAATTAAACGGAAGCTGCAAGCAGCCTGGTTAGTAGAAAACTCATAAGGTTTTATAAACATTCCTGTCTGCCTGGGACTGTGATCCTGGGCTGGTCCAGCACCATCCTCTCCTGTGGTCCTGGGCTGCTCCAGCTCCATCCAGACCAATTGCCGGCTCCAGAGGTACCAAGCTGACTTACACTGTTCAGCCAAGTTTCCCCTGTGGCCTTTTGTAGGCATGCTGAGTGCTGGGGACGCAAACCTTCACCTCCACAGAGGAGAAATCATGTAACTTCTTTGAAATGACACTCCGGGGCAGTCTGAGTGACTCAACTCTCAGCTGAGTTTGGGTGAGACCAACGCACGCAATGAAGTACTGGGGTCAGCTTCAGAACACAAAGCCCCACCTTCAGGCCGTAAGGACCATGTGAGAAGGAAATGCAGATATCCCAAGTTTCAGACTCACAGGCCTTTGAATGTGATGACTAACTTGAAGAAAGTATCCAGAATTTGACCCAATATTTCAGTAAGAAACCCAAAATCCAACAGTTTGTCTACAATGTGTTTGCCTTCAACGAACATTTATGCACATTGCAAATGAGAGTAGAAAATGCCTTGCCGTCCAAGTTGGGTTTTTTGCAGAATACTCAATGTTTCCAGCTTCTGAGCAAAAAGTAGACACAGTAAGAACAGATTTTTTCAGAGTCCCCAGGCATGGAAGGAGTTACTTTTTTCAAAAATGAGTACAAAAATAATGACTGCTTTAGAGGGCAATAGAGGATAGATACCAGCCTTATGCCTTACACTCACTATTTGATTCCTTGAAACTTTCATTACCGCAGTTCCCCCTGTTTTAAGGTGGAGATAATGTATTTTTCCTAGGACTATTGTGACAGCTAGAGCTTTACCGATTGCTTTGATGTCTTTGAAGGAAAAAATACTCTATCTGCCTAAATTTAGACTGACAGAACATCGTGAATCTGGTGGAGGTGGCTTTGACCAAATTCTTGTAGAGCCCTTTATTGCATGAGGTATCAAATACAGTTTTTTCTTTTTTCATAGCCTTCCAAAGAACTGTGATGTCCCCCAAGATGTGACACTTTTGCTAAGAATTGTTTGTCCTTGCATAAATCCTGTGTGTGCTGAGAAGTAGGAATATTTTGTGAGAGTCTTTGTGCCTGGTAATTTTATCAGTTCTTATCAGGTTGCAGAGAAAGAAACGGCAGTAAATTGGATGTCTTACCTTGAAAAGCTTTCAAAAAGAAAACGTGACATGGTGAATAGATGCCTGGAGGGCAAGGGGTTTTTTTCTTCTTGGGTTACAGGAACACAGACAGGTCAATATGACAGAGAGTTATGTTAGTATTCATGAGCCAACTTTCCCTTTGCCTTGAGAGCTTGCTGTAATGGCTTGAGAAACATGCTCCACTGTGGTGGCTAAATGGCAGATTGCATCCAGCGTCAGAGGCTGGGGGAACGGTGACAGGTCCTGAATACCAATCAAGCAGGAGCTGATGATTGCTGCAATTTGCCAGTGGCTGTGAAGTGCCTGAGATAGACAGCCAAACCTTCCTTTTTACTTCTTTTGTGTGTGTTTATCACAATGCATTGAGAATACTGCATGGCAGCTCAGACAAGTAAATAATTCCTCATGTCATTGGGTCACGTGGCACCAGGCCTCATGGCAAGTATAACAACCCCTCTAATTACAGCAAAAATATCCTGGGATCTTAAAATGGTTCTTCCCAAATAAAAAAATTAAACTTGGTGTTATCAACCCAAAGGAGGAAGCAAGGACAGGGCACGGGGGACTCGCTTGAATATAGCCAGTTCTCAAATGGTCTATTTGTATAAAAGCTGCATGTTAAATTTGGGCAAACATCCAGCTGTGGTTAGATTAAATCCTTTTCCTTATTTGTAAAAAATACTAAGTTAAACACCTCCATTTCATTATTTTTCCTAGCTCTTTTCAGTACTGTGGGCCAATACTCCAGCTGGCATAAATCAACATCATTAGGCATATGAGTATAACAGCAGCTGAGGCCCAAGAGCTGGTAGGGATGGGTTGATTTACATTTAGCCTTACATTTAGGCTTATGTTCATGGTTGCATTTCCCTGTGTTGTTTTTGCGGTGTCTGTAAGTGAGTTCTCTTTGTGAACACCAAAGAAATAGGCATGTCACATCTAATATGAACAGACTGCTTGCCATTTCTGTAGTTCCTTATACTTGAGGCACTCACAGCAAATTTTATGCTGCCAGAACTTGGCACGTTATGGCTCACGTGCCATTGCTTACGCTTGCTGAGGCAGCATCCCCAGTCAGTGCTGGCAGCGAGCAGTTACGAAGGCAGCATCGATCTCAGCCTGCTTTATGTGCTGCCTGTGCCCAAATCAAACCTTCCTGCCTGCAGGAAGGCAGGTCTTGCTGTTCTTAATTGACGTATCAGGAAACAGAGGCCAAGAAGAGCCACCTAGCCTGCCTGATCCTGGTTGCAGCCTAACCATGGCTGTATACCCAACTTCAGGAGCTCTATTTTCTGCTTCCTTCCTGATGAAGTACATTTAGTGATTAGCATAGCCAAAAAGTAGGCAAGTGCTCCAAACAAGAAGCAGGCACATACACACTAGGGTACACGTACAAACTATGGACTAAGCAACTACAGTTTTGTCTTGTTTAGATGGAGTACAGTTGTGGATCTTGAGAAAATTCAATTGATTCCGGATCTTGTAATCTCTCTGCTGTTGCGTGAGGTGCAGAGGGACTTCACAGAACAGTTCCCTGGACCAGAGCAGCCTGCTCCTCCCTGAACAGCACTCCTTGCTAAACAGGGGATGGGGATCATATCCCAGCTGACACATGGGGTCCCCTGCTGGCCAGAAGCATCCTGTAGGCACTATCATACCAGTTAAATGTATTATCATGGCACGTATTTTTCAGGCAGATGATTAAAGCTTTTTTGTTAATTATTATTAGACTGTTCAAGGAGAGCAGTGTGAAGAGCTGTTGTTGCTCCAAGCGTAGAGGTAGTTACTGAAAGTAGCCTTTATAAGGAAAAAACATTCTTCCTGCCCCCAGCTACTATGGAAAGCCTTCCCCCATCTTACAGCTGGGGCTGACACACCGGGAAATGCCACCTCACACCCAGGGGCTGCCTGTCTCTCTGAGAAAAGGGACGCAGGTCCTTTGTGGGGGTACCCTGTATCACAGGGACACCTGCTGGAGCAAAACCTCAGTAACATCTGGAGGAAGTCAGCCAATTGCTCTGGACCACAATTATGTTTTGAAATAAAACTAAGATCTCATTTAAATGCAACTAAGCTCTCATTATTTTCTTTCCTCAGTTAATTGTACTGCTCTGTGTCTTTGTTAAATTTCCCAGGCATCAGCACATATGAACAGATGATTAAAAATTCTCTTTGATTTACATGGTAACACTGATGACTGACCTTGTGCACTTGTCAAAATGCTGTTTCTGTAAGAGAGTATCTTGCTCCTGCTGTTCCTGTGAAAAGCCCTGGCTTAGTCCTTAGGGAGGTTTGGGGCTGCACTGTACCCTCTGACCAGAATGTCATCTGGAGCTGACACTACTGCAAAGCCTTGAGAAAAGGGGCCATGTATTTTGCTCTGTCCTATGAGCAGAACAGCATATTATTCCTTGCATACTGTTATGTCTGGAGACAGACAGATAAAACTGTTAGAGGCAACATCCCATCTCCTTCCCTGGTCCCCAGGGGCAACAAGCCCCCTTAGGAGGAAATGGAAGGGACAGACCATACTCCTCAGGATTAACTCTGACAACAAGCCCGGTGCCTATCGGGCAGAGCAGGGGACGCTCCTTTGTGTGATGGGCATTTTTATCCTTGTGCCGTGGAGCTGTAGAGGAAATAGTTGTTAGTACTGGCTTTAAGAGATTTATTGCTTAAGGTTTTAGGAATGGTAAGTCAATCGCTTTAAATCACACATGTTATAAGGAAATTTCATTCTGAATTCTAAAGTGTTGCAGTAGTACCTTTAGGAGCAGTGTCATTTGGGATTCCTAAGGACATAAAGTAAGGGGCTTTTGATCTTATCCACTAAGCAAGCACCTTTAAATCACTCTCCTGCAGCTGTGGTAGTGTACTGGTAATTGTGCAACTGATGATAGGAAGTTGTCATCTGGGCCTCTAGTGAGCAGCAGAGCAAACGAGGGAAGTCATCATGTTTTCAGTTCCTTCCATACAGGTCAGTTTGCTGATCACGAGACAGTTCGCATCTGCACCTACACAAGTCATTTCTGATTGATCACAGGGCAGTGACCTGTAAGGTATTTCGATCTATGGCTCCAAACATTTCTTCTGTATTTTTCTGTAGTACATGCATTCTGTAACATTATGTAAGTATTCCAATAAGCAAATTATCTAAGTATGCAAATACAATGCTGTCTGCTTTTGAGACAGGGTTAGATAATATATCAGTCCCGTAATGCTGCAGCATTTGTAGTTACAGCCATAGGTAAGGTAACACAAGCGCTTTTGCTACTCTCTCAAAACTGGCTTTCACGTGTTTTGAAACTACTGGTGCAGCATTTTCAAAAACAAGCACGAGATTCTACAAACTGGTGCTCATAATGCCTCTACCGAGAAAGCAGAGTAAAGATATGATGTCTCATACTGTGATGCGAGACTTAGAAATGTAGGGCTTGTGGTGATTAGACTTCTTCAAGGAGAATGGCATTGTCTAGGTTGGGTTTCAGTCTCAGTGGAGAAACCTGATGGGCCCAGAAAAAGACAGAGACATTCACTGAAGGGGAATTTGGTAAAGTTCAGCTTCTGCTCTTCCATTCCAATATAACTGCAACGCGCAGAGCTGAGAATCATGAGCATCATTTTGTGTCAAGAAATGAGTGTAGATACATGCTTGTTAATGCACATGCATAAAATGGGGGTAAAATCCAGCATGTATTAACTATTGTGAGGTCTCTGTTGTTCTCCTGAAGTATTCTTCATCCATACTGTAGATCAAGGGTAGAGAAACCCTTTATACCTCTGAGTTCTGCAAACAGCTTCTTTGTGTTCAGCTGATGGCTGTCAATCATTATAACTTAGATTAGCTTGCAAGTCCATGCAAACACAAATCTCTCCACTCTTCTTCCTTGTCACCACTATTGATGGGCACCAGTCAGGACTTTCGCTTTCTGTGATAACATCATTCTGGACATTTTGTTTCAAGCTTTTGTGATGCAGCATCTCTCACGGAAAATGACAGGTTATACAATTTATTGTACAGGCACTGTATGATGTTGAACTGGAATTCTGGAAACAAATGTTTTGCGCAGTACCTTCTCAGTACTTTCAGACTTTATAAATAGAACTCCATTTTTACTCTCAGGTGAAACTGGAGCCTTGATGTACTAATATTTGGTGATGAAGTAATATTAACTGTAAATTACTTACCTATTCAGTACAGGAAACTGTCTGCCTTTAGCATTGCTGCTAAGTACAGCAGTGTGTTCAGCAGCTGCGCAATCCAAAGTCATATTTACAATCAAGTAAGCAAGCAGAAGAGCTCCGTGCCATAGCTAGCTCACTAGCCATAACCTCAGGTCTGTAACTGGCAAAATTCCAATGTTTTTGCAAATAAGCAGATTCAAGTAGTATAGAGACTGCAGAGCTCATGGCTGGCATCAATTCAATGGCTTGTGGCTCTCCTGATACAGCAGCAACATTAACAGTATATGTAGCTATGTGTGCAGTGAATCTGGGGCTATTTCTATTGGCACTCGTAACAGGAACCTCTGGCACAAGTAATTTCACATACCTATTGCTCATTTGGAGCACTAGGACATACTCTCACAAAATGTCCAATTTCATGCAGTGTTTGCACCAGATTTTTCTTGCAGGACAGCCAGCATAATTTCCAATATACTGTGTAGAGACACAGCGGTAGCAAAGTTTTCCCTGTGTATTTGGAGTCTGCTGAGCATGTGTCTGCGGTATAGTAATTTTCCATAGGCTGCACTTTAAACCCCCATCTGGAACGGCTGCACAGCTTGAACAGTGCTTGCTGTACCCTGACTTACCATTTTCACTTCTGCCATTGCTGACTCAGTCGACTCGCAATGGCTTTAGCTAGCCTCCATAGGGTCAAGTCTGATCTGAGCAGTAAACTCTCTCTAATGTGAGAAATAATTTTTTTTCTCTGCAAGCTGATCTCAAATAATTTTGTCTGCCGTGTTTCCAGACCCACACACAACAACCATCTCTCACGAGAAACTACAGTGTAATGTTTTGCTTGTTTCCCACAGTCCCTTTCCAAGCTGGCAAAATGTATGGTGTTCATCTACAGCAGTTGCTTTAAGTACACCCAAACATCATTATTCCAAAAGTACAGTACCATATTTATCATCAGCTTGGGAAAGCGTATGTAGTAGGCACTTGCCTTTCGCTCAGTATAAGTTTGCCCTTTCCTTGGGAACATCCCTGGCGCTAATTGTGAACACACCGTATCCAGGCACGTCTGGTAAAGCAATAGGAAAGTTAATGGTCTCATTCACGTTTCGCGGGAGTACAGTGGGCTTACTAGGGACTGTAGCAAAGTGCAGATGGGAAGTGGAGACTCTGAGAAGTTTACTTAGGTACAAAAGAGCAACAGAAGTAAAGGTTAGGTATGCCTGTGGTTGGCAGTAACATAGAGCAAAAGCACGTGGGGAAATTAGCCCATAATGAAGGCAGGGTCTCTGATATTTTTCTTTATCTCAGAAGAGCTGAGCAGAGAAAATGCCACACTTCACCAATCTGTTGGTGGGAAATTTTACGTTAAGCATAGAGAAGCTGAAAACCTGTCAAAGTGGCCCAAAGCTGTTATTAAGAGGAGGGACAATGGCAGTCCATTCTTTTGAACTTTGTATGGGTTGGCTCGTGGTGGCTTTGGGCAGAGAAAGAGCATGACTCGGAGCAGAAGCAACTCCGTGTCACCCTTCTCTGAACTACAGAAAGTAAAATGCATTTCTGTGGGATGAGCTAGCTTTTAGTGGCTGTGTGGGGTCAGCCCTGCTGAGATGGAGCCCCTGAGCTCTCCATCTGCAGAGAAGTGCTTTTACTGATGATACTAAAAAGATGTCCAGATGCTCTTCTTGTTTTGCATTTTCAAGCTGCTGCCAAACCAACTGGGAAGCCATACTGTACAGATGAGCCAAGTCATCTTGTGTATAAATTTGTGTGTAATTCATAGCACATGCCTTTATTTTCCAGCAAACTTTCTTTTAAAGGTCAGACCAGAAATTTGGGAAGGTATTTTGTCTCTCTGAGGGACAAAATGCAGCCTCATCTCAGTTATAGCACCCAGTTGCTAACGCAGAGTGTTAAGCTAGATCCTATTGGAGAAGAAATGTTCAGCAGGAGAGAGTTTAAAAGTAATTAGTAACAGGGGAAGTCGAAAAGGTAGCTTTAGTACAAGTAGAAAGTAGCGCATAATGATTAGCTGGAGAGCTAATATGTAAGTGGAGAAAAGAAGTTAATTTATCAAGATAAACAATAAGATAGTTAAAATTAAGGGGAATAAAGGAAGAGATAATTAAAATCCAGTATTGTTAAATACAAAACCACACTTTGTGGTAGCTAGATTTTCGTTTTTAATAGAGCCCAACTGGGCAATTGAAGAAATGTAAGGTATTGGTAAAGAGCTCCTAAAAGAACAGTGAAGCATCAATGTAAAGGTATCCTTTAGGAGACATTTCCTCCACGTATAAACAAACTTGTTTTGCTTCTATTTTACCATCAGCATAGAAAATTGCAATATGTCTGTATTTGTCTGCATCTTCCTAACCTTTAAGAGGATGCAAACTGAGGATAAGAATTTGATGCTTGTTTAAGTCAGGAGGAAACAATTTTTAGTGCATTCAGTCTTACTGGTGTGAAACTCATACCAGTGTACGGTATGAGCAATATATAAAAGGTATATAAAATGTAGTATCGTTTTTTTTCTTTTTTTGTTTTTTGCTTTTTACTATTAAGAGAGGTAGATTACTAATAACATATTGTGTGGGTCAAAATTTTGGTGAGGTAGAAAGCAAGCAAATTTGGGTTACCTTTATAGACATACCCTTTCTACCCCGATCCTTAGCAAAAGTCTGTTTGTGAGTATAAATATTGTTGGGAAATGAGTTTGGAGCCATATGCCATCTCCAGAGGTGCAATATGTATTCATACAGTTACTTAGGGATCAGTACTATTCCTGTGATTTATAGATGTCTGAGTATATGTTAAGTGATTGTGTATTTACAATTTTGGCATGGCTATATATTGCATATAAGTTTTAAGGAATACTTTATTTCCAAACAGTGTGATTAGTAGTGAGCCACAAACGTGAGGGCAACTAGGAAAAGAAATTAAGACTCTCTGTCGTTTTAGCTGCTAGGGAAAACTTATGCTTGTAACTACTTATAACTTGCAACGTGTGGGAAGAGATATTTGGAAGTGAGGGAGAATCTGTGATAATTTGCTTTCCCTGATAAAGGCCCACATTTTCAGCAGATGTACACTCGTATCCCCTTAGCTTGAAGGCTGTTAAGCTATTATCTCCCTTGAAGGAAATATTGTGATCAATGCAGTAGTGAGGATGAGAGAAGAGTGAAGATGGCCATAGAGATGCATCTGCAGCAGAGAAGTGGCTTGGCTAGAAATGCTTTGCTCACAGACCATGCTCTGCAGATGGGATACTCTGGAGAGAGAAGTGCTCATAGGGCTGGAAGTTCCTTGGTGTGTACTAACTAACAGCTACTCAAGTGCACTCACAGCAAAGAGGAGGCACGGGCTCTGCTGCCACCCTGTCAAGGAGAACTGTGGTTACGGCAGGAGGGGTGTTGATGCTAGTATAGAGCCATCTGGTTGGCAGCAGCAAGAATGACAGTCGCTGCAAGGCATTGCTTGTCTGAGCAAGGCTATGTGCTGGGAGGAAAAAAGAGGGAGCTTACCAGGGGAGAGAGGCTTTTGCAAGGGGCCAGGGGGAGTGGAGAAGGCATTTAGCTCACCGGAGCAATGGCAGAAACAGAGCCAGCAGTGCCAAAAGCAGAGGTGGCCTTCTTCTGGTCTCCTTTACTTGTTCCTCTCGGGTGGCTTCTTTTGAAGTCCTGTCTCCTTTAAGAAACCAGCCTATGTAATGGGTGCTGCCCCTCCTGGCCAGCTAAGTGTCTGGGAGGAGGAAGGAGGTACTGCTTTGCCATCTGGAACAAAGAATTCTTTAGCAATGGATTTTTACCTTCTGTTTCTGGATCAAGAGAGGCAGATGTTGCTGCCTGCTACTGCTCATTAGGAGACTCCTGGTGCCTGAAAGGGTCACGCTGTGGCACACCAGCATCATGTGTCTGGCCATCCTTCTTCAGAAGGCTGGAGCCAGCAATTGTCAGTACTTTAGGATCTTTTTTAAATGGTTAATAATAAAAAATATGTTTACAAAACTTAAAAGATGGGAGGAGAAGAAAGCATCAAACAAATTGAGTCATTATCTAAAAGAAAGAAGATAGGGTAAATGTGAAGTATTTGAGTCCCTTTCTTATTTGTGTAGATGTGCACACTCGTCATATAAGGAAGGAGATTATCTTGAGTGTCTTTGCACAGTTGTTTTCATCTTTTTAGTGGTTTAGTTACACACCGATGTATTCAATAGTTCTCAGATCAAAAGAGAGTGAGATACTTCACCAAAAGAAGGGATCAGAATTATGT
>KZ506145.1:173119-202046 GCA_002844005.1 Limosa lapponica baueri | reverse complement strand
TCCCAGGAATTCCAGGCCCGATCATAATGATAAAATATCCACTCTAAAAAGGAAAGCTTTTCGTTTTTTCATGACAAGCTGTGCCAAAATGTGGTTGGCAGCTTAACATCTTTCCCAGTGGTAATGTCTGGGAGATATTTCTGTGCTTTCAGTGATGAACCGATGTAATGCAATGCACGCTGTGCGGTAGCTCCAACCTGTATTGGAAAGGTGGGTGGGTGGCTGGGTAGGTAAACTGCTTTCATTTTGGGAAGGTTACCTGGTATTTTCAGTTCAGTTTATGGAATTTCCTTAGAAATGTCCTTACTTTTAATTCCTCCTATATAGAACTACAGAAATTCAGTCATGCTGCATTTCTCATTTGTTCATATATGTGAGTTTGGTTTGGTTTGGTTTCCTCAGCAGTGATTTTTTCTTTTACCCCACCAACACAAAAGATGCCATTTTGGATTTCATTCAAACTCTGAAATCTGAGTTCATGGGAACAACAGAAATGAGGATAGTAGTTTGAATGCTTGCTTGAGTCTCTCCAGGTCCAGTAGCCTTAAAACAAGCCACATGACAAGGAGGTGAATTACTGAATCTATGCTAGTGTGAAACCAATGTTTGTTATGACAAATGTTACTTTTTGTTATTGTTATTACCGGTATAATTTTAATTCTTCGAAAACACACTCTTCAATTTATTCTGTTCTTCCTCATTAACCCAATGATGAATCCCTTTCCATTTTTACCAAATCAAAGTTCCATTGGGCCAAAATTCCCACTGATGAATTAGAGGACAATATTCAGAAAAGAATGAAGATCAGGAAACTGACACTAAAAAGTACTGGATACATCTTAATATTGATGGCAAATTTTTTTTTCATTATTAATTAACATTATTCCTGTGATATTAGGTCATTATAAACTTGCTTGTGTCCTTGCTGTGTTAAGAGAGATTCATGATTTATATGTGGTGTGTTTGGCAACTATAACAGCAGATGAATCCACTTTTAGTTACTTGTTTTGTTAAATGAAGTGCTCAAGCTAATGTGAGGAGAGGTTATTTTTTACTGGGAAGAAGCATCAAGCAATAACAGTTGGTTTATCACTCTCATTGTGAGAGTGATAAACCAACTGTTTATCCTCAACAACTACTGTTTTACTGTAACTTATACCTTTTTTTCTGTGCTATAATTTTAAAGATGTAGGTAAGTGTTAGCTCGGATAATTCAAATGGACCATTTGATAGAAGGTTTGGTTTACAGGTTTTAAAGCCATCTGGTCAAAATGGCCAGAAGACTTACAGAATGGTCTCATTAAAGGTTGGACATGCCCATCTGGCATGTGAGAGAGTACTCGGTGTGTGATGAGTGTTAACACCGGTAGCAGGTTTTGTTTAGGGCTGTCTTCTAATGTAAGGAGTCCTAAAAGTAGGCTATTGACAAACCTTCTCCTTGTAAGAAAAAAAGTATGGGCTATTATTAATTTTTTTTTTTTTAACTGAAGAAGATCTGTATGGTTTTGAAGTACTGTACTGGCAAGGTTCTTCTTTCCTAAACCTCTAAGAAAACACTGATGGTTATGGAAATCTTTGCTACTTCTTAATATTTAACACATTTCAGAAGTTGCCTCAGTGCCTGTGCACAGGAGATGTCAATGAGGCCCAAAGACCCAGCGCTCTTGCCAGGTGAGAGTTGTCAGCAGCGAGATGCCTGTTCCGCAGGCGAAAAAAAAAAAAAGCAAACTTTTTGTTAAGTGGTAAGTTATTTTCCTTTTCCCAGATTAGCAATCGTTCTGCCTTAAGTCATTTCTGTAAGATATAGCAGTCAGACCAAGTGTCCAGTGTGTCATCTTAGAATATTGCTCCACTCTAAGGCAAATCGTGAGGAGAGGGAAAATCCTTTGTGAGCTCTCTAAGCAACTGGAGCTCTGAAGCCATGTATTAGATATGTTAATGGTTGTAATTGCTTGGTAAATGCTATAGATACACCGAGGAGCATGCAAATAGTCTAATTCTCCACAATAAGCAAAGAGTGCTTCAGGTGTACCTGAAAACCCCGTAATTCTCTGATGATAACTTCCAGAACACAGACATTGCCAGTGCCTAGGGTCCTTCTTTAATTGAGTTGAATTACTCTGCTAGTTGAAAGATTTGACTTCTCCCACTGGGCCAGGGGTGATAGAGAGGCCTCCTCATTTTTGGTCTGTGGAAAAATCTTTTCTCTTTTATTACTTTTGCTGTCAGGAGATGTGATTCTGATTGTGCTGCTCTGATGAATATAGAGCCTCTTCAGACACAGAGCAAATCTTTTTGATACAAAATTCCCTCTCTCCTTTTCTTACTCATTGGTCCTGTTTGTGCCCCATCCCTCTGGCTTCTGGGACAGAGCAGGAGAGATCTGTGGGCTGGGGTCTTCTCTGTGTGTGACAAGGAACTGAATTTCACCTCTCTTATACAAATATGTCAGTGAGATTATTGACAATCCTATATACCTGCTTCAGTTCCTTTTAACCTCTTGGGAATGTTTCTGTGGTGTTTTGCCTATTCTCAATAATTCTTTTGTCTCTAGAGGCAAAAGTCTCTCATGTTGTGCAGTATGTTTTCTCCTGATCATTTATGTATAAAGTCTTTTGATTTTTCTTAGTCTTCCCTTCCTTCCACATAGCTGTTAATATCAGGTACTTAGGTACAGTGTAAAATCTTTTCTTTTCCAGTCAATTTAGTGCTACTGAAAGATACTGGCAATATACAAGAGCAATCTCTACCTACAAAATGAGACTGGAACCTCGCATAGTTGCAAGCTGAATTGCTGTGAAGTAGCTTGAGGTGATTGGGGTGGTGAAACCACTGATCACCAGGAGCTGCTCTTGAGACATATTCAGTCTTTTGGTCACTCTCAGCCAATGGCAAAACAGTTAGTGCTTTTGATTTTGGCTTTGTTTTGTGGTGTTTTAATGAAAAAATGTTTATGTTGGAAAAATGGAAGCTACTTCGACAGCATGCTAATCCAGTCATTGCCTAACAGACCCCAGCTCTGTGGTAAGAAATGGGGAAAGGTTATTGTCCTCTAACACTGAAAAAGGAATCTTTCTGCAAAAGGTATTTCTCTGTAGTTCACCTGCTACTGGTGGCAGACTTGAATAAAAATGCCCCATCTTCTCCATTTGATGTCAGTGGTTAGATTTTCTTTTCTGGCATTTTTCATTGCACCCAGTGTAGTGCTGGAAGTCAACACAGAAGATGCTGAAATGTTCTATGATTCCATGAAGCAAAGAGAACTACTACCAATTTGCATAGCATGTGCTTGCTTCTTTCCTGGACCACATACAAATCATCTTTATGCTTGCACAGCACTTAGCAGAGGTCAACCCCAAGCTGAAGAAGCTTTAGCAAGCTTACACCCAGCAAGGAGGAGGTAAAAATGGTAGGAATATCATGCACGTCATGAGTTTAATCAGCTATCGCACTGAGAACTGTCTTTGTGTCTTTGGTTTCTTGCAGGTGGAAGTTGTTATCAGCAAACATGAAAAATGTAATAAACTTGAGTGTAGCAAATTTGGGGGTTTTTAATTTGTGAGGAAGAGAAGGAGAGAAGGATCATAGTTTTCTCTTTTCAACTGCACGGACAGTACTGCAGTGCAAAAGCTGTGGATCAGCTCTGGGGAAATAGGAGAGAGCTCACTGTGAGCGGGATCCATCAGTAAACTTTGGCCTAGCGTCACTGCACATTTGTAACCTGTAATCAAATCCTCAGCAGGGTATTAGGTATGTTAGCTTTTGTGATGCATTACCTTTCTTAGGCAATATACCATTTCTCAGTCATGTGACTTTGTCTTCAAGGCAGCTAAAACTGGAGATTTACACAGTGATTCTGTAGAGGAGAGTAAATCAAGGAGGGAGAAGAGAAACTCAAGATTTCTCTGGCAGCTTGATAAAATGCGTGATAAGACTAAAACTAAACTTAAAAATATCTCACTGCCCCCCCTTGGTTCACAGGCACCGGCAAACTGTAACCTCTTTCTCCGTTTTTCTTAGCTTAGGTTTTGCTGACGGTTCCCTCATTTCTGGTTGACCAAAATGTTGCTACTGGTTGTTCTGTATCACAGAAGCAGTGCTTTCATGCAGGCAGTAAAATAATTAGCAATGTTTGTATCTCAAAACATGAAATTTGTCCTTGCAACAACATTTTTACAGTTAAATTTCCCTTTGGTTAACTCTGCAAGTATATTAGTGCTCCAAAATCTGATATCCATCTTATCAATATCTTATAGAGAGCCCTGAGGGATCCTGATGGAGTTCAGGATGGAATTGTGCTCATTCTTTTACCTGAGCAATTAATAATTCATTTGGTGGTACTTACTGTGTGTTCCCTCTGCCCTCAAGATAGGAGTCAACATTTCTTTATGTCAGAAAAATGTGCTGGCTTCAGGCTGGCTTTCAAAATACATGCTGCGATGGTAATGGAGCCCTGTTCGTAGGTCCTGGCTCCAGCAGCACATAGGATTTTTTTCTCATTGAATGGGACAGGAGGTGAGCAATGCCCCTGCAAGTCAGTTCTGGAGTAAATGTGAGCAGACTTCCGCAGTGGGTGAGCTGTGGACACATGCAGAGCATTTGCAGCACACTGCAAAACTGCAGAACCACAACCTCCTCCTGAAATCAAATTTAGCAGATTCTGTCAGAGAATATTGCTAATCTGCTGCCTTAGATTTACATTTTTTACAGCACATCTCTGGTCTGGTTTGTGAGGGAAAAATAAAGACAATTAAATAAGGTTGATGCGGGTCCATTCTATCTTTCCAACCCATATGAGAGATCATGACTTTTTCGCTGATTACTTTTTTCAAAGAAAAGTATTTAAAAATAGTGCCTCTGATTTACAGTGGGCAGCTTAAGATTAGAGATGTAAGAAGCATCATACCCTGTACCCAAGTTCCTGCCTATTAAGATGAATGTACTGGGTCATCCCTCAGAGAGGTGTAGGAGCCCTTCGGAAGAGCGGAGATACTGCAGCGAGTTCCTCACTGCCACCACAAGGGGCCAAGCTTGGGACACCAGAGACTGTGGTGGCTGGGTGAGCCCTTAGGGATTCCAGGCAACCTGCACTGACTTAGGTTTTATACCACGTTTCGTGACGTACAGCATTGCACATGTAAGCCCAAGGGCCGGTGAAGTGCAAGAGCTGGCTGTAAGCGTTCAGCTGCAGCTCAGGATGTGCCTGCTTTGGGATCTTCTAGGATGCAAATATGCTGTACATTCATGATGCTGTCAGGCACGGCAGCAGTAATGGTCAGTGAATGATACACACTCCCAATTTTGAAGCCTCCCTTCTGAAAACATGGGTCTCAAACTATTTGCCAAAGCATCCAGCTTGGTGAAAGTCTGCCAGGCCGGCAGGAGGGAGAGAAGGACTGCAATCCTGAGAACATCAGCAAGCAATTAAGGTCCAGAGTAAGGAGTTTGAAACTCAAGGTGAAAAAACATTGCAGTACTGTGTTACATGACTAATAAAGGAGACAAACATCATCAAACACCCACAGTACATTTATAGGCTTTATTTTAACTTTTGTAAAGTGGATTAGAGACATTTGTATTCATTAAGGAGATAAAAACCCTTTCACTGGAACTCAAGTGTTTTATTTAAAAAGTTAGAGTTTTATAGGTGGTGAAAGAACCATAAACAGAGCAATGAAATGGTCAGAGAAAAAAAAAAGTCAGTTGTGTAAACTGCTTTAGAAAGAGCAAGAGTATTTCTTTTGCTTAAATTCCTATTTAATGGATTAATGTATTATTAAAAAAGATAGATGATATACATGGACAGGAAAAAGCCCTGGGACTAGGAGTTCTTTCTTGTCTTTCTTGCCTACTTACTATAATTCTTCTCCAGTAGCATTTAGAGGCACTGACTGAGATGGAGGTGTCTGTGAGCACTATAAAGAGGCAGTCCC
Source organism: Limosa lapponica baueri (assembly GCA_002844005.1). Classification (NCBI taxonomy): domain Eukaryota; kingdom Metazoa; phylum Chordata; class Aves; order Charadriiformes; family Scolopacidae; genus Limosa; species Limosa lapponica. The sequence goes on along the minus strand of KZ506145.1, from coordinate 196,113 downwards.
AGCTTGGAGAAGCATCGCTTTGAGTGGAGAAGTGTAAATGAGGGTGGGAAAAAGGGAAATAGGGCCTCTCTTTTAAAAATGGTCATGATGGTTACAGGCATAATTAAAGTGAAGTTGCAGAGCTTGAAGCAACCCCTTTTGTTTCGCTGGCTAGTATTGGCAGGGCTACTAGGAATAACCTTATTGTCTTATTATTTACTTCCTTTCCAGGTCGTGTTGTCTCTCTCCTCTCCAGTTTCCTCCACTGTATCCCTCTCTTGCTCTGCAGTTTCTCTTTCCCTGGTTCTCCTTCCTTCCTCTCTCCCCAGTTTCCTACCTGTAGCACTCAATTCCCTGCACTTTCCCTTCAGAAGTTGTCAGCCTTTTTCTATTCCACTATCTCCTTGTCGTCCACCCACTCCTGTAGCATCTTTTTAGTATTATTTGGCAGTTCTGAGAAAGGACTTATGAAATAAATGACATTTATAACCTGAGCATGTGAGTAATTTTCTAAAGATCTTAATTACCTGACAAAAATAAGCTAATCAGGAAGATTCAGTAGGGATTAATTGTGTTGGGAAACCTGGGAAATTTTTTCCATTTTCTGCACCTGATTGGACCTTCCAAATGAGCTAGCAGGTGCCTTTTCAGCAGGCATGGGAAATGGTAGCTTAAAATAGATTGGCCTTAGAAACAGGGTACATTTTTCTCTTCTTTTTAAAATGAGGGCAAAAGAGGTATGTGACTACAGCCATGTTAATGCTTTGAGAAGCATTTGTTGTAAAAGTTGCAGAACTTCCTGTAGCACTTAACTGCAGCAGTGTTAGACCATGTGCTGTTTTTCAACAGTGCACCCATGGGTTATGCCATACCAAGATATCCTTTTCTGTAAATCAAGTTTTGGAGCAACTACCTTGCATAGAAGCTACTTTTGGGGAGCAAAGCTCAGGTGTGATGCAGATCTGAAATGACATTAGGGCTTTTACTTGACCCATGAGCCCTGCAAGCATAGATCTGACAAGCCTGATGAAAGGTAGCTACAAGGTAGCTCTGTAATTACTTCCCACCAGCCCTTCTTGATACAGGATTTTGTCACTTCAGTGTTGAAACTGTTTCCTTTCACATGTGTGTTAAAAAATAGATGGAAGCCAGGATATTTTGCAGGTGCCCTTGAAAAGCAATTTTTAAATTTTTAATAGGATAATATTATCAATCACGGAGAAAGGGAGGATGAACATGAGATTTCTAGAGTATTTTCCTGCTTTTTCTGAAGAAATCACTGAGTCTCTTAGTTCCCGAATTAACCATCCTTCAAAACAGGAATGAAGTATTCCCTTTTCCACTTTATGTGCCTTGTATACTTAAGTTGTAAACTTGATGAAAAACAGTCTGGCCCTTGTCGCTCCCTCATCTTGTACCTCACTTCTTTGGTGAAAAGGGGAAACTGTATTAGAATATGGAAAACCATACCCTCGGAATGTTATTTTTTCCTTTTGCTTCTCTTTTAATTTTCATGTTAAAATGGTCTCCAGCCTTCCTCCTGATGGCTACACATTTAAAATAAAAGCACAGATTCTCACAGCTCTCTCTAATAAGGAGGAAAGACTCCGGGCCAAATCTACCCTGGAATTAAACCAGGGATATGCCTGTTGTTCATCCTGCTGCTTTTGCAAAGTAGCTTTCTTTTTGCCATTTTTTGAGATTACTCCCAGAGATCTTCTATTGCGGGTCACAAACATATGCCAGTTCAATGGTCCTTCAGTTTATTTTTCTTTTCCTGCAAGGTAACCATTCATCCATGGAGTAATTTCTTTAAATGAGGCATTTTAATCCAAATTGCCAGTTAATACCTGCAGGGCCAGCTTCCCTCCTGATCAGCTCTGGAAATTAAGGGAAGATTTGAATGCTGCTGTAAAGTTTTGCTTGCAGAAATTCTGAAGGACTTTTGAAATAGAGCAAAATTGGGAGGGCAAGCTCTGAAGCTTCAGACAAAATGCAAAACTGTAGGGGGGGTTTAAGCAAAGTACCAGATTAAGTTTGTGCTCAGGTCTCTCAGGTTGTGTGGGTTTGGATTCTTAAGGATACTGTAAGTAAAAATGAGGCTGGGGTCTCACTGTACTGAACTTGTTCATTAATGTAGAATGACCAGTGTTACACTCTTCTGTGCCTTTTCCTCTTAAACTAATTGTCTGATTGTTATCTCTGGTACAGCAAAACTGAATGATCATCACACTTCTGCTAATTTCTGTGTTAATTATATAAAGGCAGCTACTGTATTTTCCAGTTAAACTTGAAGGGAATAGGGCAAGGATCTGTCAAATTATGTCTGTGCAAGTGTATTTCCTTTAGAAAACTTAAGCCAGAAATTCAGAGCACCACCTGAACAGCCTCCCAGATCAGAGCACATGTGGAATTTGAGGGGAAACTTCCCTCTGTATTTTTGTGGCTTTGACTTGTTTGTAAATACTAATGGATTCCAAGTGCACAAAAAAAAATCTCTTGACTAAGTGTATTACAAAGAAAAATCATACAAGTCTTATACTACGCTTTCTACTGGAGCTGCAACTGAATCAATAGGATCCTCTTTGAAAATTAGAAAGAAAGGTATCCATTAGAGTGCAGTGTGATGATTCTTCTAAGTGGTGGTGTTGCCTCTATGCAATATTGAACAAAAAGAAAAGCACATGGACACAAGCCAAGTTCAAATAAACAAACTAGCTAAATCCATGTATGGTTGCTGTTAGGTCTCATGGCTTCTGTAATCTGTGAGGAGGAGAGAAAGCTCCTGAACTTTATTGGAAGTATTGTTAAGGTATTAAGCTTGCAGTCCTACCAAAAAATCTGCGTCTCCATTCCCCCTGCTGTTTCCCACTCCATACAGCCTCTTCCATGTGCCAGCAGATGCAGTTTAAAGGTCAGCCAGATTAAGGAATAATACGGAGTAGAATTAAACAAGAAAAACAACACCTGTAATTAAAAAAGGCTGTATATTACCAACCAGTACAGTAGAATTAAAAATGTCAGTAATTGCCGTTGTTCTCTAGTCACTCATTCATGGCTCGTTTTAGCTCTATTGCAAAAAGAAAAATATAACTACCTGTTGATAACCACTGCAGTTAAGGACTTTGCACACCACTAGATATGGGGGGTTTAAAGCTGTTTATATTTTCTTATAAATAAGCACAAACCATGTCACAATGCCATTCCATTTACTGGACTCAACCTTTAAGCAATCTGTCCGTAATTGCACTAGAAGATGTTCAGAGCAATTTGCCAGGCACCTATCTGGGACAGTAAGTATCCTGAATAAAATATGATTGTTGTGCTCTGAGCACCAATAATAAGCAGAGCACTGAGTGTTCTTGCTTTTAAAGCAAAATATAATTGTTTCTGGATTATGTGCATTTGAAAAAAAGAACCTCTGGGTGCTTTAACTGATAATAATTTATTATGTTTTGACTTTGGAATAATGCAATTACGTAATGCAACTATGGGGAAGGGATGGGTTAACGGGAGATTGTAATTACGCTCAAAATTGAAAAAAAATCTCATCATAAATTTTCTGTCATCCCAATTAATTTAGCTGTGGTTGTACAAATTCTGTCTTCTAAAATGGCATTTTAGCTCAGGATGGTTAAGAGATGATTGCCGTTTTGCTTAGCGTTTCACACAATATGAAAGTGCTGCTAAACCCATCCAAATTTTCACAGAGATTTCAGCAGTTGCTGGCTTAGATTCACTCTTTTCCCCCTTTTCAAATTTAAATTCAGTTATAGTACATGTGCAAATGACTGAGGCTGACCACTGTGATATGTATGATTCATTCAGTTCAAATTAAAACCTACCATCCCTTGTGGGTGTCTTGTCCATCAGCTCTAGCTGATGATGGCTAACAGAGAGCTCTTAATCTTCTCCTTTTAAGTCTTTCTTACTACCCTATTTTACTGTGAAAAATACCAACATCCTGCCTTTTATTTAAACCTTAATTAGACATAATTTTATATTGGGCATTTCTAGAACCTGCAGGTATTTATTTTCTAAGATCTTTAAGCTATGGCCCACTGCGTGCATCCTAACAACTTAAATGCTTCCTTCTAAGTTCGGTCACTCTCTTTGTATCTTTTGTTGCTGCAATGCTATTTTCTTTGTTCTCAACAAATATAATCATTTCTTAAACTGCTGCTGCAAAGGCTTTTTTTTGAATCCATCAGTTGACTCTGTTATATTCCTCTTTGCATCCTGGTTACATCTTCCCTACCCTGTAATTCATACATGGCTTTCAGACATCCTCTCTGCACCCATCCGGTTCCTACTTCAGATTAATTGTGAGTAACTCAGTCCTATTAGATTTCCAAACAAGTATATTTCCTGCCATCAACAGGCCTTAGGAGAATCCCTCACAAGCTTCTGCTGATTTACCTCATTATTACCTCGCTGTATTTACCTTGTGTCCAAAGAAGAGCAACAAAGCTGGTGGAGGGTCTGGAGCACAGGTTTTATGAGGAGAAGTTGAGGGAGCTGGGGTTGTTTAGCCTGGAGAAAAGGAGGCTGAGGGGAGACCTTATCACTCTCTACTGCTACCTGAATGGAGGTTGTAGCAAGGTGCGGGTAGGTCTCTTCTCCCAAGTAACAAGTGATAGGACAAGAGGAAATGGCCTCAAGTTGCACCAGGGGAGGTTTAGTTTGGGTATTAGGAAAAATTTATCCAGCAAAAGGGTTGTCAAGCATTGGAAGAGGCTGCCCAGGAAGTGGTTGAGTCATCATGCCTGGAGGTATTTAAAAGACATGTGGATGTGGTGCTAAGGGACATGGTTTAGTGGTTGGACTCAGCAGTGTTAGGTCAGTGGTCGGACTCAATGGTCTTAAAGGTCTTTTCCCATCTGAACAATTCTATGATTCTGTTTGTCTTCAGGTACCTCTTTCAGCCCCATGACTCTCTGTATGTTGGAAATGGCAAGATCTATTTTCACCTTGGGGCAAGCTACACATTTACCTCCAGAGGAGGCCTGTGCACAGGCAGGTCCCATGGTTCAGTTAATGTGCTGGAAATATCCCCTTCAGCTTTTCTCACGGTAACTTGTTCATATACCCACACCATCAAGCTTCACCTGTCAGCCTCACGTTTGCCTTGAGCTGGGCTCATTTCTTTGGTGCTCCCTTACTTCACACACTGCAGTGGAAACTGAAAGGAGCTTTCTGTGGAGTTAATTATTTCACCATAATGTTTCTTTTCATTTTTTATCATAAAACTTTTTCCTCCAAATAAAACCTTAAAGGTAAAGGATGCAAAGAAAAACCAAATGTTTTCAATTGCTGAAGCAAGGAGTCTGCAGCAAAGCTTCTGCTTAACAAAATGGAGAATAAGAAAGCATGTTTTATTCTGTCATAAATTAAAATTAAGGGAATGAGGGCCTCATTTGCTTAAAGATTGTCTATTAGTATTCAGCTGGTGGCAAGCAGCCTTAATCTCACACCATTAATGAAAACAGAAGCTCATTAAATAGTAATTCTTTTTAATAGCGACAGGAGCCTGGGTTTGAGTAGCCCTGCTCTAAGTTTCCATGTAAATTGTTCATGATGATCACCAATAACAGAATTTCTTGTACCTCTCCCCATTCCTACGAGCTTTCGTTCCATACATAACCACTTATGAATGCCAGACAGGGAAAGAGCCTTGCAGACAAGGGAAAGAGGTTTCTCTGTCAGATTTCTGTTGTTAGAAAACAGGAAAGATGCTGTTGGATACAGAGTAGGTGAAGTAAGTAATTCTTGAACAGGGGAGAAGTGTTCAGAGAGACCCAAGAGCTTTTGGGTCCAGTGAGTGTTCTTAGCTTTTGGCCAGTATTGCAGTGGTCTTGAAACAACATAAGGCTCGTTGAGTTTCTCTGCTTTGGCAGCTGCTGCTTGGCCTCTCATTAACAGATGTACCAAGCTAACATCCTGTTGATTATCTCCCTCTAGCCATTGCTATGACCTCCCTCCCTCCAGATGATTTAGTCATTAACTCCACTTTGTTGCTGTGTAGGCTGGTTGTCAGCACTACCCAACTATTCACGTGTTAAAAGACCTAAAGTAATGGACAGGGTGCTCTTACGCTCCTTTCAAACCCACAGCTAAAGTTTCCATTCAGTTTCAAAAGTTATAATGTGTTCTTTACTGTCGTTGTAGTCCTCATCTGTTCCACTGCTTTGCATGGCACAAACCAGAACCTTCACTTCATGCAGCTGAGTTGCTTGTGGCTTTTCTGATGAACAACTTCAGGCCATGTGGCCCTATTTCTTATTTAACATTATTCTGTTCTGTCCTGCAGCATTTCCTCTGTTACAGATGCTGTTGGGCCAGGCATTGTTTGTTTCAGGTATGCATGCAGGGAGATTGCTTAGTGCTACTCCTTAGACACAGTTAATTTAATTACTGCCAGATTTTCTAGGCCTCTTGACATTGCTATATATAGTTCCTTAGTAATAATATTATCAATTATTTAAATTGTAATTAGTGCTTGCATTAATTACATGATCCTTTACTGCAGGGGGAAAGAGATCTCAGTTTCCACAGTTACATGACCATGGGTTGTCCTCAGAGGCCTAAGTTTTATTTAGCATCAAGTGGCATCATTACTAATACTCATCAAACAGCCGTCATCCTATGGGTATGCTTCCGTGGGTACTTGCTGTCTGAGGACATAACTTCTCTAAGAAGTTAGTAGAGGTTTATGTCACTTGACTGGCCTCCAGTGGATGGCAGCTGACACACTCCTAAACTCTATCAAGACAGTTCTGTCCTCCCTACTGCCCGTCCCAACGCAGGTGCTGCTGGGATCCCTGGCCCCAAATCTGGTGGATGTTTATGCTATAGTAAGGATAGCTGCTCTCTGATTCCTTACTCACACCCCATCTTCTTGCCCAGACTGCTGGAAGGGCTGGGCAGGGGAAGGCTGCAGGAAGGTTCTGGGGGATTATGTGTTCATTTGCTTTGGAAAGATCCTTGGAAAGATCCTCAGAAAGATCTTAACATATAGGAAAACAGGATCTGAACTCACCATACTGAAAGCAGGAGCCGAATTCTGGTTTAGCCTGCCAGATGAGCCAGTTGTCTAATAGAGAACCTGGCTGAGAAAAGTTTGTGAGAAGACTGGAAGATGGGTAGCATGACATCCCAGTAATGACCCTCGTTAGCTCTTCTGTGCTTCACTCTCTGTTGCAGATTGCAAATAGCTTTTTACAGTTAAGATTTGCATCAGTAGTCATACTTCTGCTGTGTTATTAGCAATTGCAGTTGATTTGGGTGACAAAATCTTCTGTGTTTAGCACTCGCTGTTACAAGAGGTAGATTAGTACCCTGTCATGTACAGCAGAAAATACTGTGGCCAAATGCAATGTATACATTTTCACTAAGTGTACTATTAATGTTCCTGCACTGTATAAAACCTGGGTTTGTTACAGCGTGCGTGCTGTGGGCAGTTCTTTCTGCAACTGTATCACGCCAGTGGTTTTTGTTTGGTGAGGTTTTTTTCTGGCAACCAGTGTTACAGTTTTTTTGGTCAAAATGGGATGTAATGAAGATTTTGATTTCTTCCTTTCTTTCTGCAGCCACATTCTTTACTAACTCTAAGGGTTTTGATGCTCACTGTTTTTTTCTTTTGTGTGCTGCTTTGCAGTTTGAAAATGGAGTCTGCCCATAGATAAAGCAGCAGGGAGAATTAATGTTGCTTCATATTTTCTCTGCATGGAGCACAGAGAGTAAAATGTTACCTGTAGAGGGCTAAATCCTGCTGGAAGAGAGGATTTTGTCCCTTCAGTCCAGAGAAGCAGAGCAATAGATTCTACCCTGATTGCCCTCTTGCCTACAATGTGCTATTTCACTGTAGCAAGCACCTGTCAGTACTTAAGGCTGAGAACATCTTTTTGCCATAACTGAACTAAGGTGACAAATTAAGAATAATTTCAATTACAGCTACTCTGTTGGTTTGGGGAATAATATGAAGGGTGGATTTACAGGGATGAGAGTAAAGCAGCTGTAGCTCTTCCCTTCTATTCCTTGACACTGCTTGCCCCCTCCCACTTCATCCCTGCCCAGCCAGGCAGTACAAGCAGCATTTGTGGGCAGCCTCTTGTCAGAGTTACAAGAGGCATCTCCCACGAGTGACCGATGGTGGTGATTCACACAAATTCTCTGTATCCCATCTCTCATATGTAATGGTATGCCATGCAGCTGTACGTTTCCATTACCCAGGCACTAACGCTCTTTATAAGAAAATAAAAACAAATTATCTTTTTCTTTATTTCCTGATGATAGTCATAGGGCATCTTTCCTGGAAACACAACCAAATTGTTCTTTTTACAGATACAGGGAAAGATATGTCAGCAGGAGAACTATCTTCTGACAGTGTCCCATAGAAAGGAATTAATTATGTCCAGGATGTATATGGGGTGGGTTTTTTGTCTATATGGTAACAGAAAACAAACAAAAATGAGGATTTTTCAGAGGATCTTTTTGCACATGCTAACAGAATTTTTTACTTTAATTTCACTGGATAAATCTGCTGCCTCAGTTTGGCCAGACCCAGCCAAAACAGCAACAACAAACATTTGAAAGGGTCTGGTTGAAAAAAATTCGGTTCGGGCAAAATAGCTTTCACTGGAAGTCTAAACTTTCCATGGAAGCCCATGCTTTTCAGTACAATGAAATAGAAGCTTTAATCAAAGTCCCACCTTTCCTCCAAAAGGGGTTCTAGTAGAAGATGTTGAACAAATCCTATTTCAGCTGCCTGGAGCTAGTGATGATCATAATCACAAAGGGAATAAGGGAGGAATAATTGCAGCATCATAAAATTGCTTTTGGAGAGGTTTTGTTTTCTCCTAAAAATCTACATATATAGATTCTGCTTCTGCTTGACGTCAGTGGTCCATGAATGGGAATTTGAATGGGAACCACCACCCGTTTTGATTTGTGATAAAAAATGTACCCATAATACAACTGGAGTTGTTACTTCCTTTCTTGTGAGCTAGCAATGGATGTTGTTATGATCCATTGGAAGTCCTTTCTTGGTATGTAAGATTTAAACCAAATGTCAAGCAATGATCTACCAGTTTGGGGGTGGTGACTCCACAGCACTCACATGTATTTAAACTGCACTAAATGCTTCAAAGGGGTTGCAGCACTCTCTATCTTAGCCTGCCTGCAGTAAGGCATGTTGTTTTATAACTAATGACATAGGGTTCATGTTTACATACAATAAATACACGCATTTTTACAAGCAAGGCATTAGATCTTTCATGTGGTCAAATACGTGATACACTGTGATCCACAAAGCACTGTACACATCCATTGAATATTGCATGAACACCAACACCACAGGGAACATGAAATATTGAATCTGAGCAAATAGATAGCTCAGAGTAGGGGAATGCAGAGCTTTTCACCTGTAGGTCACCAGTTAAAAACCCGGCTCAGATTAGTGCCAACACCACAGCAGACATAACTTTGCAGGTGTTCATTGGCTGAAATGATTTACATCCTCCAGCTTCTGTTGGACAAAGGGTTATATCGCACAAGCCACGGTTGTTTGTGGCACCCATAAGACAGATCATTCTATGTTTCCATAGAACAGCCAAGGTTTAAAAAGATGTGGGGACTGTGAACTTTCCAGGCATGTCTAGGATGGGCTCAGAGTTTTAAGACTTGAGAATTGCACAGAAGATTTTATTCTCTCTGCAGAAAGAAGCAGTTTTCCTTCTGCAGGAAGGCTGGATGGGCACTTCTTAGAGGGCATATGAGACCGTGATGTGACTGCGCCCCCAAAGACTTTTCTCTGTTGTCCACCTGATCTTTTCCCAGGACAGCTCATAGCACCTGGGGCTTTCTGCCCAGTGCCTCCTCCTGTGGAAACCTTTCTGACCCAATCTCTCTCCTGGTTCTTCTTTGCTCTCCCACCATTTTCCTTTAGGGTTTGTAGCTGTTCCTGCAAGGGAACGGTCACTGATGCGTTTCTTAAGCTCAGAAGATGTAAAGCAGACATTCTTATGACCTTGACTGAGAGACCCACAAAGAGACCATTTCCATAATGACTGCTCTTTGCAGCTTCTGGCTGGACACATCGTTATTTGTTCCTTGTTTGCCTGATCTATGAATTCTTTACTCATCTCTTCATCACAAAAGCACAAACTCTTCTCCGACTGATACCATCTTTACCATCAGAGGATCTCTTTGATATGAATATATCTATATTTGCATCTGTCTTCAAGAACACATCTGGTTTATTGTAGCTCCTCTGTGGATGCCATTTTGTAACAAATAAAGCTCTCTTTCCTCCAAATCTCAGCTACAGTAAAAAATGTAGCTGTCATATAGCTTTATTGTGGCTTCATAAAGCCTGTCCTTTAGGCTGTAATGGAAAGGTTAGAGTACTGATATCTAATAGAATAAACTGCTGTGATCTATGAAACCTATGAATTTTGGAAAGTGACAAAACCCCGTGCTAATTGATCTACTTGATAATGGGGAAGCTGAAGGCAGAGTCAGCACTAACAAGTACAGTTGCTTCTCTGAAGGTCCTAGTGTAGCAGAAATGCATAGGATTTAATGTCCCTTAGACACTAGTAGAACTGGTTTCTAACAACCTCTATGAAATCAGCATTCCTCCTTGTATACAAATAAATGTGAGAGCTGTTGATCCATGGGCAAGGGAGCAAGATGGGAAAGAAAATGTTATGAAACATGGGTAGGAGTAAACTTTTGGCTCTTGGCTCCTCCTGTTTTTTGGTGACTGACAGGCAAGAGCTATGCACAATGTCTTATTTCCCTCAAAGCAAGCTGTTGAAGCTCCTAGTAGTCACTGAGGTCTAGGCTAAGTGGGAGCTGGGACCGTACATCTCTCAGCGGGGCACAGCACTGCCTCTGCTGTGTGCTTTCAGAGGGAGCAGATCGTTTTGCACAGTGTCCCAAAGCTTATAGAGTGGCAGAAGATCCCACCTCTGTGAAAGCATCAAACACACATCCTGCCCTGGAACCAGGATGTCTCGCATTTGCTCCATGCTGGTGCGTACGTGGGTACCTGTGTTAGTGTTACTTTCCACTGAGAGGTGAGGCTGGCTGTAGCTAAGTAGGGCATTTACTTTGCTGCCCTAAAAAAGAAGCCCTGCTTTCCAGGAGCTCGTCAGCAAGACCAGCACCCCTCTCATCTGCCTGCTGTGTGTGGTGTAAGCAGCCTGTTTGGGACACAGAGCTGCAGGGGGGTGCTGGCTGCAGCTCTTCAGACTGTCAGGAGGAGTTGGTGTTATCACAGGTATTGGTGAAAACACAGGTGAATGTGAGGGAGGTTCAAGTTCCCCTACACAGCTGAATAAAGCACTAACCATTGCACTCGCCATTCCCACACTTTTTGTGTGAATCCACATCTTGCAAATCTAGGGGAAGTAGTTGCACAGTGAAAAGCCATGAAGGAAAGAAAAAGCACATCAGAGATAGGTGACATGCAGATTTTGCCAACCCAGCAAACAAGGTTTTGTAGGGAACTAAAAACAATCATCAAAACAGCTGGCTTATTTACTCATGCCAGGCAATTCCAAGGGATGGCTGCTAAACTGCTTTTTTAGAAACTGCAAAACTGCTACACCTGTGGTTTGTGTCTGTTTTGTGGCTAAAAGTGACATTTGTTTAATGACTGGGGGGAGAGCTGGGGGGGATAATGGCAAAAACACATTTGATTTCTCTTTTTTGACTGGGACTGGGCAGGCAGAAATGGACACCTCTGCTGTTGATTGCAGAGCAGATACGCAGTGGCACAGAGCACTTTGGCATCCAGTACATCCGCTGCTTGCCTAAATTTACAAGCAAATGAAATTTGTAAGAGCACTACAAGGAATTCTGAGTGGATCCCATTCCTCTGCTGTAAGGTCATTATGCAGCACAAAATTAGGCAGCCTCAGCTAGCAGCTGATGTCACCAGCACACATGAGCCCTAAATATCACACAGGCTGGAGGAAATTCCCCCGTCATTTTCCAGATTGTCTGTGGGAGTAAAATAACAACAACAAAAAGGTAATAAAACATACATCCCGGAGAGCATAGTCTAACTTGCAAATACAGCTTGTCGCTGTGGTATAGAAGCCCCTACTGAATATAAAGCTGTATCTCTGTACTTTTTGTGCTCTGTAAGCCCAGCATATCCGCCTGAGCCTCCTGGGCAGGCAGGGCAGGGATTCACTGCGCTCCCTGCAGCACTACGCTGGGAGCTGCAGCCATCCTGCAGAAGAGGAGATGGTTGCAAATACCTCCCTGCTCAACAATTTATTGGGAGCTTATAGGCAGCATCTGGTTTTAAATGGGGTGGGAAGAAAGTGTGGATACTAGTTTGGATGGCATGAGGTTCAACAAGGCCAAGTGCAAGGTCCCGCACTTAGGTCACAACAACCCCCTGAAGTGCTACAGGCTTGGGGAAGAGTGGCTGGAAAGCTGCCTGGCAGAAAAGGACCTGGGGGTGTTGGTCGACAGCCCAGTTGGCCAAGGCCAACAGCATCCTGGCCTGTATCAGGAACAGTGTGGCCAGCAGGACAAGGGAAGTGATTGTCCCATTGTACTTCGCACTGGTGAGGCCCCACCTTGAATACTGTGTCCAGTTTTGGGCTGCTCACTACAGGAAAGACATTGAGGTGCTGGAGTGTGTCCAGAGAAGGGCAACGAAGCTGGTGGAGGGTCTGGAGCACAGGTTTTATGAGGAGAAGTTGAGGGAGCTGGGTGTGTTCAGCCTGGAGAAAAGGAGGCCGAGGGGGACCTTATCACTCTCTACTGCTACCTGAATGGAGGTTGTAGCCAGGTGGGGGTTGGTCTCTTCTCCCAAGTAACAAGTGATAGGACAAGAGGAAATGACCTCAAGTTGCACCAGGGGAGGTTTAGTTTGCGTATTAGGAAAAATTTATCCACCGAAAGTGTTGTCAAGCATTGGAAGAGGCTGCCCAGGGAAGAACCAGACTTGGTTGAGTCACCAAGCCTGGAGGTATTTAAAAGACATGTGGATGTGGTGCTAGAGGACATGGTTTAGTGGTGGACTTGGCAGTGTTAGGTTGATGGTTGGACTCGGTGATCCGAAAGATGCCTTCCAACGTAGACAATTCTATGATTCTGTCTTAAAATGTATTGTTGAAGAGAGTTGGCAAAAAAGGGAGCCTCTAGAGATATGAATAAAGGGAGAGATGTAACTCACTGGGGTTTAGAGAACAGAGAATTGCAGGAATTAATTCACCCTTCCTGCAACAAGCTCTCCTTAAGGTGTGTACTCTGACTGCATGGGTTTCTCTGCAAGATCGGGAATAGAAATAACAGGCTTTAGGCAGTAATTCAAATTGATTAACACATTCTTGCTTCTTCACACCAGCATCTTGGTTTTGACATCAGCGTTGCAGAGCTGCTGGGAGGCAGCAGATGCCCAGGCCCTTGCATCAGGTCTCGGTGGAGGAGGAATTAGGTCACATCCTAAGTGGGTGCTTTAATTACAGATGCTCACCTGTGCTAAAATGAGGTGGTCAGAGAGCACCTTGGGTAGCCTGGTGTTCTTCAAGGGGTTTCACCTGTAGCAAAACTTGACTCCTGACAGAAGTTCGTGCTTGTGGAACTAAAACCACCAGCAGTGGGGTTTTGGCCTCTCCTCTGTCTCATGTGGCGTGTTCGTCCTGCAAACCCTCTGTGGAAAAGCCCTTCTCAGCATGGAGCCAACACCATCAGCATCTGTCTTCCCAAAAGGTACGGCATTGCTTCAGTCTTATGGAAAGTTTGAAAGCTAGTATGTAGTAGTGCTGTTTTTTTCTCTTTTCTCGAAGTAGATCCATTTTAAAATGGAAAACAACATGCAACCCCTACTTTTTAAAGAAATAAATTATTTTAAATACCTTAAGGAAATTTTTTCTTCCCTTTCTGCACTAGTGGAAACAACTCACTTAATTGTACCTGAAAGCAGAGATTGTCCCTATTTGCCTCCTATGTCCTAAAAATGTTTTAGAGTAAACTTTGCTATTTGTTTTGGTGGAAAAAGAATTGTCCAGCTCCTCCTTTCAGTCATGTTTTCTTTATTTGCTAACTTGTACTCTGGGAATGTTCAAGTTCACTTGAGCCTACCTAAGTCTGAGACAATTCATTGTGTATCTGTCTGAATAATAGATATTCTTTCAGAAAACATCAAGGAGTATTTTCAAACCTTTTCCACCTGAAAAATATTTCAGTATTTTTCATTGAAACAAAAAGCCAAACTTCATTCAGCCTGAAACATAGTATTTTTTTATATGGTGTACTTTAATGGTGTACATTTTATTTCAAATTTTGAAGAGTTTGAAGTTAGTAAATCATTAAGTTTCACTTTGAAAATATCTTTTCATGTGTTCACTACATTTGTTAGTGGTGTTGAATGTGATTTTTTTTTTCTCAAATGTTCAGAGGAACTATTTTATTAAGCCTCGTGTTTTAAAACTTTTTAAACTTTGTAGGTAATGTTTCTAAGTAGACAGAGCCATAGATCATTAACTCCTTTGGGCAGAAATTAATTTCATTTTGCATCTGGATCAAATTGGTTGTTCTGATTAAAATGGGAAGGAAACTGGGAAAAAATGCTTTTATCAGCTTCTTTTGCATGCTCACAACCACCTGGAAGGAACATCCTCATCAAAAACATGTTCTTTGGCAATACTTTAAACTCTTTTTTTAAAAAATTTCTTCAGCAATTAACAGTCAGGGAATCAGTTATTCTATCTGTGCACAAACACAAAGTTTTAAAGATTATTTTAGGATTTATTTTTTTTTATGACTGCACATCTTCCAGAAAAAAATTCAGGAATAAAAAAATTAGAGGATTTATTAAACATCTAGGTTTGAATTCTTCTGTCACTTATTCATGGAGACACTGATGAGTGTTTCACACAAAACCTCTACCAAAATTATACTGTTTTGACTATCAGAAAGTATTGAGGTGAAAATTTTCAGCTTTACATTAGTGAAAAAAAATTGGAGGAAATAGGTGCTATAATGCTTTTATTTCAGAAGCATTACTTTTATACTGTAGTTGGACTGTAATAGTGTGTCTACACATTAAAGGCATAGAAGATTTAATGATACATAAAAGCTGAGGTGGGATGATAAGGACTGAAAGATTGATAACCACAATTGTTGCTTCTTTGAATTGTTTAGCTTAACAGACTTTATTTTTTGAACAATGGATGGCAGGCCAATAATAAAAGAGAGTGACACAATATCCAAACAGTTTCTCTGTACTGGCCAGATAAGCTAGGAATACTGGTAATGCGATCTACAGGGTTTTTAATTGACTTTTCATGAATAAAAAAGCAATTAGAAAAGGGAGCAGGGAATTTTTTAAGAATAATGACTGTCAGGACTTCAAAGAGCTACCACGCTTTTCAACTTTGAAGGAAAGTAACATCTTATAACAAAAAGAAGAAAATTGGGGAATTTAATGCTTGTTCTGGTTTAATGATGTTTTGTGGCTCCTAGTCTGTTTTAATATCGTGCTTACCATTTTGTGTTAGGCTGAGCTATGAATGTTAATAGTGGTTTAACCCTCCTGGAATGTCAGTCACTGGCACACTTCGTGTGACTTGTGGAATGATTTTGTGTAAAATGGGAAAGCATCTCTTTCTTGGAAGCAAAACCTACAAGATCTACGTGAACAAGGCACATGGCTTTTGCTTTAAAATGCTTCAATGAACATATCTCATTCAACATCATCTATTTTTCCAACCTTGTTGGGCAATTATGTATATGAAGAAAATGTGTATGTTCTTAAATTTCGACATGTGGAGGTTTGTTTAAGGCAGGAAAAAATGGGAAATTCCTGATCTTCAGGATAATTGGACCCTGAGAAGCCAGAAAATGCTGATGTGTAAGCTTGCCAGTGGCTAGAACAGGCTCTGTGGTCTCTAAGGAGCCCCTTCCTTTGCAAAGTAATTGGAAAGGAGTTGTTTGTACTTGTGTTTTTCCCTTTTGAGAGGCAGGAGAAGAAAAGATGAGTTGAGGGCACAGGTGGTGGGGCTAGCTCAGCTCTGATTAGATTAGGCTTTCAGAAACACCTGGGAAAATTCAGCATAGTTTTCATGGCACATCAGTGGGCTTACACACTGTGATGGTCTAACAACATAGCGCTGAATAAGGAAACTGCTATAAACTGTCTTTTTCCAGTATATCCCCGTATAAATATCCTCAGACATTAGAGCAAGTTTTGTTTCTGCTGGCTTTGTCTACCACTTATATAAAGACTTGGGCTACAGCACAGTCATAAGAGAGGTAGCAACCAGAAAAAATACACCTCAGGCCTCTAACAGCTGACTGCTGGAGAAGAGGAGCAGCAGCTGTAAGACCAAAAGATGCCTGGAGAGGAAACACTGAACACTGGGTTTTCTTGGGGGGTGGGGGGAAGAAGGTCCTGCTGTGCTGTCTGCTGCATGGTGGACAGTCCCTTCCTCCACAGGTGCCAGAAAAATGTGCTGAAAGGCTGAGTTTTTAAGAGGTACAGGTGCCTACATCAGCAGTGAGGACCATGGCATGCTTTGCTTAACTTCAGCCAATTTCAAAGACCCAGGGGCTCTTAAAGTTGTGCTTTTGTGTGCAGCCAGGAGGGTTTGTGTCTTGGCAGGGGAGAGCAGATTGGCACCTACCTAAAAATGTCCAAGATGGTCATTCCAGTTACAGAAGGCCCAAGCAACAGTGGCGCTCATGATTTTGTTCATTAACTGAGGCTTCTTTGGTGCAATATCATTGGCTTGAATCCACAGCCTGCCTGATGACTTCAGTAAGTGATACCTCCTTATCCTTGGATATTTTCAACTATGTATGCTTTTATCTATGCATAACTTATTTTCTGACTGTACTTGTGAGGGTAAACTGGGATTACATCGTGAATCAAGAATGTAATGGATTGTTCCTTCTCATATTCAAAATATGACAGGGAGACCTCTTCTTTTTTCTCTCTTTTTTTTTAGCTTCCAAAACTGGGAAAAGTCACATCCTTTCTTTTTTCCTTTCCATTTTAAAATTCATTTAGTGCCCCTGAAAACTGTCAGATAAATGGTGTAGCATATCAGAGCACAACCTGGGCAACATGTAAGCTTTCTTTATCTTGCATGAGGTTTTTTTGCTGCTGTGTTTCTGGCAGGACAAGGGGAATTATTCCCAATGAATCATTTATCTGACAAATTTTGTCTTTTTCCTGTTGGTCCAGAAATTGCCCCAGTAATTTTGAAGCTCTTGGAAGCTAATGCAAGTTATTTTTTGAACTATCCACTGAATGAGATATGTGAATAGCACTTTATCTGAAGATTGCACTTGATAGTCAAAATCTGAGATGTATGGCTTAAATAGTGTAAGTCTAATAGTTTAGACTTAAAATGATCTTAAAATGACACACCTACTTGGACATATTAAAATTCATAGTTTAAGTACTAAAAATGCATAAATGTCTGAAGCAGAACTTGAGAAACTAAGGCAAAATATGATGCTTCTTTACTGTTTCACTCTGAATTAATGCAAAAACAAAATCTGTTTTATTCTTAAAGGTGAACTGTAATGTTTTAAGGGATTGGGTTTTTATTGGGGTTTTTGCATATTCTGATTTGTTCAGTTAATATTGCTCAGAAAAGGACCATTCTGTCAATTTTCCACAAGTGCCATTGGTGACTTCGCAACAAATCCTTGAGCTGGCCAAGACACTGTGTGTTTAAAGCAATGACAAGCTTTTTCCACCGTCAAGGAGAATCCAGGGAGATCTTCCTCAGGCCTCTCCTGTGCAGCACAGTTTATGGCCTCAGGTGCACCATAAAGGGCCACAGTTCCTTTTGGACCTGTTGCACCCTCCCCAGCCAGGTCAAGTAATCTTAAATGGAGTGATCTCCATGAAGATGTGCAGTAGTGTGACTGTAAGTTACCATTCCATTTTGGCTGGACAAATGGGACAGGGCATGTACCTCTAATGCCTATTTAAGGCAGAAGTATTTGGCAAGTGCTAAACTGAATGAAACTGGTATCACCTTTATATTATCCTTTGTAATTGCAAACCTCCTTAAGGTCTTATATCTTCATGTCTTCAAAGTGCTGTGTGAATAACTAATTCAATGAATTAATCATTAATCCACCTGATATAAAAAGCAAATGTTCCTTTAAAATGGTACGGTATTTCCTAGTCACTCGTTCATTATAGGGGAGGAGGAGAGTAAATGGAGAGATGCGTAATTAGAAGGACCTTCGCTTGCTTGACTGAAGGCGAGCCCTAGTGTTTAAGATGCTTCAGGGCTTATAAAGACATTTTCTTAGCATTCTCTTGCAAAATGGAGTCATCTGTCATGTTCCTGCACGGCAGCCAAGTCTGAAATGCATGGTGGGGGGCACGGCTGCTGGACCCCTTCCAGTAGGCAGAGCAGGGAATTGGAAACCACACATTAAACAGCTTTCTTAGCCTTGCATTGGTTTCTTGGGTTCTTTTGCTTTTGCATGATTTGTGCTTCGTAGTCCCAGGTTTCCGTGGAAGTCTGGGAAAATCTGTACAACAGCTTGTTGCAGTCTGGACATGTCATATGCTGTTTGTATCCAATAAATGAGTGCAAAAGTGAGGATATCTGCAAATGGGAAAATGCAAATGTACAGTTTCATGTGGCACTAGGGAGAGCTGCACATAGCTTTTATAATATGTATGAATTTTCTTTTCTTTAAATTTCATGTATTTGTCATCTGGGGCCTGACACATTGTACATGTCTTTCATATTCCCCTTTTGATTCAGTTGGCAGGCTCTGAATCTCCTGCCAGCTGGAGTACTGTAGGTAAAAAAACTTGGTGACTTCACATTAAGAGCAAAGCATTGTTACTGGCATGTGTTACATACAAGCCATGACTAAAGCGGGACACTTAGGGTTTGCAGGTCCAGTGTAAATTTTTTTTACGCTCTTTGTCTCTGAATTTAGATATAAATTCTATGCCAATTTTGGTAGTGTTTCTTTATTTTTATTTGTGCGTATATGGACACTTGCAAGCACACGCACATTCAATTACTTTTTTTTTTTCTATGGTGTCATTATGTCAGTGGGTGTGATCTTGGACTAACAAAGGTGCGTAAGCAATTCAGAGAGGGGAAAGAAGATGAAAATAGCATGCCATGGCTGAAGAGATGGTTTTGCCAATTAGTAACCCTATTGATGTCAGTGATGAAACTTATATAGGGGAAGAGTCCAGTCTGAAATGGGAAATTTTATTTTATTTTTAAATCTGTTAACATGAATGCAACTATGTCTGGGACAAGACAGGGAAATTACTACATGATGAGACTAGTACTGTGTAGTGGCCCCTGACAATGAAAAATGCTGTAATCTGAGATAACAAAACACAGAATGTTTAAGAAAGGCAATGAATAGTTAAATAAATATTTTCATTTTGCTTGATGACTCAGAGATCTGACTCCTGAAGATCTTTGCACTGCCCGAATTGATGTAATGCTTTCTAAATGGCTGATGGCTCTGTTAAATTACTAATGTTGGAGGATATGAGTTTCCTCTTACTCCACACAGAAACGAATTGCTGCAACATGCAAAATACTCCCTGATCAAGCTAAGCAGTAAAGCATGGGGACAGATGACATGTCTGAAATGAAGTGTTGGTCCAGACGAGTGACTGAGCTTGCTTGAGATAGGTCTGCAGGGACACGCTCCTATAGACTCTTTTGAATGCAAAACCTCTAGAAAGTTATACTTCGCTTGCTCTGATTTCCTTTTCCCTGGCATTTCACTGTTATTTCTTTTTTTACTTTTGCTATTATTCTGACCTGCCATCTGCGGAATTTCTGAACCTTGAACAGTAGCTGTGACTTTGCTGTGAGAACTCTGAAACTCATTAACGGAAGGACTTGGCTTTAAGCAAATGTCACATCACATTAGTGTAATTCTCAGGCACTAGCTAGCTCTTAGCTTGGCCCATTCATTTGGGCAGAGCTCAAAATACCTCCTTGCTGCATCATAGAGATGTTCTGATGATGCTGATTACTTTTGTCTGCATCTGTTTTGATTGATAACTCAGGCAATTATTAGCATTCTGCACACAGCAGGAGCTTTTCTCAGCTCTTGTCAGCGTGAGAGGACAGTGGTGAGGAGGAAGGGAATTTGTAAGCAGTATCTCAGGGAAAATAACCTACAGGGTCTGAAGAAGTGCTACTATAATTAGATGCTGTGCTTGTGTATGATACACGCATATTGCATTATGCTCTTCTTGGGGTGCAGCATTGGGATCTTGTAGTAATCAAGATTAAGATATCTAAGGTGTACTAGCAGCCTTCCACAGCGTTACTTGTGGAAAGGTTTACAAGTGAAAGGAAAGGTAGAACAGAGCTTTGTTGTTCTCATATATAGCTGGTGAATCCTTTATAACGGCTCTTCCTGGACTACCCGTTAATCCATCATTTATTAAAAGGACTGCAGAAATAGTCCAGAATATTATTCTGCAGTGCTCTGTAACGTTACCCTCAGAGCTCATCAGAAGAATATATCATAAAATGCTAGAAGAGCAGGAGGGGGCTGATGGAGATTTTAAATCTCCCCAGTGTACCAGCAGGTACAATGGTCCAACATTGCTTGACATGCTTTGTAGCCTGTGTGTCTGCCTACACAGCATCTTCCTCCTCTTCCTCCTCCTCCCAATTTACATTGGAGACTGTATGTATCCCTTATGCCAACACTCTGGCAAATATCTATTTAATCATAGTATCAAAGGAATATTAAAGTCGTCATGGCAGAAAACTGAAAAGCAAAGCAACCCTTATTATGGTCGATTTATGACTCTAAAAGTCTGAATTTCAAAGCACAGTAATGTCTTTCAATAATCTAGATGCTTATTTTGGGCCAGGAGCACTACTGAAAGTGTCCCCAAGTTCCTAGTGCACAGGAACAACTGAGGAAAAATTAAAAAGCTGTTTGAGTAAATAAATAGGTAGATGGAAAATGTAGCTCTTGATTCTGAACTGCAAGTAGTAGATTAAATACTGTGTGTTTTCTTGGCTATGGCAGGCATGCACAGTAAGCAGATAGGAGATGAAAGCAGCAGAGTGAGCTTTTCCAGGGATCTGAGCAATTACAGAATATTGAGATTAAAACTAAGATTTCTTTTAGGAATATGTTAAGATTTTCTTCCCTGACTAGACTGAGGTTTGCTTTCTATGAAAAATATGGTCCTGGTTGTGTCAATGAAGGCACATGGTCACCTGAGAATTGAATGCAGCCAGTTCTACCTGCTTACTGACTGGTATGGTCACTGAGACAAAGTCCATGCTCCTCAGTCAGGGAGCAGAATCTCTGATCTCTTTAGTACGGCAAACTGTGGAGAAGGGGGAAGTTTAGTCACCAAGGAAAATGAGAAGCGATGTGCCTTATGGTGGCTGCCTGAGATGTGGCCAAGGTGCTTCCTCCCAGCACAGCTCAGCAGCTCCAGAGTGAGCCAAACAGCTCAGTGTGTGTAATTCACACGGCTCCTGGGCCCCATGTCCAGCCTCTGCCTGCTTCTGGGTTTCACAGTTTCCTCCTCAAGGCAAAACTGGGATTGAGGGTTACACAAGGACTCAGCCTGGGGCACAGACTCTGCTTCTGGTCTGCCATGAGATGTAAATCACCAAGACTGGAGTTTATGTTCCTGGCTAAATCAAACCCCAGCAGCTCTGGGAAACACAGATCTTGGTTGTGATCTCATTTGTGCTTGTGAAGCTTGCTGACAAGGATACTGCTAAAATGGGACTGCTTTCATGGAGTGCAGTAGGATTTAAATCTGCAGTTTGGTCCACGCTGGGGCTGATTTGGTCAGTTACCTTTGGAAATCTCTTGGCTGAATGCAGTGGATACATAACAAAGAGTGCAGATCCTTTCCTCTTTGCTTATGTAGAAAATGGATGGTAGAAATGATGTTTTCCTACACCATTTGTTTGCTCTTTTTTTGCATGTAACTTTGTACAAATACTGTTGGTGTTAGTAATGAAAAGACATAACAATATAATTTCCCTCTGTAAAATCCAGGGCTTGTATTTAGGGACATGAGAAGGGCATGCCCAAATGAGGGTGATGTCTGAGGTACTGATGGACCTCTACTGTTACTAACAGGATTATACCTGGTGGACTGTTAGCCCACAGTTAATGAAAGGGCGATGAGGACCTCATCACAAACAAGCTTACTTGGGGAGAGGGAGTGAGAGTGTTTGCCGCTGGTCTGAATTTTAGGGGTCTCAGGTGACAAATTGAATGAGTCACTGATGTGCTGTTCCACTAGGGAAATTCGTACAGTCCATTACCAATTTCCCCTGACATTCACAACTCTCATAGGGTTTCTGGTGTCGGTATTCGGTACCAGGCAAAAAGAATTTGATTTTCATACTCCTTAAGTGAGACAAAGTTGGAGAAACGAGTAAGACAAACAAGGTCATCTCCTGTGCATGGTTTTGTTAGTTAGATTCCATTTCACTCACACAAAAAGTAATAGCTGGTTTTCTTATTTCATTGCAGCTTTACTTTGCCTCAAAGTAATGGGCTTTTTCTATTTTTTTTAAGTCAATATAAAAGACAGACAATAGAGATGAAGCAAGAAAAATGCACAGCTCCCTTCAGGAGCATCAATATCATGATACAAGATTGGTGACTTCTGTTGGGCTTCCAGCTCCACAGATAGATATTGATGTGTTGGGTGGGTTGTTTGGTGTGGTGGTTTTTGGGGGGCATTAATACCATTGCTAAATAGCTGCTACTGAGGCTTTTCCAAAATGGGATTTTTATGTGTCAGAGTAGGATTCTTTATGCTTTTACTGATGGTTAATGATAACACTGCATGAAAAATGGTTTTTGGGATGGCTGCCCAGCTCTGCTTAAGAGTGACCCTCTCAAGGAAAATCATCATGTGGCAGATCTCTTGAGGAATCGGGTATTTTTTAGTGAGGTATGAAGGACCCTAGTATTAATTTAAAATATATCTGAGTTATGTTTTCCTGAAACAAGAACCTAGAAGAAAT
>KZ506145.1:142616-172475 GCA_002844005.1 Limosa lapponica baueri | reverse complement strand
CATCCCAGTCCGGCCAGTCTGGGGTTCTCTTTGCTGGGCAGTGCTGTGCTTGGAAGTGGAGAGGCTGGCTCCAAACCGTGTGCAAGGACTACTTACATAGTTCAAAAAGCAAGATCAAAGAGGAAATATTATCTCACATCACAGGCCAATGTATAATCTGTTCATGGCATCAGACTTCTTTTAAGGCTAACCCTCTTTCTTCCTGGTGGCCTGTGGAAAATAGAGGGAGGAAGGCAAGGGGGAAAACAGGAGCTGACATGGGAAATAAGAGGAAGCAGCTGGTGACAAGCTGCCCTTTTCCCCTTACAGACAGTGAGTTTCATGGAGGTACTAAGCTGTCGGGAAAGCAAGAATGAAGCATCTGTCCCTTCACAGAAGATGGTCAGGATTACTGAGTCCCACGTAAATAAGGAAGATCAGTTCGCTTTTAAGGCAAAATAATCCCTTGTAGTGACCTAAGGGGACCTCATGACCAGAATAACACATTCTTAAAGAGCAGCCTCTCTAGCTGTAGTGTGTGCAAAGCCACAGTGGAAGCTTCTGGTGTTCTGTACGTGCTGGCCAATACTTTTTAAATGTGCCCTATTAGCTGAGTCTAGAGAGCGCTCATGCAGAAACCAGTATGCATTGAAAGGTGTTAGGTTTGCCAACAGGATTTTTGTTTATTCTGTTGATGTACAGTAGGGGCAAAGAATTAGTGGAGGAAAATATGCGTTTGTAGTAGGTACCATGTAATCAAAAGGGAAACCCTGTATGGTAATAAACCTATATTGATTTGGTATAATTGAAAACTGGATGTCGCGTTACTAGTGGAGAAGAGCTAATGGGATCTATAGGAAACAAACAGATGGAGACTTCTTATGTGTAGGGCTAGTCTGAATACAGATTTACTTACAAAATAATACAAATCTATTACATACAAATCTACTTACAAAATTTAGATCAATAGTGGAACATTTTATTAACAATTGTATGCTTTCATCTGGGATCTCTTCCTACCTCTCCCTACACTACCAGACTCTCTAAATGCTCACTTTGCATTGGCTTAATGATTCATCTTCAGTATTGTGAGAGACTTTCCAGGCACCTTTTGCATAAGAAAATAACCTTACTTGGAAGGTACTGAAAGGAATAAATGTGGCCCAAAGAAAACTTAACACAAAAATACCAGGCTTCTTTGTGTGAGCTATTGAGGGGAACCACTTCTCCAGGTGAACCAAGGGATGTTAAGGCCATGCATCTCCTCTGGAGACTGTGAGCAAAGTATCTATATTTAGAAGATGCTTTTAAATCCGCACAAAGCGCTCCTGAAATACCATTGAAGTGCAGTAGGATGAAGATTTAGAAGGAAAGAGCTGCCCTCTGCAACATTTTTGGATGTGAAATAAAACAGGATAATGATTTCTTCTGAAATGTCAGGAAAATATTTGTAAGCAAAAGCCTCCCTTCAGGCAGGATATCACACTTCATGAGGGTTTTTTTATGACAACCTCAGGTTTGTGCTCCACTAGGTAAGCCCGTATGGATGAAGATGTACAGATGAGACTTCTACAGGAGCTTATGTGTTCATTTTGAACTTCTAATTTTTCTTCTATCAAGCTCTGTTTGTCAAACAGGGTTTAAATAAGAATTCAGAACATCAAATAACAGATGGCAAACACTAGGATATTAAAAGCAAAAGGCCCAATTGCATTTCAGCTCATATTTCCTTGGAGAATCTTTAATTTTCCTGTTCAGTAAGAGATTGCCTGACCCATCCCATGTACAGATCCATGAAATATAATGAAAGCAAGGCTTCTTTTGGCATCTCTGGTTGTTCTCCGACTATGCTGGGATATGTGTTCATATAGGAACAATCTCTTTCAGTCAAAAAATAATCTTTGCTACCCCCACCCTGGAAAAAGACCAAAAGTTTTCAAGGACAATGGCTCACAAAGCAAGAAGGGGAGTTTTCTTCTGTGTATTCTGTTATGTCATTTCTGTACCTTGCACAACGTGAATGTTATGTGAGATAGTAAACAGTGGGATTTAAGTGACAGTGCTCTCCAGAAAAATGCAAAGTGACGTATGGAGCAGTTGGATTTGGTACCTCAGTTCCTCAGGCTGTCTTTTCACTTGCCACTACTAGGAAACTCTCTTCAGTCTTCCAAATAAGCAAATTGCTTTGATCTGAAGACTGCCAGATAGTATTAGGCTTTTCTTTGGAATTAATCTAGATAAAAGGAAGGCTGCCCCTCTAGGCAAGAAGTTTTGTATCTATAAACCACAGCTCCTCACTCCATGTGGAGCACTACAAAATGAATATATTGCTGATAGCTTTATATTTTCATTTGCCTACACAGCAGTTACATTTCAGTGACTTCCCCAGATTGGATATTAATGATTTACACTCTGCAATTTGTGTATCCATAATGTGGAGCTGCATAATCTGAAAAACCAAAGACCATACCTAGGCACTCCCAAGATCTCCCTCCTAATTTACTGTTGGGTCCTCAATTCAGCCTGATTTAATGGCAGTCAGTATATAAAGCAAGTTCCAGCCTAAAGAAGGTGTCCACTAACAGCCCTGGGAGCAGCAATGGTGGAAGAGCTTCCTGGAAAAGAGCAAGCTGAGCTTTGTGTCTCAAGGCTCCAGAAAGCATTAACCCTCTCTGTAGCATCCTGTGGTGATAAGCAGGAGCCATGGTGAGCTGGGGAGAGACCTGGAAGCTGTCGCAGTGGAACAAGGACATACCTCACGTTGCCAAAGTTCTAGCGGTTACTTCTGCATGCCGGTGCTGCAGTGGTTGCAGTGCGACAGTGTTGCAGAAGCTGTAGTTCTCTCACAAGGCCTTTGTTTGTTGTAGTGAACTGGTTTTAATTAAATATTGAATTGGGAAGGACACAAAGAATGCATGAAATGCACATTGCTAACCCAGCCTTTGCTGTTCTCCTGCGTGCTGTCATCCATTTTCCAGCGTAACCAGTCCAACAGACCATCAGCTGTTCTGCGTGTCTTCCTGCAGCTTCTTTCTGTCAGGCACTCTCGTAGGGCCCTGGGTACCAAGGCTGCCTTAGTACAGGCATCTGGAAGGTGGGCAGAGAGCTGAGCGTGGGCTGTGCCCTTGGCTGCTTGCCCCTCAGGGAAGGTGCCCTAACCATCAGGCTGTCAGTCCTTTTCTATATGTGAAAAATCTTTTCATGTCCAGTACAGCAACTGAGTAACTGAGACCTTGCATCTCAATGACTTGCTGTTTAGCCTCCATTAAAGTGGGCATAACCTGATTTTTCTGTTGAGGAGCAAAGATAGATCCTTCATTTAAAGCTAAAAATCCAAAGTGCTTTATGCATTAAAAAACAAAAACGTAAGCTTCTTTAAATGCTAGGTGTCCCTCTTAGTAAGATCACTGGTGAGAACTAGTTCTATTCTCTGTGTTCTGGAAAGCTGAGTGACAGAGCTGCTGAGAAAGAGTGGAGCAAATATATAAAAAAAAATAATAATTAAATTACTTGCCTTTTTTCCTAGCATTGCTAATGACTTTGCTGGTGCTGAAATTACAAGAGATTTGTGGGAGGCACATCCCTCCTGTGCTCGCTTCAGATGTGTGGTTGATCAGAGAGGAACCTCCTCCTTGTCAGAGAGTCCCTTTCCTTTTTCTGTCTTCCCGTGAACCCTCTAGACTTGCTTTCCCTGCCATCAACACTAAACTCTTTCCCTGTGCCATCGTCCAAGTGGAAATCTTATTTCCTCTTGGCTTTAAGTAATGTGCAAAATACTGCATTTCTTTCAATACATTTTCTTACCAGGTTCTAACAGCAGCAGGTCATTTCCCCTCTTGGCTCCAGTGAGCTCTGTTTTCTGCTTCTGGGTGTTTGTACTTTGAGGGAATGTGCTGCTAACAAAAAGAAGCCCATCTCCCAGCGCTGAGATGCGGCTTTTGCCTTGCAGGGGCAGTGTTTGACTTGAGAAGGATAATTACATGTTGCTGTATTCCCTTGCCTTACTCCACCTGCCACAAGAAATCAGGCTCAGAGATGAAGCAGCAACCGTGAACTGCTGATATTATCATTATTTATACTGTCATGAAAACAAACAGCCCTTGCAGATAGCTGTGCTATCAGTTTGTGAGCCTTGGTCACCCGTGGGCCTGGGATCGTGCCTTTGTTCTCTAGAGCTCTGTGGTCCCCTGTTCCTCTCCCGGAGCTGAGCGCTATGCCAAATTAGACAGAAATTATCTTTGTGCTTGCACAGCTTGTGCTGAATCCTCAGTGCAGGAGGATCCAGATCATCACGGGAACAAAATACAAGCTGATAATAATCCCTGCTATTAGTCCATTTAAAATGGGTCAAAAAGACCACTTAATTGCCATAATTGCCTTCTGGCATTGCTTATGCAGCAAACCTTTTGGCTACATGTGTAGGCATGTGCTCAACAGTAGGCATTCCTGTCCCTAATAACTGAGCTCAAAGATTATTACTTCCAATTCATGTAGCTGCCATCTGCTGCAGCTAGTGTCCAGTCACCGAAGGATCTTCATCACTGATCTTACACATAGCACACATGTTGTCTCTGTGCTTTTTCATACTCCCTTGCTGGAATGGCCTATTGTGACTGGAATAACCTGAGTAAACCAAAATACTCACAGCAACAGTCTAGTAGGTGAATGTCGACATTAAGTAGTTCATTTAGGCTTTGCCTTGAGGCAGGATAAAGTAAAAAAACAAATAGTTTTCGTATGATATGTTCATCCAACAAAACTGCTAAATACAAGTTCTGAATAATGGCACTAACTGGAGTGTTTCAGGCTTGATGATGTCACCTGCAGCCAATGTGTATCTGATACTAATTTGCTGATAATGCCATTGAAATGAGCGAGGCTGTCATTTCCCTGAGTTCCTCGGGTCCTGGTGTTTGCGATGAGGACAGGACAGTGCTGTTTGAGCTGAGCCCAAAAGAGCTCATGCTACATTTACCACTTTCTTGTGCGTGTTTTTTCTCGCACCTCTTTTTGGGTGGGGGGAGAGATGTGCCCGTATGTATCCTGCTATGGGAATTCTGGGTAGCTTCCATCTCCAACAGAGCTGAAACGCAGCTCTTAGCAGACTGCCCTAAATTATATATTGTCATTTTAATTACTGCTTGGGGACACTTAAACTCAGAATCCTTGTGGGCATGAAGGCAGCCTCCCATCAGTCCTGCACCCCAGCATAAGGAGCTCTCTGGAGCCAGTGGGGGACTCACAGACTAGCAGAAGTGATGTGCGGAGACCTTACGGCACAGACCAGGTCTGGGAGGAGGCAACTCTGGACTGGGGTGTTTGAAATGGTTTGGTGATCCATCACTCTGGACTGAGCATTTTGAATGGCAGTTAGGTATGTGGTATGCTAATCTCTGAGAGCCAGATGGAGTGGATTTAATGTCAGAAGGCATTTTCCAGGGATCAAAGCAGTTTATAGAAATAATTTATTTTTACCCTTAAATGAAAAGAAATATGATAAATGTTCAAATGGCCCTTAATTCATAAGCTTCGCATCCCTGGGGTATGATTAGCACCAGATAACTGGGTCTCCCTGCTGTGCCCTGTTGCTTAGTTACGCTACACAAGTACACTGTGCTTTCATTTTCTGTCTTATGAGAGCAGAAGCAGCATGATAGAAAAGTTCAAAAAAGTGAAGGACTCTGAGAGTACTCTCAGTTGTATTCCAAAGAGCTTGGACTCCAGTGATGGCACATGCACCGTGCTTGCTGTGAATGGAAAGAAGCTTATTCTGATCGTGGGTGTAAATCAGCAGACACTCCATTAGCTGCAACTGCTGGAATAAAGCAGTGCAAACAGTCTCATGCCCAAAAGATTGATCCTTCAGGGGAAGTAATTTATTTTCATTAAGAGAGATTAGCGTCACAGTGGTATGATAAACTTAAAAGGCCCTGGAAGAGCTATTGTTGCTCTTAAGTAAATATTGATTCCTAAAAAAAAATTAGCAGATTGCATATTTATCTCCTAAAACAGAACTGACTTGAAGAGCTGGATAATTGAGGAATGCACTGTGTCTTTCCTTTTACCTGCTCTGTTAATGAGAGTTTGCTTGTATTGTGTAAAAGTGGAGTTGGCCCATGTTGGGTCTCGCGAGAGGCGCTGGGTCTGGTGGAGCTCAGAACTCTAGGGAACTTCTGCACAGAAAAATGTGAGGGCCTGGGATGGGGAGAGAGGGGTGAGTGGGCATCCTGAGTACGCGTAAATTGCATGGTAAGGCTTCTATTCACTCAAGAGATCTGCTGACTATATGAACAAGTAGTACATGTCTTTCACAGCTCTTTCTTACAGTCAAAATATTATCTTTCTCTTGTATTTGTCCTGCTAATGGATTCTTAAATACAGACACATAAAGGTATCATAAGAATGAAGAAAAAACATCATTTTGTTTGAAAAAATTATCTGACAATTCAAATGGTTTTGTAGAAATTCTGGAACACCTGACTAAATACATGGCTGCGTGATGAGAGCAGTTTCCTTGGGAGACCACTAGTACTTTTTTGCCCACAGTGGCTAAAAGCCTGTAACACCACCTTCTTATTAATCCTTGTATTTCATGGCTAGGTCTTAAATTAAACAAAATTAGAGGAGGACAGGGAAGGTAATAAATACATTAGTGAATTCCCTCAGACTGAGATGGGTCAAAGATGTCCAGGTTCCTCTCTTGTATTATTTTGGTTAGCTGTTCAGTGTTTTGGTTTTTTGTTGTTGTTTTTTTTTTTGAAGGCCATGCGGAAAAGATGCCTCAGCATTTACATCAGTACTTTTTCATGGTGACTTTAAAAGTGTGTGTGAAAACTTCATTTCCCAGGGAGGAGGTGAGGGAATACCTGGCATATTAAGGCAGAGAACTGGCAAAAGTGGGGGATGCTGATGAATTGGTAGTATCATGGTGAGGAGATTTGGGATGGTGAATAGAAGATGCTGTTTTCTGGCAAAAAGCTCTCCTGAATGCTCTCATTCCTCATTAGTTTTTAAGGGCTGTGTCAGTTGTTTTCTTCAGGGTTGTGAATACCCCTCATGCTGCAGCTATTGCATGAACTGGGTGGGAATCTCTTCTTCCACAAAGCCCAGGTTGAGTAAATTCAGGAAACCTTGAGGTGGAAAAATGTTATCATTTTCCTTCACCTGGCCTTTGATAGATGGTAGTTCCAAAGTGGAAATCCCAAAGCAGCAGGTTTGCAACTTTCATCACTTTTATTTTTCAGTATTTCTATGTGAAGATAGTAGATATGCATTCTACCTCAAATGTGTTCTGCTTATTCTCATCAACATTTTACATAGTGATCCCTGCTTTTAACATTCCTGTATTTAGACAAGCAGCTAGCTTTCCTCTATCAGTAGATAGCTGTATAATTTACTGACAAAACAGTTCCTTTTCCTGGCTGCTTATTAATACAGAAGAAGATTTACTTTTATCCTAGGGAGCCAGTCACTCTTCCCCTGTTACCTATAACAGTTAAGGTATTGCATATTTAGCTAGAAAATAAGGACAGGAGGTCTCATTTTCACTTAAAGTATCTCCAAGGCACTTATGAGCAGGCTCCTTGGTTGAGAGCTTTTGCCTGGTTTTCAGCTGACAAGCCAATAAACATGCAGATATGTGGGAACGCAGTGGGCTGACTTGGTCCAAGTGGAATTTACATATTCATCACATTAGCTAGGGACAAAGGAGTCTTCCTTTTTAGATATTTTTTTTCTCCTATTTTTGAAGTGAACACATCCAGCCAGTAAGGTAATGACGAACCATGTAAAATCATCAAATGAAGGGAGAGAAGGAAAATAAATGCCAGCACATATTTTTTTAATTTTTTTTCCCCCTGAAGTGGAAATCTATATATTTCTTTCTTACTACTTTATTATGTTTAGCACAGTGACTTCCTGCTTAACGTGGTAGAAATTATGGGTGCTGGAGCATTCAGTGTATCATTAAAAAGCGTAAAAAATAAACAGCTCATAATAAATAAAAACACGTATCTAGGGGTTAAAGACAACTCTTTTCGAACTAGATGCGTTCAGTGAGGCCTCTGGGCCTTCCCACCTCGCTACAGAGAGCTTGGGGATGCGCTCAGAGCACGCGCAGTGGCTGCAGCCCGGTGTGCAAGAGGTGCCTTGGGGAGAGGCAGCCTCCCTGCCGCTGCCTGGCGAGCTGCTCCCTGGGGTGAGCACGCAGGGCTGAAGGGCACACGCTCTGCTCCTGCTTAGAGGAGCAGCAGAGCCTGTGGAAGGGGGTTCCACCAGCTCAGTGCTCCCTCCCTGAAGGCTTGCGACAGCCCAGAGCTCTTTCATCCACACACATCTCCGAGTCCCTACAGAAAATGACAAAAGAAAAAAAAGGAAAAGAAAAAGAGGGAATTAGACTAACTTCTTGCCACAACTGTAATTACTACCCAAGAGAGATGGCAAGGCATCATTTCGAAGCTAAAAATCCCCTGGGATAGTACATATGCTGTTCAGCAAGCATTTGGTTTGCCTTCCTGAGGAAAAGCCCTTCGGTGGGAAAACCTGCTGGGTCAGAAATGCCTGCACAGTGTGAGAGTGCTTACTGCAGGTGGGATCACTCCTGTCTCGTATCTTCTCCTGGGTAACGTCAATGCAAATCGAGACAGTTTTAAATCAATACAGATGATAATTAAATATTCTATTTTAAAAATGAAAAATTGATTTTCAGCAGGAGGATATTTCAATAAGGTCAGTAGGGGGATGGCAATGAGTAAATTGGCTTTTGTTCACAGTTTACAAAATCTCTATCACAATATCTTAGATTTGTAAGCATTTGTAAACCTAGTTTCCCCCCAAGGGAAAAGCAGTATTCAGGACATTCTCCTGGAGAGAGGGATTGGCTCGACTGCTTGTGTCAATATGCATTGATTGACTTCAAAGGAGCTCTGCTGATTTACACCTGCCAAAAGTCTGGCTCTGGAGATCACTTTGAGACACCTCTAACTGTAACGTTTTCTGCTTCCTGCCTCTGAGACCACTTGGTTCAGATGGTGCAAATTGATGTCCTCTCTGCCCTGCACAGATAGCAAAGACACCACAGGGTCTTCGCTAAGTGAAAAGCTGTCCCCAGTGGTCCTTGGCTAAAACCTGCCCTCTGCTCCATTGGCCTTTGGCTAAAGGATACCACCCACGCCATTTTGCCGCCTGTCTGCTGCTTACCCCTTCAGTAGCGATCAGCAGATATAGGCTGCCCAACCCTGAAACCCAGACATGAGTAATGTATGTGGCTTACTGCCTGTAAGACTGCTCTCACGGTTTCTCAACCTTCTGACCCATCTGAGGATGAGACGTGCCACAAACCATAGATCTGATTTGATGAGGTGGGGAAGTATGAAGAGCTGTGCATGACTCCCAGGTTCCTGCACAATTTTAAAGGTTGCAGTAAAGAGCAATCTCTTACTGGTTCTGGATAGTGCCTGGATGGAGAGTCTAGTTGGGAAGATGACTGATGGCTGTCCTCTCAGGGTGGTTCCTAAGCCCTGTTTTCTTCTGAGGGGACGATATCTATCAGGATGTGTCCGTTTCCCATGATAAACCCTCAGCACAGCCTGAGGGTCAGAGGGAGACTCCCTGAGCTAGTTCTGCTGTTGGTAATAGGATGCTGAGAGCTGTATCTTACCCCTTTTGCTATCCTGCTGCTTGAGATTAGTGGAGCATATGGCAAATCTGGAACTACGTTCTGGTAACTCATGCAGCAATGAGAACTTAGTTCACTTGCACAGACCTAACAGCCACAGAATAAGCAAGGTGTATGTTCATGAAACTAAATTTACGAATCAGTGAGGATAAGGTGAAATGACCCAGGTCGAGATTTTTGTTAGTAAGCCTAAAGCCTTCCTTTCCCAGCTTCCCCCATTTCTAATTTTATCACAAAGCTCATTAGGTTTATGTTTTATGTTTTCCTAAAAACTGTCTCACTGCCGTCACGGTCTAAGTGAATTTCAGATCTCATGCAATTCCTCTCACCTAATTAGACAGAAGCAGTTCTAGAAAGAGAGATTCCTTTTTCATTCTGGAAGGTTTAAGAAACTGAGGATCCGTACCTATTTTGCAAGCGGAGATGGCAATGGTAGAGATGTCAGCATACTGCATTAAAATCTTTCTCTAGAAGGTTTGACAGGAGAAAACTCTAAATGAAACCCTTCTAAAACCACTGTGATTGTAACATGGGAAAAGCAGATAAAAGAAGAAAGGTTGTGCCCTCATAGCTTTTTTTAACTGGCTTGGATCTGCTGACAGAAGGAGATGAGTATAAATAAACCTGGTGTAAAGAGGGAAGCAGAGTAGGAATTGCCTCTGAAGGAGGAGCTTGGCAGAAATCCCAGCCAGAGACTATTTGAACTGATTGACTGTGCAGCTGAAACCTGAATTAACACTAATAATGAACACTAAATGAGAAAGCTGTTCCCAGGTACAGCACTGACTAACCTGCATTTTAAACCTACAGTGCACTTCTGCAAAGATTTCTGTCTTTGTTGGTCTCCTGATAATTTCTTCCTCACCTAACATACCCTGAAAAATGTTTAACCTTACCTCCCAAACGCACACACGCACTTGAAAATTGAAAAGGGCCTCTTGAAGTTCTTTCTCCCAAACTAGATGTGTTCAGCTTTCTGAAGCACTTGGTGGCCGCTTGAGAATTTAAGCTCTTACACATGGAAGTGGGTTTTCAGTTCTGCCAACTGTCAGTGCGTTGGAGGTGTGGGGTGGAGGTGTTTGCACCCTCTCATCTCTGGGTGCATCCTCCCCAAGTTGAGGAATATTCATACAAGGTGACCTCTTTGCAGCACAGGGGCTCATTTGATTTCAGCAGTTGCTCACGTGCAACAGAACCAAGTGCAGCTCCTGGGGAATTCTGTTGACTTCAGTAGATTTACACTGGTGTAAATCAGGAGCCAAGTGACAGAAGAAGCCCATATGTTCTCCTGGAGTGCTGATTACAGGGGAAAGGAGCTGGATCAGAAGAAAATGATTGCACCCAGATTGTTTTCAATGTGTTAATGACTAGCTTAAGGCAGCAAATAAAAACAGAATCAGAGGTGATTTATATTTATGCTGAAATCTAAACAGGTCTGGCCCTAGGCATTTGCATTTTGCATCTAACGCTGTGGCTGACTTCAGACCTCTTGAACTGCAAGGAATTGCCAAAACAGTGAAGTGAAAGCTGACTTATGTTAAACAAACTCTTGGATACAACATGAAGGGAGTATATGTATGGGAAGAACTGGGGGGCAGAGGAGGAATGTTATATTTGCATGGAAAGTACTGCTGTTCATGGAAAATACTACCTTTTTTTGCTAGCTCTGGCCTCAGTTCCCTCATCAGCAATAGATACTCAGGTAGATCTGTTTCATTGAAGTCAAGAATTATTGGGCCACTCCCGCAGGACTCAGATCTCTTACATGTTGTATCCACTCCAGAGCTTTAGTTGAGTGGGAGGGGGAAAGGGCTAAGCTTTCAGCTATGACTGAAAGAAGTTTTGCAGCTTGTCCTGAGCTTGCTCTTTCTCCCCAGCTCAAAGTCCATCCCCAAACAGGAGGCTTGTTCCAGAATAAAAACAGCATCCGGGTAGTTGGCCTTATGCATAGCCAAAACCAACTGTCATCTAGCGAAGCACATTGCTAGTAGAAGGAGAAAAAACATGGCCTGGAGCCCCATTAAGTAAGGCTAATTGCAGTTATTAAGGGAGAAGCTGAGGTGTTTGAGAGAGCAGCCATTGGTTCATATATTCATAGGACATAAGAGCTCCCTTTCTTTAAGCAGGGCTTACCATTGCACCTCTTCTTTCTCTGGTGGCACAAGTAGCTTACCAGACTCTGTGGCTGTTTCTGGGTCTCCATTCCAGCTTTGTCACTGGATCCAAAGTTTAGTTTTGCTTACATTACTGAGAAGCCTTTGGCTGGGTCTGGTGATGAGTCTAAGCACCACAGTTGTTACATCAGAAGGCTGGGTCTCAGTTCACCCTACTTTGGGTATATCAATGTCCTTCAAGATCATGAAGCTTAGAAATGCTATGTAGCTGGACCTCCTGAGTGGGGAAAGATGGCTGAAGCCCCTTCTATATAGGCAGCAATGCCATAGCAAAATCAGCTTATTAAATGGATATATGCTTTGTACATAGTGTAGCCCCTCTTACATTCAAGTTCACATAGAAGAAAAAGTGAAGTCTATTCTGTTCTTCCTCGCCCACTCAGCAATGTGCTGTGGGTGTTTCAGTGACACACTTAGTTCACAGCACCATTCCACAGCTGCTTGTTAATGCATGCCACGGTAGAAACCTCATTCATGGATGACACTGATCTTATCACAGATATTGATTCATCAGCCTAAGCTAGGAGCATTAGTAATGATTCTTTCCTACACAGTTCTTTGATGGCTCTGATGTCTGATACCAGTGGAATAAGCTGGTGTTGGCTGATGTAGGGTGGGTGGTCTCAATGGAGGCTGCTTTTTTTTCCCAACTGAGGCTTCTCTGTGGGTCTGTGAGGACTTGATGTGTGGGTTTGGAGTAGGTATTCTTCATCAAAGAGATTCTTAATTTCTTTTTCCAGCAGTTTCCACTGAAATCTAAGTGTCTCTTTATTATGAAACAGCAGATCAAAATGGGGGGGGAAGTGAGATACTACTGACACTTGGTGTTTTCAACTTTAATGACTCTTCAAAGTGAAATCTATCATTAATAAATTCCATTTTCAAAAGTTAGCCCTGGAAACTGGGGTTTGAGGTGTATTGGAACAAACAGCACTGGGGAAGGGAAAAATAGCTGGTGGAAAGTTTTCTGGATTTGTATTCATTAGTGTGTTTTCATTCTGTTCAGAAATGTAGGGGGAAGCAAGAGCTGGAATTCCTGGTGAACTGGGAAATTCATAGTAGCTGCGAGGCATTTTAGGTGGATAAGCTTTGTGATCTCCAGATTCCCAAGGATTGGTTGGAAAACTGAATGCCATTTCAGGGAAGGGTGACAGTTCCCTCATTGCACAAGTCAAACTTGCCTGAGCAGGGGCCATTCTCTAGTCCTCAGGAATCCTGTTTCCCAGGACTCTACATAATCTGAGAATTTTCCTGTGTCAACAGACTGCTAGTTGTTGACAGGCTTTTGCAGGACTGAGTTCTTGATGCATTTCTGTTCATTCAAGTACATCTTTCAACTTCAGTGTATTGTCATCTTTGTGACCAGGTGAGCAACATCCTGTGGCAACAGTCTGCTGTTTTCAGTATTAAAAATAAAAATAAAAAATTAGCCATGCAGCAGCCCCTGTCAGAAAACTGGAGGACACAGACTCGGAGAGAGAGATGTAAGAGACAAGGTGTTGCAAGGGACAGCACCATCTGCTTTGTTGACAGTCACTTGTGCAGGAAGGACAAGGCACTGATTAATTTGTCAAGGGCTCATCTTAAGATCTGTGAAAAGAAGGCAGATAGGTGTATTCACAATGTACAAGGCAGGGGGCGGGGACGACAAGGAGATGGTTGTCAAGGCAAGAGAGAAGGGTGATCAGCTTTTAAAATGGGGATTCAGGCATCTCATTTTGAGAACGGGACAAAGGCATTAAGTGACACGGCTTTGCTGCAAGACAACGATCAAAGCTGTAGGTTGTTGCTGAACAGCAGAACATAACTATACATAGTTATTTATGGTGCACAATAAGATATGAAAAAGGAAGTGCAGGCTGGCTGATAACCCTTGGATTGGTTTTGGGTTTGTTTTAGATTTTTTTTCTTTCACTGAAACCTACGAGGAAAAAGTGCTGTGGTAATCTCCTCTAATTGGCGGTGTTGCTGCCAGGCTCACAGTACAAAGGACTAAAAGAGCAGGAAGGATGAGCGACTGCCAGGGAGATGCAATGGAGGGATAAGACATACCAGGGGTCAATGGGAGAGCTTTCACAGCTGCAGTCCACTCTGGGTTTTTTCCTCAGTCTTTGTGTTTTCCTAAAGCCATGCTATAAAATATAGGCAAGTAATGTAATTAAGTGAATGGAATCAGTCTAGAGGCGTTTTGGGACTGTCAGCCAGGCTAAATGACAAAGACAGAAAGTGCTTCTTTCAAATGAAAGCTGCTGAAATAGACAGTGTCCTTATTTGCAGAGGAGGAGAATTATCTTCTGACAATTGGTGCCAGTATTTTAAATCAAGAGAAGTATGACCAGATATGGATAAGAAAGATTCCAAAATTTAGGGAAACTTTGGAGGGAAGAGAGTTTCAAGCAGATTATTAATGATCTCATTACTTTTATCAATAGTCTAGAAATCGCCTCTAAAAGACACGTGAGAAATAATGACTGGTGTTACCTATTGGGCAATTCAAAGTTGCCCATTTATGGTATTAGTTATCTATGGATCAACAAAAAGTAACAGCTGAAGATCCCTGATTCCTCACAACAGTTCAGTTCTGGACAGTTCAGGTCTTACTACTGATGGACAGTTTATGGCAAGGGTCTGTTGCT
The DNA here is from genome assembly GCA_002844005.1 of Limosa lapponica baueri. NCBI lineage: Eukaryota > Metazoa > Chordata > Aves > Charadriiformes > Scolopacidae > Limosa > Limosa lapponica. The sequence goes on along the minus strand of KZ506145.1, from coordinate 158,010 downwards.
GAAATAAGTCTCATCTGGCATGTCATATTTGGGTCCTCTAGAGAAGCTTCTAAATGGAGGCAAAGAAGGATGGAGGAATGCTCTCCCATCCTCAACACTGCGTATTTCACAATGAAGAGAGTAATACCACAAGTGCTATTCCATCCTCTTACAGACATGCATATGCAAAAAGAGGAAAGTACAGGTGTGCATGTAACTCCATTTTTAAGAACTCCAGACTGAGGCCGTCTCTGCAGAGATTTTTCAGGACACTTAAAGTTCATATAGAGTGAAGGCAAGAACAGTTTGAGCACTTGTTGACTAAAGGCTTCTTTCCAAATCATACAGAACTGTCAAGACAGGGTGCTTTGAACTGGAAGTGCACCCATCTCAGATCTAATCCAGTTCAACAGTAGTAAGCATGAGGAAGATGAGGAAAGGAAAAAGTATTTGAGAATCTGCTGCTCTGGAATACTCACACGTTCATTGCCAATCTAAGTCGGCAGCATGGATAGTGAGCAGAGACATTAATCACAGAACAGGCTTAAATAAAAGGAAGCTTCCAATTTTGCTGCCAACTGTAAGGGCACTGGATGCTTAATGAAATGGAGAATTCCATTTTGGACTTGTTGCAAGCAACCCAACAGAGCAATACAGTCTGCTCTTCCACAGACAGGCAAAGACGGACTGAGGCACAGATCTCTTTCACTTCCTCACAAAGTCTTTACTAATCTCTTGATTGCAATAAAGGTTTGTCTCAGTCATAAATTCCCACTCAGACTTCTTCTGAAATACTGCCCAGCAGTGGGATTGACATTGGATCTGTGCAGACAAACCTCTGCCAAAGTATAATTGCAGGATTGGGGACTTATGTTAATCAGAAGTCTGTTCCCAAATCCGTAGAAACCATGGAAAGACTCCCAGTGATTTCAGTGGCTTTGGATTAGGACTTCATTCATGCTATTCAGCTAACGTGTATAAGAGATTTCTAGCTGCCCAGCTTGGTAGGTTGTGAGATGTTAGTGTCCACTTCCTTCAATGCTATAGCTGGATGAATATCTCTTGAGAAAACATAATTTCATAATTACTGTGAGTCCTGGTTATAAAAAAAATTCATCTTACGATAAACTACCTTTTTTCCTGCTGATTTTTGCTTGCACAGTCATTTATAGCTCCGCAAAACCATTGTAAAAATCACTTTCTAGTGCCATATATATTCATTGCTTCCTCTGAACAAGTGAGGATACAAGGCAGAAGATCTGGAAGACTTGGAGCCACCAGTGAATCTCAGAGAAACACAGAATAGCCTTCACACCTCAAACCTTATCCTGGCCTGGGTGCCCTGTGGACAGGCTTCACTGGCCTTGAGACCAGTTTCTGTCTGGTTAATCACCTGGAAAGTCCTTCCCTGTCAGGTTTTTTTTTTTTATTCTGAATTACAGTTGCTGGTTTGTATTTGCTTCCTCTCTGTTTTTAAGCATCAGCAAATAGCCTGAAGGGAGTTAATTTCATGAGCATCACTTCTGAAAAGATTTTATTTCTCTCTCTCGCCTACTTCTCCATTGTCACCTTCCCCCTCCCCTTTACTGCTGACTTGAGAAGGTCTCCTCTTCAGATTGTATAAGTGAGATTGGTTTCTTCAACTCCACTTTCCTTTCCCTCTTCATATTTCCCACAGCTTGTGCTTTTCCTCCCACTGTCACATTTCTCTTTGAAAAAGAAAACATGATTAAAAAAATGATCTGTGATGGGGGGCAAGGGAGGAAGAGGTAAAAAGCATCCTGAATTTTGTGGAAGGGACGGGGGACCTGTGTGCTGGGACAGCTAGTTGAAATGTATGCTGGTCACCTGGGAAGCACAGTAGTGAGGAACAAGAGGTATGAGTATTCCTGTAGTTGCTTAGCTCTAGGTAGAGCCTACATTTTGAGTGGAGGAAAAAAAGTTGTTGTCTTTGGGGGCATGAAGGATAAGGAGTCCTGCTCCGAAGCTATGCCAACAGAGAGATACACCGCTGCCCTGCCAGGGGTCTGGCAGGCACCAGTACTCCCCAGGGCTCTCACCAGCTCTGTAAAATAGTACTGTCCATTTCCTCTTCCTCTGAAGAAGTTGGAAAACTCCACGTGTCTTCCTAGACTCTAGAGGGTCATAGAAAAGTGCCCGCTGTCCTTAACAGAGTGCCCTGAGCATGCCCAGCAACTGTTGCAGGTGAAGAATGACAGTGAGCTACATAGCAGGAGGAAAAGTGACATTGCTGGGGAATATTATTCAAAATAATCTGTGGACAGTGGAATTCATTCTAAGTTCATTTCTCTATCCAGATTGCTTGGTTTTGGTTGTTTTTTCGGTTTGGGTATTTTTTTTTTTGTTTGGGTTTTTTTTGTGGTTGTTTTTCTTATATTATTATTTTTCTTTCTCATGCTCAATGAAATTTTGTCTGGTAAAATGCCTCATGAGACATCCCAGACAATTCACCCTGTGTTTTACGTGCTATGAAAATATATGGATCCAGCCTGTGCAGCTGCTTGCTGTCAGGTCCATTACATCCTGAGCATCCATGCCCCCAAGTGATTTTTGCTGAGGCCTCTTCTCATTCATTGTTGGAGATGACAGATACTGTAGAGAGAGCAGCTGATCCTCATGGAGGTGGGAGTGGAGTTGCCTGATTGATTGTCCGTAGAGGACAGGTAGGCACTAAGCCGGTCTGCAGTGAAGTCGTGCCTAGGAAGATACAACAGGCTTTTGTCCCTCTCTGGAGCATTTTATTCATGTTCCTGGATAATGTGTGCTTTGGTTTGCCTTTGTACTAGATAATACACTGACAATAGTTAGGGATTTTTTTAATTTTTTATTTTTTGATTTGTTTCTCGTGCTCCTAGAAATTAGAGAGGAAAATGACATATTAGGTTGCACACTGTGTTCTTCAGACAAAGCCAGTTTGTCCTCTATAAAAAAGCTCAGTGTGTTTTCCTGCATCCAGTGTTAGATTATCTAGAAGTGCCATCACAGTTGCTCCTTGGCACTTTCTGTGAGCTCAAACAGGGAAGTGAGAGGGTAGACTTTTGGAGCACACGTCTTCTAAATACATTGGTATAACTCCACAGCTTCAGGGAATTACTGCTGCATTGATTGCAGATGGCCAGTCGATGCAGGACTGCAGTCAGGGAGCGAGCGTGAGTGTGCCTGTGGCACACCCGGGTGACCTGTGCTATTTGCTGCTTGGCCTCCTACCTCCCAGCACACGTGGCACCCCTGCAGTCCAGGGGACGCTAACCAGGCAGCGTCTCTGGGAGGTTGCCAACATGATGTACCCCTCACAGGAAAAGGCTTTCAGGGGCTGTCACAAAGTTCTGTGCTTGTGCCTGGATTTAATACACCAAGCTTTCCCCAGCAAGGAGAGAAGCTGGCATGGGGACAACAGCTAGTACCTTGCTCTGAGTCGATGGTATCTCTTACCTTAGACATGCAGTGGGAGACAGTACGGTGGTTGCACTGTTATCCCCACAGTGCTCGTGGAGCATACAGGGCAGCGGGATGGGCAGTGACCCCGTGGTGAGGAGAACAGCAAGGAGAAGGAGGGGGCCTGGGTCTGGGCCAGCACTGCAAGGGCTTCGCCTTTCACATCATCTCTAGGCAAGGCTGATGATTTGGGCTTGTGTGGAGCAGCACGTGGTGTAACTTGACTTTTAGTGCTGGTACTAAAGTACAACTCTGTCCATGTGGCAGCATTTCTAAATGACAGGTGTGTGTACTTCTATGAAAACATTGCCTTATTTCCCCAGCCCTTGGCTAAGTGGAGCCTGTCAGGTGAAGAGTCAAAAAGAAAGGCAAGAGAGGAACTGCTGTCACAAAGCTAGCATTTACAAAGCGTGTCTGAATTTGTGCACAGTTCATCAGGGGCAGCGGTGATTTAAGATCATTGTTCAATTTAAAATGACAGAGAATTTAGCCAAAGTTTAATAACAGTCTGGCACCTACAGATAAGGATGGACAAATATGAATGCGGGTTCTGACACTGAGGAAAAAATACAGTCTTTAGCTCAGCTGAGCACTAGGGCCGAGTATTTCCCTGTCTCCCACTTCATTACAGCATTAAGGTTTTTAGGTGCTGTGCAAACAACTGCCTTGTCACAGAAGGGGACTCCGAACACTGCCTTTGTGATAACAAGCCGAGTTACATGGGACAACCTGGAGTAACTCAGCATTGCATCGCATCCTCAGCAGAGACTCGAGCTGACAACAGTTGTGTTTGTAAGCTTACAAGTGCCCTCCTTGCAAAAGAACCGCATGTAAAAGAATGAGCAAATAACACCCAGAACGGATCATTGGGAATCCTTCCTTCCTGTAGGAATGGCCTCCTGAACTAGCAGAGTGACTCTGACCTTCACCAGCACTGGCAGAGGGGGGCTGCCAAATTGAAAGCATTTCAGATGTGCCATGCATTTACTTTCACCTGGGCTGGAACGGCTGCTCAGCACAATGTGGAGTCAGGTGTGATTTAGAGCCTCTAAGCCAGAGAAACCTAGAAGTTCTCTTTTTTAACTTGGTGCTGCCGTGCAGCTCCCCAGACGGCTTCGGCGTGGAAGCGTGTTAGATCAGATCCAGTTCTGCCTCTGCACCTTCTCTGCAGCAAATCCATGAGCCCGGCTAATTATTCTGGTAGCTGGGTGTTGTTTTTTTGTGTTGTGGGGTTTTTTTGGTTAGGTTTGGTTTTGTTTTTTTTTCCTTAGGTTATCTGATGTCTTGCATTTTTCTGCATAGTTCTTCCTCATGTCTAAATGTGCTTCAGTAAATCCATTAGTCCTGGTTCTGCTTTGGCAGCTTCAAGTGGTCTGCCTTTCTTACTCCTCAAAATAATAATAATAGGGTTTGAAAAGAAAGTTCATATTGTTTACTTGCCTTTATAGCTATCCATTGCATTTACCTTGTAGACCAATAATGTGTCTTTTGCTTACATTTAAGTTAGTGGCAGCTCTTAGCTTGAATGCTTAGGCCACCTCTAATGCGGTAACAAATTGCTGATTATCAAAGGAGTGGTAGCACTTATTTAGACTCCCACACGCACTGAATCTAGATTAAGGCATGTGAGAAAGCAAATGAAGGTGAGAGCAATGGTTGGCTCCTTAATCGGTATGCTATTAAACAACAGAGTACAACCCATCCAGTGCCCATTACTGCAAAAAAATAAATAAAAATAAGGGACATAATTGAATATTTAATATGATAAATGTGATGAAGTGGACACTTGGAAAAAAGCTAATGTTATAACCTGTCACCTTATAAAATAATCAAATGAGTGAAGTGTGTGCTTTTCTTAATGGTTATAGGAAGGGATGAGAAGCTGCCTTTATGGAAACTTCTGTCTGTCTATTATCTGTTACTCTGTCCAACTGTAAAATTACTCCGGTGACATTTAGTTCCTTTACCACACTAGCTCAAATGAACCAGTCTATAGAGTACTTTGGGATATTTTTTTTTCTCAGTTTTTCCTTCCAAATGAATAATGATGTTGCCTTTCTAGTTCTACATCCTATGTTTTTCCTTGAGGATGTCTTAAACTGAAGTTCATATTTAAGAAGTGATTCTGCTTTTAGATCTCCAAGTTAACCTCTTATAATGACCATCCTAAAGCAGCAATTCTGTTCCTTTGATTCTATTCTGTGTCTTAGAATTTTTCTTAAACTTTATTCTTGGAGTCAAGAAATCATGCAAGGATCTCTTATAAAAACACACGTGTTTAGTCTCATACAGAACATCTGAAAAACATAACTGCTGTGTATATAGGTACTAGGAAAATAAAGAAACGCAAAATAAACCTTGTCTGGCGGTTGATGTGGGGATAAGGAAAAAGGATAATCTATGTTCTTTGAATGATTGGATTAAGAGTGAGTTTTAGGGTTTTGTTTGGGATTAGTTTTGGAGACACTCCTTTTTGCTTCTAGCTTGCCCCAGAACAGTACTGAGTCTTACTTTTTTCTTTCCTTTTTTTTTTCTTTTTCTCCTGTCTGAAAGAGCAGAATGAGGCACTTCTCTTTATTTATAATCTCCTAAACTGAGATACATAGCCTGGTGTACTTGGAGGGTTGCATAAAAGACTCATATATGAACCAATAAAGAAATGCTCCCAGATTGATTAGGCACTGGGATAAGGCTTAGGCAGAGGAGAGCTGGCCCAAATCCATTTTAAGTTCAGTTCTGAGTTATGCTTCATCTCTCCCTCCCTTTCCCTGCCTGCAGCTGTAGTCCATTGAAGCTGTTGTCTAGGATACAGGCAGACTTAGTCTATTCAGCTCATGTTGTAAATGCAGAAAGGAAGGGTGGTCTTGGGACTAAAGTGTGACTGTAATGCAGACCTCCTGTGTAGCGTTTAACAAGTCACTTACTGTTATCAGAGCTGCCCTTATCTTACAGGTGGGAAGGTGCGCATAGGTAGGAGGCACCCTGAAAATACAGTGCTAGAGACCACAATAGGTGAGAGAGAGAGATGATGTACTGATGCCTGCAACTACATCCTTCTTTGTGTTGTGTATCAGCGTCGCAGGACTGAGAGTAGGGATAAAATCTTCCAATTAATTTGCTTATTTCACTCAAGTCTAAAACTTGCTCTTCAGTCTTCCCTTCCTGCCCTCCTGGATAGTTTTAGGGACCAGACAAGCTACAGACAGTCTCCATGCACAGTCCTGGGCCACAGGACACAAGGATCTAGGTCTGTGGCCGTCCATCATGAATGGGGGAGGATTAGAAAAGCCCTGTGGTCCCATGTGCTGTGTTATCATTGAGCAGCATTGACAATAACGACACAGCCAGCATGCTAGGAATACAAAGGTCCACGTTTTCCTGCTCGTGGGCTTCTTGAGTTTCTCTGGTAGGTGATGATGGTGAGGAAGCTGGAGCCCACCATTTCCTGCTTGCTTCTGTCAAGGAGCATCATGGAGGTTCTGCTAAGACAGCTTCCATCAGGACACGCTTCATCTACGAAAATGAAATCTCCTACATCACAGAACCTCATAAAATTACCTAAAGGTAATACGGCAGGTGAATTATTTCCTATAACAGCAGAGATAGAGACATGAGAGATTTTCAGAAAGTTTGTGTGTTCAGGCTAGATATGTAGGGGCTTATGCAAGTCAGGCTTTCCCTCTCTTTGATGCAGTCATTTTCTACAGAATGCAAAATAAATTTCAGAGCAAAGCAATTAACCAGTGCCTTTGGAAAGCGGTGCTCTGCCTGTCAAGAATGGGCATACAGGAAGGATCTGTTAGGACTTTCTCTGAGCTACAGGGCTTTAATCAACATCCTGCACAGGGGAAACTGCTGGAAAAATCTGTTTGTATTATTTTGCTCCATTGCTCTAAAGAGTAGCAGGAAAAAAAAAAAAAAAGAACAAACAACAAATTCCCAATAATCACAGCTCATAAATTCTTCATCATGTGAATGGCTCTTAGGTAGATACATCCACCCAGGGAGGTATGTGACAGCTTCTAGGCACAAACTGCTGCCCTCTATGTGGGCTACGAATTGCTGTGTACACTATGTAATACTTGGCTGATGGGCTGGGCTGGTTAAGAGGAAAGAGCTCTTGACTGAAAACAGGACATTTTTCTCCTTCAGAGCAGATCTATTTTCTCATCACCATGTTTCATAGTAATTCAGTGACACACAGTTTGCCACGCCAGCATCATTTTCCCTGGCTGTTTAATAACCATGCTCTGAACTGGGGCTGCACAGTATCTCATTATTCCACTCCAAAGGTAGGAGAGGAGGAGTAGATGTGAAGAAAAACATCTGTTCCTAAGCATGTCATAAGTAAGGTTATACTGCCAACTGCAGTCAGTATCCCTGCAGCAGCTGTAGGAAAGGAATGAAATGAGGGAAAGGAAAAATCAAGATGGGAAAACATTATTGACTTTTTCTGCAGCAATGAGTTTAACCTGAGTTTAATATCATTTGAATTTAAAATACTCAGGAGCTGCTGCTTGCTAATCCGTTTGCAGAGCTCCTATCTGTTATATTTGGAGCGTGTCCAAAATTGGAAAGAGTTAATGCTGGAGAAGTCTCTGCCGACTTTCCCCTGTGCCTCAGAAAGGAGACCCATTGATTCACAGGTCCATGAAGGAAGTCAGACCATTTTGAAATGTTATGAAGGCAGCATCCAAGGCAAGCATCACGGCTGTGCTGAGGCTTAAATGTCCTTCTGAGCGGCGCAGGTACCTAAAGCTTAGGGAAGAAAACTGAGGGAAAAAAACATCTTGCAAAGACACGTGAGCTGTGGCACAGCTTTTCTAGTTACTCCAAAATCTGGTGAGTTTGGGTTTTGTTCTTCACAGTGCTGTTGGCTCTGTCTGTCGTGATGTGGTCATCCAGGTCCAGGTGTGCAGAAGTAGCAGTTCAGAGAGGCCTTGGAGCATGGCTGATGGGATAGCACTGCTGATGTGCCCCTGACAGGGACCGACAAATCCCAAGGCAGAGAAAATCAGTAGGTGCTACTGAAATGTTTGGGTTTTACTTTTTTTTTTTGTCTCTTGTTTCTCAGTTTTCTTAGGGGTACAGGTCTGGCCTTAACCTGCTTGCTATGAAAATCCAGGGAAGTGTTTGGGTATGCCACCAAATCTTTCCAGCTTCTCTAAATAAATCATGTTTAATTTAAAATAAATTTCTAATGGGAATATTTGACATAACATTTTTCAGTTGGCAGAGTATTACCCACCACATGCTGTGTCTTGCTTTCTGGAAGCTAGTACCACAGAGAGCCTAAAAATTACTTTCTTGTAATGGCACTGCCTTCTCTTCACTGAGTTTGCATTGATTTTTCCATCATTTTCAGCAATGAGTTAGAGGACATTTCACTCCTGCAGCTCCAGCATCTGAAAAGGTAAAGCAGTTTGCTTGTGGTATTGCAACGGCTATTTCAACGTGGCTAGAGTTAGTCGAAAAAAAGTATTTCAGAGGTGCTCTAAAGACGAGTTTGTTTTTCACCTGACTCTTTAAAAACATAAACACACCAATGCCCTTCAGCCATGGAGCTGTACAGCACAGAAGCAGCACAACAAGGACAGAATGTACTCATCCAAAAAACACAAGCCTGGGGGAAAACCTGATACCGCTCTGCCTATGTTTATTTGACTTGAGGAAACCTTGCGTCATGAGGTGCAATATGATTTGGCTGCTAGCTGTTTGGTTTTTTTTTAAATGCCACCAAATAGAGTCAGGGTGAGGATGAACAGAAGAGAAGCTAATGGGTGGTTTAACCAGGCAATGAGTACAAAATCAGGTAACCTGGTCGTGAGAGAAGGGATCCTGCATTTTGGGATCTCTGGTTCAGCCCCCTGCCAAAAGTAACAGTTACCCTGGGTCTGCTTATCCCTTGCTCTGCTTATTTCTGCGCGTCTCGCACAGAGGAAGGAAGAGATTTTTCCGGGTGCCATTTTCCTCTCTGCTAGAGGCGGCCTGTCAGGAGCCCAAGGATCTGGCTGGGGCTGGCCATTACTCACGGGTCTAAGCAAGGGTGTGGAGAGGACGTGTTGCTCCTACACCAAAGCCTGCTGTCCCTTCACAGCTCGTCTTCCTCAGTTCATTTGCTTTCTTTAAACAGCAATAACATGAGAGTTACTTTCTGTTGCTAAGACAGAAAGGTGGCTGTGTAGTTGCTCAGCATAGCTGAGGGATTCAGGAGTAAGTAAGGGGAAGGAAGCTTTTCATAAAGTTATATTCAGCAGGTCCAGAACATTAGTGCTTTCGTAACACCTGTTAGAGTATTTAAGATGGAAAGTCTTGCAGCAAGTGAGATAAGCCTCTTTCAAAAGGCCTCTTTTTGTTTTTTAAAGCTTTCGGAAGACTCCTGAGACACCAGCCCAGAAGTCTGCCCCTTTAATAAATGAGAGATTAAATTTTGTTTAATATTGTGAGTTTCAGAGAAGATGCTCCTGGCAGGTGCTGTTTATTGAAAGAAAAGCTTGATGGGTTTTGCTAATGATGGTGTATCCTAGAAAATATTTATGTTCCGGGAATACTCTGAGTTGTGATCTTTTGGTATGAGTTTTTATTGATGGAGCCTAGTAGCTTGTTATGGCAAATTTATTCTTTCTTTTGAGTTATATATATTAAACCTTTTCTCTGTCATTAGTTTGCCTGTCTTCAATATGAGAATTAGCATTACAGGGTATTATGGGGCAAAAAGATTAATTGTTACTCTTTAGAAAGGTAATTAACCTCCAAAGGCAGTTGCCAGAGAGCTGCCATTATAACATCAGCTGTACTCTGTTTCAGTTCTAGTCTTCCGTTGTCCTCCTCCAGCTCTGAGGGGTGGTGTTTATCACTGCAGAGAAAGCAGGAAGATAGATTCCTTCAGCACAACACCTGCAAAAAGCAGGGTTTCAAATCTCTGGCTTTCAGCGCAGTAACACCCCCTGTGCTTTCTCTCCCCCCATCAGGACACACGGCAGGGCTGTGACCTTGGCAGTGCACCTCAGCGGGCATTGGCAACCTCTAGCGATGCTGATTAATTGCGCTCGCTCAGTGCAGGGGGGGCTGCTCATTAATTCAAGCCTGTGTGAAGGAAACGGGAGACCCTTAGGAGAGGGTCCTTAGATGGACAAGACCTGCTGGTCTGTGTTGGGGAAAGACAGCTTTACAGAAGGCACATTGAGTTTGAAGGAGAGAGAAGGGAGAAAGAGCATCTCTCGCTGGCAGTTCAGGTTTGAATCCTGGTATGAGTGTACTGTAGTGTTGATAGAGAAATATTTAGCCCGTCTACAGGCAGTTGTTTGCTAGTAAACAAGAAACATTGTTCCAAACAGAGATGATTAACAGTGACAGAAAAATTTAGGAACTGGGTAGAAAGCTTTATTCCGCCTTGATCACAACTACCCATTATGTCAGTAGGTTCCGATTTTTCAGACTAATGGTAGGTGTAGTCTCGTACAAGCATGCAACTGTGCACTGATCTCGCCCTCGAGGGACTGTGGATTTATCTCTAATGCTGTCAGATTTATTTACGAAAGATAGAGTGCATTTACAAATGCTCCATTGTGCTCTGTTGTTTGGAACAGAGTGAAACCTGGTCCCAATGAATACAGCAAAATGGGAGGGAGGTTTTCAAGGCTTTGCCCTCCCAAATCAAGTGGCTGTTAATTGAAACCATTGAGTTTCTACTGGCATACATGGAAAAAGGAAAACAGTGAGGAATTCATACAGAATGCCCTGTAAAGAGCGTACGTTTTGTTGCAATGCTGGCAGAGTGCTCAACTTTGTGTGATAATGATAGCAATAACAATTATTGTGGTCTTTTGCTATTGTTGTTGTTGTAATGCATGTTTGCATATTATGACAGTTTGGGTCTCTGTCATCCTTCAGTGACCAAACTGTAGTTTAGCTAGTTTAGCTTTTCTATCAAAAAAAAAAGCTAGAAAGATGGTGGAGATGATCGAGAGACATCTCAAATAGGAAAGACCCTGCCATGCCTCCCGGATGTCTAACTGGCAATTAGTAAATGCCTCTGATTTATTCCTGGATACTTCTGTATCCTAGATACTTCCCTGTGTCATTGCCTCGCTAGGTTTGTACATGCAATCTCTAACTCTGGAAAGAATACTCTTGCTAGGTCTGGGCAGATTATTAAAAAGTTTGAGGGCTATCCTCCCTCCTCTTAAATGTCTGTTGCAGCACATGTATCCAGATGTGGTGCCACAGCTGTACATCCCTTTGCCTTCCCCATCCATAATCTGGTTGGATCTTTGTGCATACAGGCATGCAAATCTCAGTTTGCAGAAAAAGCAAGACTTTTTTTACAAAATTTTCTGCTTCTATGAAGTACATTGTCCTCAACAGATAGTGAGCTCTCTTTAAAACTGTGCGCTTCAGTAAGATATCCAAATGCCACACTGAGAGAATTAGATTAACAGTAATATACAGACACTAGGAATGCACCTAAACAGCACTTGAAGCTTTCAGGTACGGGCAATTGCTGTTGCAGGAAAGCAATTGTTTCTAAAACTAGAATTAACTTACTCTGTTACTGCTTTTTATTTTACTGTTTATATTGCATTAAAACATAAAATGATGCATCTCTTGAAGTGCAACATTCATTTGGATCACTGGGTTGCAGCGTCCCATGGTCAATGGAAGTCCCTGCACTGATCTTGGCAGGGTCTGGACAGGTGTAAGCAGGGAAGAATGGCTTTGCCTCCAGAATGCTGAGCAAGCTGCACCCCTCTTCTGTTATCAAGAGCTAAACTCATGTGGTCATACTCTTCAGGTACTTGTTACACTCCAGGTAGGAAGTAGATTTCATATATATATATCTTTACATCCCTATGCAATCCTTGCCTGGTAGTAATGCTTTATAAACAACCTTCCTTTGCCAGAACAGTGGTTTCCTAGAGTTTTGACTCTGGGAGTTTTCGCAGGGGAAGTGTTTCATCTCAACAAACAGTATTGTATCTCCTGACAAATGACTCCTAGTAAAAGAATTGTGAAACTGTGTGGGTTTGTTTCTCTTTGCTACCTCTGCTGCTTGAAGTATTCTCAGGAAGGTCAACTGACCTTTATCGAGCCCTGGCCACTGGCAAGATGGTATCCATAATGAATGTACTTCAAGCAGCCAGTGCTCCAGCATGAGCATTTTGACATCTGACCCCATCATTACAAATAGTGTAAGATGGAGAAGATACTTGACTTCTCTTCAAACAGGACAGCAGCTTCCAACTGGTGTACCAGATAGTGTGTAAAATACCATATACGTGCAATCTATCTTGGTAAAAACCAGAATAATAGTGAATCTAATCCTTCGTTTAGTTGAATGCAACAGGTCTTGCTGCTTGTTTTGTTTTTTAACTGTACATATGTACACTGTATTGCTGTCTGGGCAGATGCAAAGGTTACTAATCTCCTGGTATTGTCTAGGTTTGTTATGGTCTCTTACTTGCCTCTAAAGGAGAAGTACCTTGATTAAATCATAAATGTATGGAATAGTACAAGGAAGTCCAATATCAGGCTTCAGGCATGTAGCCCATACTTTTTTACTTCCTGTGACGCTGGACATACCATCATGTGTTCCACATTGACCAGAGGTTTTAATAGCACTCACCTGGGATTCCTCCATATCACAATGGAAGTTTTTTCCCAGTTAAGTTCTGATGAAGTATCTAAGGTAGTGTGAAATTAATGTACCCTGTGATGAGAACTGACTGAAAGGTGGCAACATGCTAGTAGTCTGGGCCTTGAGTGAATACAGTGAGGCTTAGGGTAAATGAAGTGCTTCATCACTACACTTGCTTTTTTTATTATTATTATTATTTTTTATTTGTTACTTCTTTTTCCAAGCTGAAGAAAATGGCCCATGTTAAGCCAAGTATAACACAAACATGCATGTTACTGAAGTAACCCTTTGTCCACCTTAGCTGTGGTTTCTGCCACATGAGGTTTTGGGTCAGCCAGGCACACAGGGAAATCCCAGTTCTTCACTGTGTTTGAAAGAACAAAAATGGGGAGATCCCCTCTGGAGGGGAAAGGCTCACACATCAGCCCAATCCCTTACAATCTTTAAGTTTGCACAATATATTAAGTATGACATTTTACTCCCTTAGTAATGGTGTGGATTTCTGCTCATTATGAGGAGTGTTTATTGCACTCTCAAGGTTTTATGGGGAGAAAAACTTGAAGTTTTGAGATGGACTAGGTTTCTGGTTTAGTGTCATATAACATCTTTTAAAAGAATTACCTCTTTCTCTTTGAACATTGAAACTTGGATCTTATGATGTATCATTTATATAGGGAGAGACCAGCAATACCCACTTAAGTATCTCTATTTTCCCATTTGTACAGTACATCCACATGTACTTTTGTTTCATGCTGTATTCATAACTGACCTAAAATGAACTTGAGCTTTTGCTGTTGCACACTGTTACTGAGTTTAATGGCAGAAAGATTCATCTGCATCGATTGTTCGGGGTTAAGGCTCTGCAACTCCCCTTCCTTGCTCCCTAGTTCAGCCAGTGATTTGCAATTCCCCTGTGACACCGGGTGTCACACGTGCTGGCTGCTCTTGGAGATCTTCAAGGGCAAATTCAAATCTCTCTGTGGGATTTTCACTTTTTTTGAAAACTAAAACAGTATTGCTTTCTCTGTGCAGAAGGTGTTGTTAAGGAAATATATTTTTTTTATGGGAAGATTAGGTCTGTAACTACAGTCCAACATACCCTGTTGTTGCACAGATGTAACACTGCCAAGTGCTCTGCCCGGAAGGTAGGGACCAAGTCAGCCCACAAGCAGAAATGGCCCTGGGAAAAGGGAAACAGCAGCGCGCCTGAACCTGAGACCCTGAAGAAGTGAGTTTCTTCTCTTTTCCTCACCCATGGTACTACTCAGAGTTTACTGAAGCCTTTGTCCTGCAAATAAACCAAGGCTAAATGCTTTAGACAAGAGACGTAAATTAATAACTGAGGTTAAAACTTACTAGAAGACCAGCACTTCCTTGGCTAGAGGCTTATTTTCAAGTAAAGATGTTACCAGCATCACAAATATGTGACTTTTTATATGCTTTCTGCAGGGCAGCCATTTTGTCAAACACAGGAGGGAAGATAAAGCCAGACAAATTGTGCAGTAATAGCTGTAAATTATCAAAGAAATGGGGAATGTAGAATTCAACAAAGAAAAAGTCACAGTAAATATGTCTGGAAAGGACCTACAGCAGTCACCTGGTGGTGTCCCTGCCCTGATGACTACATGTGTATGTTATGTAGCTTAGTTGCTAAGAGACTTCCATTTCAAAATCCTGCTCAAAATCTGTGTACTTTAGGATGGTTTGGATCCAAACCAAAGGTGCCAAGTGTTATTTATGTTTTGATAGGCCAAGTTAAGGTCTAAAACTCAAACACTGCAGATTTCAAAGGCATGTTCGTATCTGGGCCATTTGTTTCTTGTCTGCTTTAAGCCATTTGATTTCTGTTTGATGGAGCAGGCTTGACCCGTGCTCTGAGCCAGTTGGCAGCCATGCTGTTGTGTTAGCAGAATACCAAATTTAAAATGATACGTCCAACTGAGTTTCCACACAGCTTCTAGTGAGTTGGAAGAGCTTGCATGCATTCACCTGAAAAGGACTAGCTGAACATACTCTGATCTCCTTTGGAATGACAGTCATCTTTGCAGTATCAGAGAGATCTCCCTCTCTATTAAAGCAAAAGCCACTGCCTGTCCTGCTGTGCCACATCCTGGGGGCAGTTTTCAGGTCTAGGGAACTTAATGCTCCGTGAGATGTTCTTTTCCCTCTCAGCAGCATTGCTGAGATTTTGGTGTGTTATGGCGTGGTGGGGGAGAATTTGTTCTGGGAGACCTGTTAATTTTTCCTTTTGTATAGGAGTCAGATGGCTCCTTGTGTGAGAGCACATAACCCTTCTGGTGTAGTGGTCCTATGCTGACATTT
>KZ506145.1:126906-141046 GCA_002844005.1 Limosa lapponica baueri | reverse complement strand
TGCAGCACAGCAGAGAGGCAGTGATGGACAGAGGCGTGTATGTGAGCGTGGGGGAACGAGGACCTCTGTGTCTGGGTGCAGGCGGCACGATATGAAGAGAAACAGTGAGTAGCAAGGACCTCTCCTTTGAAGCGGAAAGGCTTTAAAGCATTTTTCTGAAAGGGTATGCCTAGTATATACTTGGCGGGGGTGGGGGGGACCACAAAAAAAATCCCCTTACAATAATAAAGCCTGCTGCAATGGTGAACTCAATACTGCCACCCAGAGTACCTTTTTGCATAATATATGATGCTCTGTGTGGATCTGGAGACTAGGAAGATTAAAGCAGATGATCTTTCTGCATGTAAAGCAGCCACAGACAGCATGATGGATCATTACTGAATACATTTCTGGCCATGCATAATTATGTTCTGATCTTCCTCGTTGAAGTACTATCACCATCTCTCTGCCAGACTATATTACTTAACTCGTAAGAGCCAAAAATATTCTTTGCTTTTACAGTATTTTGTCCATAGCTATCTCTGGGGTCACTTGCATTAGAAGCATGCTACTGCCAGCTATAGTAAAATGTTAAAATGGTATCAAAACATCCTACAGCAGACCAGCAACGTGAATCAGATAATTGACTGTGTGTAGGGTCTGGAAAATAAGTGTCTGTTCAAATGTTTGGGAGGCGTGTGGCTTGTTTCTTTTTAAGCCTTTGTGGTTATTTCTGCAGTCTGATGCAATGGTGAATGCTAGTGCAAAACAAGAGAGGTCTGTCATGTATTTTCCCATCATTTCTATTTGACATTCTAGCAGAAAAATATTGGAAGTGTATTGTGCAGTGTATTTACTGAACAAGGGTTAAATATTCCTTAACATATAGTGTGTGGCTATGCAATACAAAGATTTTGTGAATGATACAGAAGAAGGAAGAAAATATCTCTTGCTTAAAAATGAAAAGCAAAATCAAAGTGGCTGTGTGATCTGTGCAATGACAACAGCGCAGGGAGTTTCAGCAGTCCTAAGATTACAACTGCTGAGGCACAGGCAGGCGATCTTGGTCTGCACAGCTGAGCTGCAGATCTCCTGGAGACAAGCTTTTTGGTGACGTGGTTTGTACCGCTGTCCCCTGCATTGGGTAGAAGAGATTTGCTGCAGGCTTATCAGAGTGGATCATTACCTGCCTTTCCATCTGTGGGGTGTCAGCTACATTGTATAGTCCATAATTTATCCCCTGCCTTAAACAAGCCTTTATTGCGTGTGGTACCTACGAACACCTAGATGCCTTTCACTTCTTAATACATATAAGTGAGAAATGCAGAAACTTCCAGAAAATGTCCCTTCTTCCTTCTCTTCAATCCCCCAGCTCAGCAAAGAAAAACTGAAAATTTGAGGAAAGATTTTAATCAAACTTTTATGTTCAGATTTTTTTTTCCCTCAGAAATAAATAGCGAAAGAGATTTTGAGGCAAGGTTTAAAATGGTGATATTACTGCTTCACTTAAATCCCAGAAGCATTTCAACAGAGTCTTTATTTCAACACTTATCATATTGGCAATTACTCTCTCTCTCTATATATAAGTATAGATATACCCACAAACACAGTCTTCGATTTATATTCAGCATTACTTTTGGTCCTTAATATTGCGCTGTGCTAATTAAGTTGTAATGAACAAACATACACATATCATATTTGCTTTCCAAGCTTTTTCTTCTAGAAATGTGAGAGTTTTTTATCTACATTATGACATTAATTCTCTATTTACATACTGTTACTGAGCCCTTTGGATATAACCTTCAAGAATATTGATGCTTTCTATTTTCAACATTTTAATTTCTATTCTTAAAAAGAGATGTCAAAAGGCAAAAAGTGCACTTTAATGCCTTATTATGCAGCTCAGCTCCATCTCTAATGCTAAGAATATTTGTCATTTATTCAAAACTAAAGAATTCATGCCATAAATATACCTCATGATATTTTTTATGTGATAAATAAATGATACAAATAATACATTTTTCACTCTCAAAGATGTAAATATGGATTAGTTTGGATCAGCACATAGCTAGCATAGGTATATAATTTTTTTCAGTGCTTCCATTTTTTCTCCTTCAAGATGTCTGGAATCGTCTCATTCCAATTTGCACAGGACTCAATACAAAATGACATGTTAATAGAAAGCAACTGGTTGCCTCCGGGCAGAAAAAGATTAGCTTTTCCTGACCTCAAAATATTTGCTTGTCATATAAGTCGCAGAGAAGAGAACCATTTGGCTTAGCTCTTGTTTCAGGTCCCATTTCTCTGAGCTGTTCAGCGAGGCACACGGAGTTCCTCTCTGTCACCTAGCTGATTGCAATATGTCCAGAGTTTCATGGCATAAATTGCTGCCACACTGGGCAGTGGCCTGGCTGCATGGCTCTGGCTTTGCTCATCTTGAAAGTGGGCCCCTGAAGAATAACTGTAGGCAGTCTTCACAGGACAGGTTTTCCATCATCGCTCTTCAGATTTTACCTGTGCCAGACCATCGCGTGTCAGGAGAGGCCACCTCAGGTCCTGCACTGCAGCTGCGTGTTTCTAGTGAACAGTATGTTGGTACCTCCTTGCTGAGGAGAGTCAGCCAAGTAAACCCGACTAGTCCAAAGGAAATCTGCCAGCACAACAGAATTAGTTGTATCTGTAAAATAAAGAACTTATGATGGTTGTTCCTTCTGAACTCAATTCTCATCCTTAAAAGGATTCTGAGATGCAGTTGCTTGCTGAGCGGTCCTGTGTTCCACTCGCAGCCCAAACTGCAAGGGCTATCACCAGAAACAGCTCCATGGTCCATAGCCTAAAGCCTACCTGTACCCCAGTCCTGTTAAAAATGCATTAATGTGAAAATACATAACTTCTCTGTAATGGCAATTGTTCTCCTGCCTCTGGGTGACTAGTAGTGAAGAGCAGCTTCTCTTTCAGGAGTTGTGTGGTCTGCTCCTGCAGCTGAAGAAAGCCGGGGAAGGGTGGCAGCAAAACGTATCAGAGTTCACATCAGGCCCCCAAAGATGTGGGGAGGCCCTGAAGTGCACCATGAGACCAGAAAGCCTAGAGAGGGATTAAGAGCCATGACAGCGATGTCTGCGTTGAGAGGTCAGGAGAAGCATAAGGAGAGACTGTGTGTTTCCATCTGGCAGGGTTCAGGATAGATGGGTGATACCATGGTGTTCTCTCTGTACCTCTTTCCATCCCCTGCTAGGTGTGTGTTCCCCCTACATTGCACTAAAACAGCACAAACCTCAGTTGGAAGCAGGAGCTTCAGACATAGGGGAAAAAATGGAAACGCAAACTTAGGCCGTTTAGAAATGTTTGCATTTCCTCCAACCACATAGTCCTTTTCCTTTTTGTGATGGCAGCATCCCACTGATGCCTCTCTGGGCTGTTTAACTTTCTAAAAGCAGTCTTGAATGTGTATCCTGATGGACTGCATGCAGAGAGAATTCTAAAAAGCCACAACTTACTGGTCTGTCAATGCAATATTGTGCTTAGGCAGGCTGTTCCATTTCTTAGAGATGCAGGAGGTGTCTAGTGCGAGCAACCGAAAGCTGCTCTTTGATGCCCTTAAATTTCAAAGGTCAACACAATAGCTGAAAATTGCACAGGACATCTGTGAGAGACTGCAGAGAGTCCTGTCCAGAGCTCTTCATGCAGGAATGGAGGAAGAAACATGCAGGACTCTAAACCAAGCTCTAGGCGGTGATGACACCCTCTGCAACCCTCAGTTTGAATTCAGAGGCTTGATCTCGGAGCATTCTCTGTGCCAGCATGTGTTTTCTGAAGTTTTCCGTTAGCAACATCTATAGCTAAATTGAGAATTCTGTCTGCTTTTTACACTGGAGGAATTTCTGGAAAATTTACTGGTTTAATACTGGAGAATGACAATAGAGCTACGTTAGAGTTTTTAACTAAGGGTTATGGATTGCTCAAATTGTTACTTCCCTCAGAAATGATGGTGCCTGCAAGAGCCAGCAGTCTGCCACAGCTTTTAGATGACTGACTTCTGTGTTTAATGGAAGCCAAGGGTAGGACTCTTCTTGTTGCAGAAGTGTTCACCAGTAATTATTATAGATAAGTCATAAGGAAGTATTTCCAGCAGCACATAAATCTCAGTCAGATGGGAATAAATTGTAGTTACCTAAAAGCCAGACTTGATTTCCAGTTTCAGTGAAAATGGAAAATTTTCAACTAAACTTCTCAGCTTACAGATTTTCATGCCCCTAAAATGTTTCCCTTTGGGGTTTGTGGGTTTTTCATTGTTTTTCTTTTTCCTCTTTTCTGCCAGCCACCTCTTAGGCATAGTCCATTTTCTCTCTAGATGTTTCATTATTTTTTTTAAGACAATGCACTAAGGAATTAGTTCATGCAAGTCATCCCTGAGCACAACCAAAAAGCCTTGAAAGTGATGAAATAGGTTTGTGTCATCTGTGAATGCATTGATATTCAACCCTATTATCCTTCACATTTTCAATTCAAGCAGCACATAATTTATCAGCTCTGTTGTCAAATGCTGCATGTAATTGTGTTTAGCAGAAAGCTTGGTGGGAGGGAGGGGAGAAGAACGGAAGAGGAGATAACTGTTCGCTTCTTCCCAGGAGAACTGCGGAGCAGCACTTGCTTTGAATTTGGTGGCTGTCTACTCTTTTCAAGTACTCCCACGGCACCACGTTGTAAGAGTGGAACAGCATATCAAACGTAAGAATGTAGTTCAGCAGGGGCAACACAGGTAGATGTCTTGCTGGAACAATGCAGAGCATGAGACTGGAAACGTTTTGAGGGTTTGCCAAGCTGAACAGTTGCGTGGCAACCCCACTGCTCATTGCCATCTCTCTGAAAGTGAAGTCACTTGGACATAGGATGTCAGTGCACTGCAGTAGTCCTCTTCCAGTATCAATATTATTCTACTTCTGAAATAGTTTAGTCCTTTTAGCCTCCTTCAAGAGATCATGGATGTGACATAGTTAACAGATGGCACCACCTAGATAGGGGACGTCAGCTGCAAATGATGCCGGCAAAAAGCTACCGACATGCTTTAACTTCTGTAGGAGAACATGGATTTGTCTGTGTTCACTGGCCATTCTGCCTTCAACAGCCATGGAGTCACAGCAGAAGACCTGACAATCAGATTCCTTAATGTGTACTTAGTACAGCTGCTAATTAAGTCACACAGTTACTGCACATTCAGGGAACACACCTGTAAAGTATGGCTTTGAAGGTAAGAAAATGCAAAGAGGACGACCTATGGCTGGATAAGGAGCTCCATTTTATTCCCCAAGCTAAGGCTATTGCAGTCTGTGTGACAGCTGGTTCTTCTGTGGGTTCTCCCTTTCTGATCATGACCTGTGGTGAGTTCTACTGACAGAACAGTCCTTTGGAAAGTTTTCTTGCCTATGTCTTTGTCAAAGACACCCGGGTGAATTCTCACTCAGCTTCTTTGCATCTCTTAGGCTTGAAAAATGGCATTAAAAACATCTAGAACGTTCTGCTAGCTGTTACCTTGGACTCTGGAGGAGCCACAACGCGGGAAGCATGTTGTGAAGTTACAGACACCTGGGTGGATTCTACTGCATCTTGTAAACCTGGTCAGGAGATAGCACTCCTGTAACTCTTTCTTGCCTGTTTAATTAGAACAGCACTGAAATACACTGCTGTTGGAAGCAACAGGCTTAGTGCCTGCACTGTGGGGCACTCTAAGTGTAATAGGGAAAGAAATCCTTTTCATCTTACTCTTGTGACCAGGAATTGCGATAAAACCGTGTGTATTCTCCCAAGGTGCTTAGCTCATGGGAAAAATGAATGTCGTGACCTGGAACTTTGGTACTTTACAAGCTTTCATGTTAAGCCTAGTCTGTCAGTGCTATGTGTTTAAAGGGAAGAATTTTCTTTAGCTTGGTTTGATTTCCCAATGGAAAGAATGCTGGTTCTTTTGTACAGAGAGGTGCTGTGGTATCACCCCATTTGCCTTTTTCCCTGTTGAATGTTGAATCTGTGCTGTGAACCTTAATTGGCATTGTCTACTTGAATAGGACTAAACAAGGCAATTACCGACTTGGTCATAGGTATAGGAAGGCTGGACAAGAGAGCCCCATCAGGTAAATACAGCAATAAGCACCAACTCCTACCAACTGCATGGCTCTTCCATGCCCTCTCTCCACCAGCCTGGTAGGGAAAAGCTTCTCCTGCTGTGATGAAACCATGCCCCATGCACGGACTGACTGCCAAGTAAAAGTCTTGTGCTGTAGCTCCATACTTGAGAAAGAAAAAAGGGAAATAGGACATGCTATGCTCTGCTCAGGTGCATCAAACGTTTGGAGCTGATAACAGCGAGGAGTGCCTGTCTTAGGAAGAACGGGGGATGTGAGGGATTTGAGCAAAAAGGGTTGCCAGTCCAGTAGTTTGATGTGAGCCCTCACTGTGCCAGAATAGCAGCTTGTCCCCTGATAATAGATTAGCAGAAATTTCTGTGCCTCTCTAGCATATTAACAGCAGTTTGCCTCCGTTTTGTTACATAAATAGATTAAGCTTTAACTGTGCTCCTATCAGACAGATTTTTCTTTGCCTTTTTTTTTTAAATAATCATCAGAAATTCTTGTCAGTTTTGTCCTACAAGCAAAGCTTTGAAAAAAAAAACCCTGAAGAACTGACTGAACAGTTGCTTTTCTTTCAGCATCTGTAGCTGTTTAATATTTTGCTTGTCTGTCTCTTCAGGTGCACAGGGGAGACAGAGCTGCTCTCTCCAGTCTGTATCAAGACAAGCAGAACTTGAGCAACTGGGGAGAGAGGACGAACTGCCACAGCAATGCCAAAATTTCTGGCTCACGTTCTTGAGCTCTGTTGTTTGTGTGTCAAAAATTGAAAGTGTAACTGGGTGAATAAACCTCAGGCCATAAAATTCATAACTGTTTGGGTTTCAGCCAGCTCTTCACTGGGGATTTTGTGCGTCCAGTTTTAATTCTTCCTTCCATTTGACATGGGAATCATGTAATTCATGCAGTCCTGGAAACGTGCAACCAGGCAGCTCTTTTGATTATTGCTATTTTATTTATTAATTTAAGTGCTGTACTGACCTGTTACCCTCCTTACAGGATCAGAATTTTACAAATCTTTAAAGCAAACTGATACATGAAGGAGCTTGCTTTATATTTCTGGAGGCTTCGTACTTACTACCTAAAAGCTAAATGGACTTACCATTTGTTTAAACAAAAAATCCTGATACTGCCTGTTGCAACATGAACACCAGCTATGGTGAGGTCAAACACAGATGATCTCAGCAACAGAGCTTTCTTTAAGCAATTTTGCAAATAGTGACTGTTTCTTTCATGGATAAATTGCTTTTTGTGTTAAGTTTCTGTTTAAGAAACTCATTTAAAGTCAGATTGCTACAGTGCTACTGCAGTACTTGCCTCACAAGCTGAATCCTAGATTGGATTTAGTATCTGCTATTACTTTTAGCCTAATGCTTACCTCTTGGCAAACTCTTCAGGCATAGCCACTAATGGATCCAAGAGATACTTCGTGCCTGAGCCAGGAACTTATTTATCTCACTTCTGTGGATCCGTAGAGCGGAAAGACGGAGAGGGAAGCTGTGGTACAGGGTACTGGCAGCATGTCTTGCTGCTATGTGCTGAGAATTATACTGAAACCATATACCTAACTACTTACACATCTGAATCCAGTGCAAGAACTTATCCTTTAATTTGCTCAAAATATGGATGTCCTTCTGTGATGAAAACCTGTATCAGGATGAAAATGAATCTTCCTTGGGCAGTGCTGAAAGGAGTTATCTGAGCTTGGAATTTTTTCTGTTCCCTCTCCCCCACCCCCCAACTTGCGTACCTGAATTGAGGTCATGGTGCCACCATAGGCTTTTGTGTGTGTGTGATGTTGCAGAAATACCTTAATATTCATGACCTACCAGTAGCATGGTATTAATGTAAGTTTTGCTCTCCCACATTCTGCTTACAGTGTGAACACATAGAAAACCATAATTAATTCTTCAGGGCCAGCATCCTAGATTTAGCCTTGCAGAAGTTGCTGTGATACATGGTGAAAAAGCATGAGAATGGTATCTGGCTGTGGTAATCTTAAGTACAAAAGCATTATCAGCTCTTGAAGTCTGAGCTACAAGTTATTTCCATATAAGGTGGAAAATGCTGTCTACTTTTACTTCTCTTTGTGTAGAAAGGAGTAACAATAAGAACAAAGGATTGAGGGTAGCAGGTGAAGTTTCATGAAATATTTTTCATGTTAATCAGGTGACTTCTCTGCAGTAATCAGGTGTTGCTCCATTGCATTTTTTTATTATGAAAGCGTTTGGGTTTGTTTTGTTGGGTTTTTTTAAATTGCAGCTGTCAGCCCTACTTCCACCCTACGTTCCCCCAGCAGTGGGTTTGAATTTGCTGTAGAGCATCCTGATAGCCTTAGTGCCATGTCCTTTAAATAAGTTCTGTGGATAAACAGAGACTTTGAAAAAGATGACAGACAATGAAAAATCAGCTCAGTTCTCCCTACGAAGTGTTTCTAATATCCTTGGTGTAGAGGCTGTGTTACTTAGTTTTAGTCCTGTATTATTTTTGTGCTCTCTTATTTTCTCCTTCTCAAAAAGACACGAAGATCTCTCCAGCCACAATATCAGCACCTGAACGACAAAGGACCCTAAAATGCATCCCCCTATGTGCCAGGACAGCAGAGTGAAATACTGCAGCATTCTGTGAAAGTCCATTTTGTACCACTGGATTACAAGAAAGTGTCACATATAAAATTTACTCCTATTTTCTGACCTAGAAAGACAGATAAATAATGTAAGGTTGCCATAAAAAAAAGAAAACTAGCTCAAGATTTATTCTTTAAAAGAAACAAATGCTATTAATTCCTTCCTCTCTAGTTCCTTCTTCTTGCCCAGCTCCCTACCAGTCACTTCTAAATTTTAAATTTGCATTTCTGCCAACTTGGCACACCATATAGAAACAAAGCTTTTCAATAATATATGTGCTGTGCCTGCTCTGAAAGCATATTTTGGCAGGGGCTTTTCTAACTCAAACTGGTATCCACTTTCAGAGATTACTTTTTTTATTACTATTTAATTTCAATGCAGCCTGAGAGAAGCTGCCGTCCAAGGTCCCGGAGAGCAATGTTACATGGGCAACTGCTTCCTGCAAGAATTTAGAGCCCATTGAGGGGTCAAAGAAGCAACCCTGGAAATTCAAATCCTGCATGCAAAGAGCAAAGCTTCTCTCTTTACTGTACTCGCAGTGAGGGTCAGTGCTGTTGCTCCTCAGGGACTTTTCCTGGGGATTCATGAACTCATTACATCCCAGACGTAGCTCAGCGCTAACCATCTCTACTAATGCCAATTACCACTAAGGGCAGGTTTTGACACTGGGGGCTGTTAGGAGCTAGATTGAGAACATTTCATTCCATGTGGACAGTTTTTTTTTAAGAGACAACAGATTCCTACATACTTCTGCCAAGCCAAAAACAGCGCGGGTCAAAACTGTTGGTAGCTGACAATTCTGTAACTGAAGCATCCTTGCTGCACTATTACAAGGGGTATTTTACAGATGTAAGTCCTGGGGAGGAGGTTCTTAATATTTTCTCTGATCTACTGAAACACAGAAGATGGACATGACACAGTTTTCTTGGGTTTAAGTAATCTGCAACCATTATGCACTTACTAGCTTTAACTGGAATGAATACAAAATGTCCCTGAATTTAGTCCACCCTTAAAAGCTTACCATACACAACATGCATTAGGATATTCAATTACTGGATCACATATGCTAACAACAATACACTGCAACCTTGTTAGTCGTGCCAAAGCAGCGCTTTCAGTATTGGTCATGGGTATAAAGCTGTAAGAACATATTTTAGAAAGTTATTTTAGAAAATGTTTGTGTCACAAACGTAAAATTAAGTTCCTCAGTATATTGATACTTGTGCCCATGTAATTCTGTGAATAATTTTATAGAAAGCCATGTGACAGGGTGATTACTTTTTAAGAATTTGATACTGAGACACAATAGACTACAGAAAGTCTGTTCTCCCTTCATTTCTCATGGTTTTATCTAAGAAAGCAAACTGAAGTTGAGAATTGCTGATGCATGAAATGCTGGCAGTTTAAATGTATATTTTTCTTCTATTTTGGAGAAATACAAGTGAAAGAGAAATTACAAAAAGGTGGGATTTGTCTTTTTAGTAAAGCTTACTTTAGAATGTGCATTCTTTCTTATTTTGAGAATTTTTTTTCCATCTTATGGACTGCCTTTTCTAATTCTTGATACTAATTGTGTGCTAACACAAACTGATGATACGCCAAATGACAAGTGTTTATTTTTGAAGCATTATGGATAGATGTTAGTAAACTACTTCCCATTTTCTAGATCAATTTTTTCTTTGTACAGTGGCAAAGCAGTTTGATATTTTCTAAGATAGAATTTTTCAGCATTTGTACATTAAGTGATACAAGCTGCATCACAAAATAGTTTTCCATAGAAAAATTAGGAAAAGTGGTGGAAAGCAGTGCAGTGTTTCAACTTCAGATTAAAAAACAGCATTATTTATCATTAGGAAAATAACAGTAAAAATGCATGATTACCATCAGTTTTCAGTATCAGCAATGACTGTGGGTGAGTTTTTTGGTTGTGTTTCTTGATGTCCTTATTCTATCAAATTGTCCTATTTGAATATTTAGCTCTGCTCTTTGGATTTCCTTCCTCTATTCAGCTCATGTATCTGTTTCAACTTCCTAATGTTGACGCATAATGAGGAATTCTTTATAGAATTTGTAGCCACTGTAAGCCTGTTATATTGCATACATTTGTCGATAAACTACAACAATGTGATTTATTTCAATGCACCTAAAGCCATCTTCACAAAAGGAATTTGCCTACAAAACTCTGTTTTGCAGAATTGTTCCTCTTGGGTACTTGTTTTTATAAGTTTGAAGAACAAAACCAAAGCTAACAAAGTAGCTGTAGTGGTCCCTCTATGTGTGACTATCCTTGGAAAATATCAGTGTTTCGCTTTCTCACTGATGTGTTTTAACTTCTCCACAGATGTTTTCTGTCATTGCACACCTGCCTTAAGACTCCTCAGTTTCTCCATTTTCTCACCAATTTTTTGGATAGTACTCACAATATGCTTAGTGCAGTTTAAGCTGCAAGAGTGTGTCCCTAATCTGCGGGCAATTAAATGGGATAAGCTCACTGCACATTTGAAAGTTGCCTTGTGGAGCAACTCAGCATGGCTGCAGCGTGTACAAAGCGTACGTGGAAGAATGTGACGAGTGTATGGGAAAACAAAGGCAGCAAAAAGTAATTTTGATATCTTGCTTATTTTTCCTAAGCATGCTGACATCTATCTTTACAATAATGTTGGCCCCGCTTACAATGGATTCTGTTGTTAACTATACTGTTGTACAGTGAGTCTCCTGCTTATCACAGCTGTCGCACTACGGAAGTTCCTTGGCATATGAAGCTGTTACCTTGCTGCATGGAGCCAGTCACATGTCACACAGCTGCCACCCCATATTCATAACCTATCTTGAATCAGTCTGAGGGCTACGTGCCTAAAGGGACACTCAGAAAGTCCTTAAGTACCCAGCTTTTCTTATCTAGCAAGGAGGTTTTGTTGCTTATAGGTAGCACCTTGGTATGTGTGTTTTGGAGCCCTTTTTCAAGAGGCTAAAGCTCTTTCTTTCTCTTCTAACACGTCTCAAGTTTGCAGCAAGATCAGTATTTCACCAGGCGTGCATACGCAGTGTACATCCAATCTTTGTCTGTCTGTGTTGACACTGTTAACATTATTTATACATTACCAGACTTGGGCTGGAAGCAGCAAGATAAAAGCTGTATTTTATGAGTGCTCCCAGAAGCGCTACCCTCAGCTGCATAATTACCTGTGGCATCTGCTGGGGGATGTGCGTTATGAAACGGTGTGAGCTATTAATTTGCATACACCTATTACTCTGTTTTCCTCCTTTTGTCAACTGGCCATGGCATGCTGGATAGTCTCTGCCTCATCTAGAGGATGATGTTAACCCTGCTTTCTTCTGAATCAGGGCACCTGATAAGTAGTGTCTGTTGTGAAAGGACAGGAAGCAGATGGAGGGTCCCATGGGTGATAACTCCGTGTGGCTATGTGTGCATGAGGATGCATATGCATGAGAGGGAGCCTGTACAGCAACGCTTGGTGTATGTCTGTATGTGCAAGAGAGAGCAACAGGTTGGTTGTATGCTGCAGGCCTCCTGTTGGCCTCCTGAAGTACTAGGAAGAATTGTACCTATTCAATCAAGCATATAACTCTAATTAATATGGAGGAAGGGCATCCTGCCTAATTAGGGTTTCCCTGCTGACCCTGCAGGATGTTATTTATGCTCCTCATCAAATCTGCATTCATTTACTCTACAAAATATCACTCACGAATGACTCTCTCTTTTTTTTTTTTTCCCCTGATGCTTCAGCTGCGTTCACTTCCTTCCCCAGTACTGCCTTTTCTTGCCTCTCTCCATAAATGCGGTGCCAGCCAACAGTTATTCCTTCCAGCCTTTTAAAGAAAGCATTAGTCCAAACTGGATGCAGTAGGTACGTACATCCTCATTTTTGCAGTGGACAGGAGAACAAGATTCAGATTAGAGAGGATTCAGATTTCTGTCAGTGAGGATGCTGAGGCAGGCTGCTCTGGGTGAGTGGGCTCACCAGGATTGAAGGGCTTTAAGAACAGTTTAGATGCATTTTCACCAAAAATGCTAAAAGGTCTAGTTGAGCCTGTTTGGGGGCAGGAACTTAAACCTGGTGATCTTTCAAGATCTTTTGCATCATCATCATTATTCTTCCATTCTTGCACTATAAATACTGCAGGTTCAGCTCGCTGCCTGCCACTGTCTCCAGTTAGGACTTTTGTTTGGGGGAGGTGTAAATATAAAAGGAATTAATGTAGCTGGTGACCTTTTTAGTGACACCTGTTGGTACCTCCAGGCAGCAGATAAGGAGCAGCTGTACCTTAGCTTGAGGAACCTGCCTCTGCTTCTCTGAGATCTCTTCAGTGATCAGGGTCCTCCATGTCTAAGCTTTTCATGACTCCCATTAAGGAGCTGTTTCACTACTGGCTTTGCAATGGGAGTGCCAGGAAGCAGATGGAGGGCACACAGCCCTCATACCATCTCATCTGCCCTCCAGGTAAAGGACTGAGGCCCCTAGTGTTCCTCCCATGCCCCTTAAATAATTAAGGATTTCAAGTGTGCTAAGTTGTGTTAATTACAAACCTGTCTTCCTGCTGCAGGATTCTCTTCAGGACAGGTAGTAATTTCAGGCTGTAGCACTTTAGGCTGTTTGCTGTACATGCTGCATGCAGATCGCCACTCAAGAGCAGATGAATGTTATCATACAATACGAAAGTGTGATACACTCCCTATGTCAGATTGCAACTCAGATAATTAAATTCTTTCCACCTACGTTCCCCTTCCCATTTCAACTGAGAGAGGTATCTTTCAATTACTATTCTAAAGATTTATGTAGGGTTAAAGGGGAACTATTAAATGTTTCTGGCAGTCCATTCCTCAGCTGGCTGCAGCTGAGCAGTAAGAGCCATCTTTATCACTTCATTTGAATGGCAAAGTGCTTTGAGATCTTTGGGAGATGAAAAGCATTTCATACCAAATCACACCCTCAAAGTGTTTCATTAACTCTTCTACAATAATGTCTGCTCTTAATCTTAGTGAAAGAACTTGGAGATCTCCATTATACACTATAGATCTGAAGCAAGAGAAGATGCAGGTAGTAAAAGGTGAGCCTGGACCATCAAGCCCAGCACCTGATCAAAACTTGTACAATGCCTGTGCCTCTCCAGGTTCACAATTTTGCTTTTGTTTGTTTCTGGATAATTTTTAATTGGTTTGGAGGTTTTTCCTGAATTTCTTCCAACCCATTTCTAAAGCCACTGCTGTTACGAATAAGCAGAAATCACTTTTGGGATCTACTTTTCTCTCTATTTCACCTTTTTCTTTTTTTTTTTTTTTTTTTTTTTTTGGCCCAAAAATCTACAAAGGGAGTAGCAGTCAAAATTAAACCACACATCCAAAGGAATTACAAGAGAGGAAATTCATAGTATTCTAGTATTTTAAAAGGCCTT
>KZ506145.1:106774-117183 GCA_002844005.1 Limosa lapponica baueri | reverse complement strand
TGAATATTTCATTGGGTTTATTTTTACAATCAACTATTTCTGTTCACACTAAAAGAAAGTATCACTAAATCCCCATTTTTACTGTGGTAGACAGTGAGACGGGGGCAGCCAAAAGAAGCAGATATAACCAGTTGTCCTTGATTTTTAGCAGCTTCTAATTCCTTTGGGTTCCTTTGGTAACTCCCACCCTTGAGAGAATTTCTCAGTATTACTCTAGAAGACTATAATAGAAATCAGGAACCTTGTTGCTGCTCAAATGAAATTCAGTAGCTTTCTGTAGAATTACTCCATATTACACCATGAGGTTCTAAAGATACGCCACCAAGTACCTACCAAGGTTTCATGGGAACAGGGAGAGAAAGTGAGTTGAAGGCAGAGGCACTCTGGTGGGAGGATGGTTTTGGCATCTCCTGTGCAAACCAGAGACACACGGCCTGGAAACAACCCCTGTGTTTTTCATGGTTATGATTTTAGCCACAGAACGAGATTGTACCTGGATGTAGTCTCCTACCCTTTACAGAACAGGTGTCTTCCTAAAGGAAAATCCTAAGATTTCACCTCAATTAGAAATTCCATAGTTGATGTAGAAATCATGTGAGACTTTAGGGCCTGTGCTGTGCACAAGTTCCTTCTGGGCTAAAATTCAGTAAACCTGTATAAGATGGTTACCCAAACATGCTTTTGACCTTTGCCAGTCTATGGTGGTGTTTTGCTGAAAGCATAAGTCAGTCAAGAGTTTTAGGAAAACAGATATTTATTTATTTTTATAAAACAGATGCAGAAGGTATAGATAGCTTATGTAAAGGATGCATTTTGGCATTTACTTCTTGTTCAAAAACTATGGGCACTATGTATTTCAATATTTTGCGTGTTTATTTTTCACTAGGATATCTCAACCTTTCTGGGTACATGCTAAATGATTTGTAAGATCCAAATTGCAGAGCAGAGCTTGCTTTTTACAAACACATGCTATTAAGCACTTGTAAAATTATCTAGTTATGTTGTCTGCTTTTCTATATAATATGCCGTTCAGAGCCTGTGCATTCACAAATATGATTTTATGGGTATCTGTAATAATTTGGAATATTTTAGATTAATAAATTATATAGCAGTGTTGTGGAGGTTGTATTTGCTCCACAGTTATGGCTGAGACTTAGTTTCCATCATAAACCAAATAAACATAGCCCCCTTTATATTAGCAAAAAAAGCTCTTTCCACTTCAAGTTATGTGTAAGTGGTCTCTGACTATTTAAAACTTTTTTGCCAAATTTTAATGATTTCTGGCAAAGTGCTTTTCAAGAGATAGGACTCAAAAATTATTTGTTTTTAAATACTCTTCCAATGTTTTTTCCTCGTATCTTAATCTAAAATGGAGTTCTAACATCTTCTGTGGGGCTGACTTGAAGAGGTTTATTTTGGAACAACTCTGAAAGAAGATGAGGCCATCAAATGTCTCTGAGAACTCTGTGCTGTCATTGCCGAAGGAAGGCTGGCATTCCTGCCTGTCCTTTGAGGAATGCTAAGAAAGATGTAAATGACTACAGCTGAAAATACACAGAAGACATTTTCCAGGCTCTTGTTCCTGAGGGTGTGCATCTGACAGGCCACACTATTAAATACTCTCTCGTTGCTTCTCACCACCAAGGCAAAACTTTTACCTCCAGTAGACTTGAAGAAGGGTAAAAAGCTGTAAGCCTCAGGACAGGAGGATAAGGGTCTCTGTCTTCCCTGGGCCTTATCTTATGTGCAGAAGTCTACAGTGAGTTGAAAGAACTTCAGAATATAACAAATACAGCCAGCATATACCTACAATGTCTGAGAAGAAAATTCTGCAATTAAAAGCTTTTTTTTGCACACACAGATTTGCATGGGTCCCGCATAAGCAGACACCATTAAGAACTCTTCTTTGAACAACCAGTGCAGGTTTTCAATATTTATGATTTATCACGGATGAAAGGTTTTTCTCTCTGCAAGACAATGATTTCTTGACTTTTACCAGCTCTCATTTTGATCAGTGCTGAGTCCTTACCTATGGTGTCTCCATGAAAAGAAACATAAACTTTTAATCAATCTTGCTCTACGTACAGACAGTCTTCCTTTATTAATGAGTAGAAAATGCTAGAATGCCTTTCTCTTAATCATATAGTAATTTCACTAATTCCAACCTTCTTAGTGATCATACTACAAACCACAAAAAGATGTACTTTAAATTTCTTTTCAGACAAACAGCATACTGCATGTAGTCTTCATTAAGATCCCATATGCCACCAATTATGCAAGCATCATTAAAAAATGAGTGAATACATCTACATTTGTAACTCTCCTTGGCCAATATCATGCAATTACAGCATATGTATAAAAAGTAAAATAATGATCTGAGGCTGTAGCTTCACCATCAGTACTGGAGACATGCATGTGCAAAGGGAGTCAAGGTCCATCTTGTGTGTTTTCATTGTTCCATTTGGAGCTTGGATGTGCAGGAGGGGTTTTCTGACAGCCAAAGACAAAACAAAAGCATTGGTTCCTAGCTCTGAGCCGGGGTAACTTAGCTGGCTTGTCATCCGCAGTGGGGACCCATCCCACTCCTCCACGGTGCATCTACTCTTGAGCTATTCTGCCATGCCCACAGAGGATGTGATGAGCTTCACAACAGTTAGTCTTTTTCATCCTGTATTAGCACTGGAAAGGTTGCTATTCCCAAATGATCCTTGGTTTAGCCCAAAGGTGTCGTACAGCAGGGTCTATCAAAGACATCCAGAGGGGACTGAGCTTTGACCTATTGCTGTCCACTCATGCTGGTATGTGGGGTGGCCACAACACGGCTCCTGAGCTACTGAAGCAATACTTTTATACAGCCCCTATATAAAAAAAAAATGGTGACAAAAAATTATCTAAAATTGGTATATTGGGATTGCTGTAGAGGAATTTTCACGTTTAAGATTTATTTTTTTTTAAAGATCTAGTGTTTTCTCTTGATGGTCCTTTGGAAGAGATCAGACAGATCACCTCCCAGCTTCTTGATGAAACATGCCAAAGTCCAGCCCACCAGAAAGGGTGTTACAGTACCATCTCTTTACTATTTACTTGTCCTCACCAGTCTCATCACCACCCCAGGATTACCAAGGTTACTTCCTACCCAAAAAATAACCCTGATTCAGCTAAAATCCTTGCTCCCATGACAAGGAAAGCACTGGTTTTTATTTGAGGCTTGGATTTTGCTATTATGACTGATTTAGTATATCACATTTTCAGATACTGTGGTGATGAGAAAAAAACACAACAGAGGCCAGATACTAGGTAGTATCCAGACCAGTATTTTATCTGATTTTTTTCAGTCTGTCGTAAAAGGGATATAGCAAGATAACAGTACTGACTTCAGCTCAACCCACTGTAACGGGGTGGAGAATTAGAGCCAGCAGCCTCCTTGTGGAGGTTCTATCAGCTGCAGTAAGTACACCAATAGTCATCACAAGAAGTCCCTCCCGGTCTACTTTCTGATACTTTGTTTCTTTTTTTATAACCAGCAAAAACGTAAAGGGCTTTGATCATCTTATTTTCCCAAAATGAATGATTCGAAAGAAAACATCAATTGACTGCTTACTCTTTAGCTGGATGTTATTCCCAAGTGCTGTGTAATCATTAAGTGAGTTTTAATTTAACAAGTGTGCTGCTCTTAGCACATTTTTACTTATGTAGTAGTAAATTAACTATAACAGATTATAACTGTTCTTTATCATTTAGCAATAAGTGAGACTTCCCGTAAATATCTTCAAAACTAAACCAAGGTATTTTTATGGCACTTGCTCACAACTCATTCTCCTTTATGATCACAGGTGAAATAATATCCATTTCAAAGAAAAGAAGATTATTTTTCGTGCTGAGATTCAAAATTCCAGTTCATTTGCTTTCTGGTTACTGGGAAGGAAGCTGCACCACCTGAGGTATGTCTCACCTGGCCACCTCTGGTAGATGAGCAATGCTTTGATAACAGGGATGGGAACACTTCAGTGGCCTAAGTGAATTTGCTGGATCAATGAGGCATCGCTGCATTTTCAAAGTGATTTCCTTCAGTGTCTCATAGTCTCACGCATTTATATCACAGATTTTGCTGTGGTAGCAATCAGCAGCTGGTTTCTGAGCGACTACAATGCTAAGGGCCAAATCCCAGAAATGCAGTAACCAAACCCAGAGCCTCATATTTAGAGGAGCTCTTACCTTTTTTATCTGCTGCCTGCTGAGTTCTCACGTTAACCCAGATCTCTATGTTTGTGTCTGAAGGGGAAAAGCTCCTTCTGAAAGACTGTCCTTACATGACACTTCTCTGTCTGCTGTCTATATAGATAGGGAATGACCATGATTAATCAGAGTAGCTACTGAAGTAATTTCTTGAGAACAATGATGATATTTAACTTGAATATTGTTTTCTCCAGGGCTTTACCCTGATCGTTTAAGATTGTGCACTTCAAAGGGAAAAAAATGGATCTGGCACTTACATTTATGCTCGGCTGACGTTGTTGGTTTGCTGCCAAAGAGGCATCTCACAGAGGCAACAGCTGAGGGATCTCAGCCTTTGAACCTTGGTGCTAGCTTTATAAGAAATCACTTCAATGGTGACATGGAATATCTCTGTCCATTTTGTCCTTAAAGTTAGAGAAATGCCATCTCAAGTTAAGTTAAATCAGAGCTTTCTCATATAGGCACATGACCCTTCAGAATCAAATTGATGCCATCAGCTTGTTTCACATTTAATAGCCTGAAGCAAAGTGTTACAGAATTAAAATTCTGGTTATGAAAAGCCTGGTCTGACCTCACCCTCTTATTTCCCACAGCGTATCACAGATCTCTTCATACAGCCTACCCTTCCTCTGAAGTTTTCTATAATGTTGGGTTTGGGGGGTCTTTAAGGGCAAAAATAAACATGATATGAAAAATAATTGTTACTCTCCTGCCCTCAGCAAAAAGAATTTGTGCTTGCGTTTTCATATAGTTAAATTTGCATTTGAAAACTGTTTAACCATAATGGCCCCTTGTCAGTATTCTCGCTCAAAAATGTTCATCTGATTCCTTGGCATCTCCTTCTCTCCCTGTTGGTGGGGATTTTAGTCTCTAGCAGAAACCAGCAGAGAACAAACTAGCTAAAAGAGGCTAGGGCAATTTGAGTTGCACGGGGATGTTAAATTAATTATGCATAAAGTGTCTACTCCCTTTTTTCCAATAAGTCCATATGTTCTTTTAAATATACAGAATGATGGCATTAGATAGGTAATAATGCTTGATTTCTCTCAGTAGCCTTAACTGAACTGTGAGATAGAATTGCTCCTCTGGAAGCAAACTGCCTATTTTAGCTTGGCAAAAGGAAATATATTCACCCAGTCAGGCAACTGCAGGAGCAGGACAGAACAGGAATTTGATCAATATTTTCAACAGTACTATTTGTTAACATGTAGAAACTTCTCTTTTCTTTTATACAGATCATCAAAATAACGTCTCAAATTTGGCAATTTTTTTGAGGGAGGGAGTTTTGGAAGTGGCCTACTGTCACTAGAAAATCCAATAAATATTGCTGTATTTAGAACATGGATTTTTGTCTGGGTGATTTGTAGGTACAACAGTTCTACTGTGTCCATGCTTCTTCTTGAGGATTTATTTTTGTCAATCTATGTTATTTAGATTTTTATTATTTCAGTTCTTATGCTATTCCAAAAACATAGAAAAAATATTCGTAGCGCACCTTATTTTTTCAAATTTAAACGTATTTCATTTGTAAACAGTGCTCCTCAGAGTCTGTAGAGAAAGGTATATGTGAGCGAGTCCAATACAAGTTATTTTATTCCTGCATATCCATAACCTAATCTCGTTCTCAGTTCAGGTGACATCCCTTGCCCCAGTGTATGAAGCTATGATCAGACTTCCAGTGTGGAAACCTCAAGGAAACGGGTATTGGTCATCAGAGGCTTGATCTATGTGTATTATGTTTATATAGCTGTGCTTAAAGTTAAAAAAGGGCAAGCTCTTTAGGACAGGGTAATGCTTATGTTATGGGCAAACTTTCCTCAGTAGTGATGCTTGTTTTATAACATTTTGAGAATATGTGTTTCCCTCTCAGTCTTTTCATTGATAGCCAGATGTCAGGGAGTGCTGGAAGCAGATAACCAAGAGTAATTACAAGTATCCTGGTGATAGCCTGTGTTATGACTCTGATTGCAAAAATATTTGAAATTTTCATCAGATACATAACATTAAAAGCATGCTGGATAAATTCTGAAAAAAAAAAAAAAGGAAAGTGGCTGAGTTGTTTAACACCTTAACTAAAAGGAGGAAAAAAAAGTGCATCAAAGAAGCCTAAGCAGCAAATCTGTTTGCTGTTTTTTCATCAAATATTAACTGGATCCTGAGGGGTTTTCATTATCCAGATGAAAATATTGGGCTTGTTTATCAGAGTGCAGAGGCTTACGTTGAAATGATAGTCTTGTATTCAATCACCATGGAATGGTATACATCAGAGACATTGAAACTGGTGAGCTGATTGAAGCCTTACCTTTGGCTGTGAGAGAGGCTCCAGTAGCATGTGCTCAACTCTTCACACTGTGTTTCTGCAGCACTTCACTGAGAACAAGGCCTTTGACTGTAACTCATTTTGCCGGGGTCTCTGATTCCTTGTCTGCTCCATGTGGCTGCTATCAGTTTACAAATACAGAAAAACTAAAATTGGTTTATGAACTGTTATTATTGTAACTGAGTTCTGCTATTAGCTAGGTCTAAATGTTTTCATATATTCCACACCCCTGTTGCCCTTTGAAATTTTTAACTGTTGTTTTCTTGTACATTAATAATTTCCTTCTGTAATTGTTCCCAAGAGAATGAGCTGAAAGAATTATGAATTAATTTGCATCTTTTAATGTACTAATAAACTTACCAAGAAGAAAATTTCATTCCATCCAGGTGGAAACCAATCACTTTAAATCAAAGCTTACTGAATTTCAAAGAGGTTTTCTTTTCAGGAAGTTGCAGAAGAACAGTGCCCTGCATGTTAAAAGTAATTAGAAAGCACAAACAGCAATTTTAGAAAAAGCCCCAGGTCATTTTTTGCTGCAGTATAGAGTTCACAGGCATTTAGGAAAATGAGTATTTGTTGTATTTGAACAAAATGAATAGCAATTTCTTGGAGGTTGAGAGGTCTCATGCTGTAAATGGAGATTTCACCCTTTCATTGAAAAATATTTTTAAGCTATTTTAGCTTTTTTTGTCATCTGATGTAAATAAATAATTCATGCTATAGACTCTAAAACATAGATCAAGAAAAAGAAATGTCCTCTTATGTACAATTTATTCAAATAGGATCTTCAGTGAACAAAATGTTCTATCTTATTTATTCATTTATAACCATACAATGTCAGGTCGTTGTTCACCAAAGCACTCATCTTCATGTATCTCTGAGCACTTGAGTAACCAACGCACTACTCCTGAGTAACTAAAGCACCAGTTCTGAGCACGTGCTTGAAGTTAAATACATTCAAGTGCTGTTCCAAGTAGTATTATAGTTACCCACAACCTTAAGTGATTTACTGAACTGGAGATTTGACATTCAAGTTTATATACCTTCATATATTTTACCCTTGGTTAAATTTGGGAATAGAAATGAATGCTTTAGCCTTCATTTTCCAAATGAGATGTAAAATACATAATTAATGGAAAATGTAAGACTTGATATCAAACTTCCAATTTCTGAAGTTTATTTTAGTAGTTGATAAAGTTTACCATTAACATTTTGCAGGGCAAAAAGATTTATTTAAATGGCTATAAACTGTCTAGGCCAGAATGAATCCCACAATATGTTTTGAAAGAAAATGCTTTTTATTATCAAAATCCCCGTTTAATGTCTGAAAAAAGTAAGCATACTTCTTGTTAAGAAAATAAAGGGAGAGATTGAAACTGCCTTTAACCAAGAGTTGATTACATTTCGCAGCTGGTATGGGATAGGGAACAGAAGAGGGAAGGGACTGGTGAAGTTCAGGGAGAAAGCAGGATAAACCACAGCAGGCTTGGAAGCAGACAGTAGAGTGCTGGAACTGTGACCAAAGGGAAGCCTGGGGGAACATGGGCAGCAGCGAGAAAAGGGCTGGGCACTTGGAGTGACCACGGAAAGCCCCAAAGTAAGAGGGGATGGCTGTGCCAGGCCCAACAAGGGAGCACTACTAAGAAGGCTGTAGCGAAGGTAGCTGTGCCTCTTCCCTAAGGAAGCAGATGCAGATTAGAGACAGGAGTTCATCGGGAGCATTGGTATGGCCATAGGGAATCCAACCTACAAAAAATGTTGAATACAACCTGGGTGATGTTTTCTCTCAGATAAAACAAAAACAAAGTCATTTCTACAAAATAGGGCCTAAATATGAATGATAAAAAAAATGGATGCAGGAATTTCTCAGTAGAAGATCTGGCCATTTAGATTCCATTCCCCGTTAGGGCTTTGAAAAGTGAAAGCTGCTTCATCACCACAGCTTGATATGACGTTCTGTTCTTCAGTGTGCCCAAGAAGGAAAGCATTGTATTGACTGAAAAAAAACCCAACAGAACCTGTTCCTCCCATAAAGCTACTCCATGATGTGCATGTTTCCATAAATTCTACCTGAAAGACTTTTTCTTTAGTAAGTTTGAAGTTTGCGGACTACTTGCAGAGCAAACTTGTACACTCAATAGTATTGTTTTTCACGAAAAGTACCGGCGACAGGCAGAACACTTCTACCAGTATGAAAATACACATTTAAAACAAAGCTGCTATTTTTGTTCTTCGAGATGTATTGTTTTGTTTTCTAGGCTGCTTCAGAGGTTGCAAACATACATGGTTTGTTTTCTAGTCTTAAATTATTTTTTTACACAAATGTATATATGAATTATTTTTTAAAATGTCTACAGTAACTATAGCAAGCTATTTTTGCTGTGCTCAAAACACCCATTCTTACACACAGATCTAGCCATCTCTTGACCCAGAAGACACTACTTCACGCCAAAAGTACCTGCCGCAATGCATTCATTTTATTTTAGCAAGATAGACAAACGTGAAATTCCTTATAGCTGATGCTTCTTATGACAGCGTGTGGGGAATTTCCTCAGAAGCACACAAACTTTTTCTCCAGTTCCAGATACAGTATTACTACATTGCAGTTACTTTTGCTTAATGTAAATATATATGCAAGCTCTCAAAATATACAAGCTGCAGTCCAAATTCCAGTACAATGCGTTTTAAAACTGATGAGGTGCAAACTTTGTAATAGAAATGAGAGAAGACAGTAACCTCAGTGTCAGCACAGTTCAGGACTGCTATAACGAAGCAGCTATCCGTTTGAAATGTTTTAAGATCTGGCCAACTAAACCAAGACCCCCAAAATTCTCACAGCTGTAGAAATACTGACACTGCTTCACTCTTGGCACATCCCAGCCTGTTCTTGCTGCTCAGATTCCTGCATAGAAGGATCTATATCCAAATACCTAACTCTTCCATGGTAAAGTAATATTCTGTTTAATGGCATTGTTTTCTTGCCAGGCTTTGAGAAAGATATCAGTAATGTCTC
This sequence comes from Limosa lapponica baueri, assembly GCA_002844005.1. NCBI lineage: Eukaryota > Metazoa > Chordata > Aves > Charadriiformes > Scolopacidae > Limosa > Limosa lapponica. The sequence continues at coordinate 107,614 of KZ506145.1, read as the reverse complement.
CCCAAATTCCCTCCCCACTGAACTGTTTTATGATATCTAATCTAAAATAAAAACATGATGCTTAATGAATATGTGTTTGTCACAGGAATAGCAGGAACAGATTAAATGCAGAAGTCCCCTGTAATCTGCTGGGAGAGATATCTGAAGTGCTAGAGTCAGCACAGCCAGAAAACCTTCAAAATATTTTTCTTCAGCTCTAATTTGAAAAACTTCAATGGCAAAGTTTACCCTAAGGAGAAATTGTGCTAACCACAGATTTATTTATTTTCTGCCGATGAACACAGCCATGTGAATAACAGACAGAGATGTCTTTTTCTGCAGGAGGGTGCCAGAGCTGCAAAGTTAAAAGCTTAAGCTTCAAAATTGACACTGACCCTATTTATTAGCACAATAATGGGCTTGTTGTGGCTCATGCGGCTTTCCAGGATTGCACAGGACTAAACATAAAAGAGTTTTTTACTGTCCCATTTCAGGTGGCTGAAAAGGCAGAGCGCATGGCTAAAAATAATGTCACACGGTACCTCCTGGAAGCTGACTGCATTGCTCACGATCCTCGCTTTCATGGCAAGACAACAAAATCCCTGAAGAAACCATTTATCTGTAAGAACAGACTGACTTTATCGTTTGAAAATATGTGAAGTTTCTCACACAAGACAAGGAGGGGAGTTTGGACGAGTCTCTTTGGGAGTCAGGCAGTCGGATCAGCTTTCCCCCTTGGGCACGGCAGCTGGAGACCACTATCCCCTATGCCTCGCAGCAGCCCTTTACAGATTTCACTCCTGGGAACCAGCAGGGCTGGGAAGAAGGCAAAGGGCTGCTCCCTCACCCAGCATCTGCCCC
>KZ506145.1:82060-96419 GCA_002844005.1 Limosa lapponica baueri | reverse complement strand
CCTTCTATCTATAGCTATGAATATATTTAAGAGCTTGATTGTGTTTATAGTTGGTCTTCACTCTGATACTGGTAATTGCACAGCTATGTATGACTTTATTTTGCAGTATTTGGCCGCAGTACGTGAAAGACAGAATTCACACTACTTACATGTACTTTGCGGGAAGCATTGGCTTGACAGCACTGTCTGCTGTAGCTGTGAGCAGAACTCCAGCACTCATGAGCCTTATGACAAGAGGCTCCTGGCTGGTAAGCTAATGTTATAAAAATAAAAACGTTTACTGTGAAAAGATCCCAAATGTGATGGTTGATATAAAAAATGTGAATGTAAAGTACTTGGTGAAAAGCAAGGCAAAACTTTACTTACACTAGTGTCCTTATCCATAAAGGCTACTTAAGTATCCTAATGATATTTTGGGGTTTAAGATGTGGTGATTCTAATTACATGCTGACATGCACATACTTCTTTGATTGTTTGTCAAAGACAAACTACGTGACCAAAAAAAATACTATGCTGTCCCTGCTAAATGCAGGTAAGAACCTGTTATAAATAGCTACCTGAGGCCAATGACACTATTTCTATCACTTTCTAAAAATGGAAACTGAGATACCTATGCATTCTTAGTCCTCCCTGGGCTCTTCTGTGTAGTTCTTTGAAAGCTGTCACTTGTTTGCTAAGGCTGAAATGATACTCGTAGGTAAATCATCTGGATAAACTGCTAACAAGATGTATCTGCTTAGTAGATATTTAGCATGTTCAGTGGAGTGGAACAATAGTTAAATGCCAACACCTACATAATTTTACAGAGACTAATTTAATAATGTATTCTTGGTGACAAACCAAAGTTGTACGTTTCTGATCAGTTTGTTAGCTGCTGGATGATACTGCTCAGAATCCATCAGTAAGAGGAGGCAATGATATTTAAAAATGATTGGTAGTAAAAGCATGTGAACTGAGTATTGGCTTTAGGTGGAGAAACGTACAAGGAGAAAGTAAGCTAACATTTCCAGTCCCTTAATGAGGATTAGAGTAAGGGGCGGAACCACGTTTTTCTTCTCTTACCTTACACAATATCTTGCCACTAAACTTGGATTCCTAGAAGACTGAGTAAAAGTAAAATGGGATTTACTGCAAGCTAGGATCTGCAAAGATTTGACTCTCACTTTACAGGAGCAAAATTGATAAATGCTCCAGTTATGAATTAGGTTGCTCTTTTCAGAATTATACTGTTTACTTTTAGAGTATGCAGTTAGAACAGAGACCGGATGTCCTAATGCTAATGAGCTCTGTAATGCTGTTTTTACAGGCAATAGGTGCAACTTTTGCAGCTATGATTGGTGCTGGAATGTTGGTCAGGTCCATATCCTATGAAGATAGTCCAGCAGCTAAACATTTGGCTTGGATGATGCATTCAGGTATGTGATTTTAGTGTTCTTTGTAAAGACGTTTGTGCTTCAGTGTGACTAGGTTCTTCAACAAAACTTTTGACTTCAAGGTAAATTTTTATATACTGCTGTAGGACAGTTAAGGTGTTTCAGACACCAGTGAGAACTCCTGAATGTCAGGAAGATTTCTTAAGTGTCCTTAGCACTACTCTGATATTTTTCATAATCTTCTAAAAGTCATGCTCAAGTTAAACTTGGGATGTGTATGTGCCACATTGGATAGAACTAGTAGGTTTCATAGCAGCTTTGGTTTCATGACTTTGCCACTATAACCTGTAAGCACCATTGCTTACACCTGTTGTTCTTCAGCGGTACAGGATAGGAGAGTATTTGAAAACTTGACTATAAAAATGAGATTTTAGTATTAAGCTGCAGCTTCTTAGATACGTGTTCGCATCAGGTACATAAGCTGTGAGTACAGATCAGTTCCTCACTAATAACTTCAAGTAAAAACAGCTATCCTTTTTCAAAACTGTTTTGCCAGAAATGATTTATGGTTCAGGAAAGAAACTGGAATCATATTTGCCTCTTACTTCTACCAAGAAGAAATAGTGTTTATTTGAGTGATTGTTATTAAGTTAATCTACTGTGATATTAATGAACCTAGATAGAGGTTTCATACAAGATTCTAGCAAAAAGTCTTAATTGTCTAACTAATTATTGTAGCAGAACTCGGTCCTGCTTTTCGGTCTTGAGTGCTTCTATGGCTATTATGTAGTTGATTAGTCCATGCTAAGTATCTCTTAGCAGCTCTATTTTGAATAGATCAGTATTTTGACTTTTGTTAGCCTTTCTTCCAAAGACCAGCTCCTTGAAGTACTCTCCAGAGCTGGGTAAAAATAAGTTATGGAACTTAAGGTTGCCAATTTATTGTGCTCCCTCTAGATAGGTGCACAATCAAGTGTGTTGGTATTTTGTCGTGTAAGTAGATTAGTTTGAGTCATGTTATCTGACTGGAAAAAAAAAAAGAAATTGTTTTGGCAGATGGTGTTTTTACCAGAACTGTTCCGAATCTTACAGGTGGTGTTTTGTTTTCCTTTGGCTAGGTGTTATGGGTGCAGTGGTCGCTCCTCTGGCCTTCTTGGGTGGTCCTTTGCTGATCAGAGCTGCCTGGTATACTGCTGGAATCGTCGGAGGGCTCTCAACTGTGGCCATGTGTGCTCCAAGTGAAAAATTTCTGAACATGGGAGGACCACTTGGAATAGGCTTAGGCTTTGTTCTTGCCTCTTCAATTGGTAAAATACTGTTTTCATACTGTCAGATAAAGTATATTACAAACTTAAGTTGCTAAGATGCAGCTCGCGTTTTATTGCGGACAGGTTTGTTCAGTTCATACTTGTATTAAATAGCCCTTGCAACGTTAGAACAGCAGAAAATACTCTTAAATTTGTTCTTGAAAACAAATACAAAGTTACAGTTCCGGTAAGCATTAATCCAGCGAATTGGCGATAGCGATGGCTTGTATTTTTAGTTATTGCCAGTGACTAGGGAAGACAGTACTTGATCCGTGTGTTCTTCTCCCTTATGTGTTACTGTTGAAGTCGTCCTAGGGACGGAAGTAGTTTCACAGAGAAAAGTACGCGATTCCCTAGGGTGTTCAAAATTACTGGATCAGGTTGTACATGTTACATCTTCAGCTCGTATATGAAAACCCTTGCTACAGCAGATACACATAGTAACTTTCTTTAACGTTATTACACCCTCCTTTCCAGGATCCATGTTTTTGCCTCCTACTTCTGCTTTTGGTGCTGGCTTGTATTCGGTAGCTGTTTATGGTGGATTGGTACTCTTTGGCATGTTCCTGCTCTACGATACGCAGCATGTTATCAAGCGTGCAGAAACTATTCCATATTACGGAGTAACAAAATATGATCCAATCAACGCGTAAGTATTCTGTATTAACACAGCTGATGTCAATGTGAGTGTAAGAACTTGCTTCAAGCTGTATTGAAGCATGCTTTCAAAACAGCCAGACCTTTTGTTTACTGTTCAAAAATGTATTGCTCTTAAATGTGAAGATTCACAGGGTTTAAAAATACAATGCAAAAAAAACTAGTGGAGTTAAAACTGAAACCATCTGCCTGAAATGAGAGAAGCAGGATTGAATGTGTGGTGCCACATGCTTCCAGCAGTACTTCCTAAAAAGTATTTTTTTCTAAAGCGTGGCTGGGAGAATTTATAGCAGCTTTCTGAAAATACCTGTCAATATTAGCTGAGACAAAAAATGTTAACTCTTTCATAGCCATGTAACGTTCGCTAGTCTTTGTCACTAAGTAAAAAAGCTTCAACAGTGTCATAGATAGGGAAAGAAGGATTCATTGACTCCCACTAAAGACCAACTCTGACTAATATGTAACTTGTAAATTTTGTCTGTCTGATCTTAGGTGAATTGTTTACCTCCTTGATTCTGGTTTCTTATACCTAGAATAGAATAATACATTCTTCAGAATTCTTACAGATAAAAGTACATAAGCATAAAAGCAGAGGGTTACTGTGTGAGAACAGTATGCTGTCTGTTAAGACTTCTGTAAGTAGTTCCTGCTGGCAGAGGTGGTAGAGCAAAAATGCAGGGGTTTTTTGGCATTTCAAGTACTGAGGACAATCATAGTTGGGTTTTGTTACAGATGCTTTATGAAGGCTTTAAAAATTAAGTATAATGGTGTGAAACATCAAATAATACTATTTCTGTTCAACATATTAACTTTGATTTCCTGTTTCCTAGGTGCATGGGTATCTACACAGATACACTGAACATCTTCATTCGGGTGGCCACCATGCTTGCGGGTGGTGGAGGTGGCAGGAGAAAGTAAACTGAGACTCCTCTTTGCAGCTGTCTGACAGCCTACCTAGTGCACATACTAAATAAAAATTCATGGTTACAAGCAGTTTTGCTGCAAGTCAGAAGCATAAAGCATTTCAGCATACTGTTTCAGTGCAATGTAATTCAGACTTAATAGTTTTTCTTCAAACACTTTCCAGGTCTGTGTTTAAAATAGTGTGAACTGCTTCTAATTGTACATTATTTTGGGAAAGTAAATTATTTTTAATATATGAGTATAATAGTCTGTCTGCTTTATAATGGGTTTGACAGCAGTTCAACTCTTACTTTTTTTTGTTACTGCATAATAAAGGAAGTAATTTCTAAACTGGTATCCTATATGCAGATAGGGATACAAGCTACTCTATGAAATGCTGTTAAGATGCATCAGTTTTCAGTTAAGATTGCATAAATGATATTTAAGTGACACTTTAAGAAGAACTGAACAAATGGGGTATAAGATGAAATGCAATAATAAAAAGACTGCTACCCTTGCAGAAGTTTCAGAAAGGTTTAAGCAAGTATCAGAAATGCATTGAATTTGACAGGTGAGGTGACCAAAAAGCTCAAAGGAGACAAGATGAGGAAACTGTGCAGTCCCATGTGAACTTCAGTCTCTTTCTGGAGCACACGTGAGAACTCCTTGTTTTAATGTTGGCTGGATATAATAACTAGGTTCTTTTGATACTGGATTTATCAGATTGTTGAATAGCAATAGAAGTGTGTCTTTATTCCAGTAACAATTTCAGTATTGCGGATGAGGCCCCATCCTTTAGAAGAACTCCTAGTGCTCATGTCTTGCAAGCTTGTAGAATTGACACAGAAAGAGGGAATTCTGGATAGCCCAGTGTAAACCCAAGTATCATAAATTTACCATACTGTTGTATGCTTTAGTCTGTTTCTCAGTCCTTCTCCAAATTGGTATGTTTAACTTGGTCTAAAAGAAATGTTCCCCATCAGTGAAATTGATTTAACATTAAGAAATTTGTATTTGCCAAACTGAATTGCTATATGTTGGAATAAAAGGTGAATTCTTGGGCACAAGAAAGTTTTGAGCGAATATCGACAACTCAGACTTTCAATTTCTGATAAATAAGCTATGTTTCTGTATGGACTTATGGAACAATAAAATTCTAGCCTCACAAGTTGATTACTCTCACTTTCCCTGTGTTAATAAAATATTTTAGTACCTCTGCGCTGATAACTTGGTGAAGAGTACTATAAATATTTTTTTGGCTACGCTTCCCTGTGTAAGAGTGCATATTACTCTGTTTAAAAAAAATAAAACCACAAAGATGGCTTCCAGTTCCACTGGCTAGCATCTTTTTGGGGATGTTCCCCATCTTTTCAGGGATGCTGATCTACACTTGGTTCAAGTGGTTCTGTTAGTGTAACCTGTTGGTTGTTGACTGTAGCCAGTGTGCTCGTTTTATGTCTGTCATATACTGTAGTATTTTTAGTCTCTTCAGTCATAGGGAAGAAACAGTGGATTGTGAAGAAACTTGTTGCTACTCCTTTTGTGCCCAAAGACTATACAGCACAGTTTAGTTCCTGGCACTATTACAGCTGAAGGAAAATCTAGTAATTAAATGGAAGAAATCTGTGGATCACGTCAACTGTAAGTAGCCTGTTTAGAGGGTTTTGTCTCTTTAAGCAATTTTATATGCTTAATCAATTTCCACATACTGTTGCTGTAGCTGAACACAGCAGTGCGCTTGTCCTCAAATTCTGAAATCTACAGGAAGCTGTCTTACACAAAATGCTGTTACTTGTGCCTGTAACAAAAGGAAAACTCAAGCAAAACTCTTTTTGGCTAGATTCTGAGGACAAAATTGTAGAGGTTGACTATGAACAAGAGAGGGTTCCTGGATTGTTTGAAATGGTAAGGTGTAGAACACAACACCCTACTTAAGGGATGCATTTGCATGGGAAGTGAGACCAGCAGGAAGGTCTAATAACCTTTTAAGAAAAAGCAGGCCAAATAGTGCCTGAAGAAGCATGAGCACTCGGTTGTGCTCAGTCTTCTGAAAAGATGTGGCTTGACACCTGTGGATGAGATTATATCAGTAGGAAAAAAACTCTGTTGATGCTATCTAGTGGGGTCTCCAAAAAGGGCAAAACAAGTTTTTTCCTTTACATTTGAAGTCCTAAATGAAGAATTGAGACGTATCTTAGGAGAGCTCTAACTTGGGGAGGTATGAAAATCTAAAATGTGGTAGCTCAATAGGCCTGATAATAGGTGTCCATTTTTTCCATGGAGAGCATCTGTCTGAGAGCTTGTGCTGGCTTACTGTCAGGCTACTCTTGGAATGCAAACAGACAACTTAAAAACTTTCTAGAACTAAGAAATTATTTAGATTTATCAGTAGAACTTATTAGAGTGATGTTACTGTAAGCAGTTTATTTTTGGTTGTTTTTTTTTTTCCCCTCAATTGAGAGGTCTAATTGTAAAACTTGAGAGATTCTTTTAAGTAGGTGTTAGGGTCGATAAAGTATGTCTTGCTCAGCAGCTTTGAGAGCAAATACAGCTGAGGAAGAACTTTTTTTTTTTGTCTCCTAAACTGAATACTTTCAGAAGGAAATTAGATGCTTTATATCCTAAATTTCAGATGTGTAAAGACTCATCAACACTGTGGTTAGACCCTCTAACTCTTAATGCCCTGTTTCGTATGCTTCTCTAAACTAGGAAAGGAAAATGGTTGTTATTAGGAGGGTATAAACTCACAGAAATCCCAAGCCTGCTGAAAAGTAAAGCTTTTTTTTTTCCTTAAAAAGGAGTGTTACTTAATTTATTTTGCTGACTTCATTTTGCCCTTTCTTTAGGGGGCTCTTGTGCACCCCGTTTTTGACAGTTGTTCTAAAGTCATAAGAGGTTCTTTTTTCCTCTTGATTCTTTTTGAGTCAGGTTGAAGAGGGTTATACATAATTGTATTCCCTTACTGACTTTTAGTAAAGATACTTGTTTCAAGTAAATAAACTTGTCATCAAGGAATACAGAGTTTTCATGGTTTTGAGTGAGATTTAAGAAGTTTAGTCTTGTTTAGTGAGAAGAAGCTTAAGCAGCTGCTCAACTGACAACAAATACAGGAGAAATACATATTTGTGTGTAAGCATAGTAGGAAAAAAAGGGAATCATAAGTTTCATTAGCCAGAAACAGGACTGTATTATAATTGAAAATAGGTAGAACCCAGGAACACAGTTCAAGGGGAAAAATTTCAAAACTTGCCACAGGTTAAATAGGGGTTGTGGTTAGTTCTCTTCAAGTATCCAAATCGGTTTTGGATCTCATGCAGTGGTTACTGGGAGCAACGTTTTGGTAGACATTGTGAAGGAGGTTGGGCTGTGTGGTCAAGTTAAGGCCTTTTTTAGGCTTGAGATGTTAAAGTCTGTTTCGTACGTGCACAGTAACAGCACTTGAGAGTCTTAATTTATCAGTTAACTGAAGCAAGCCTGTCAAAAACACTGTTCATTTGGATTATAGTTGCATCCATGAATTACAAGGGAAGAAAGTCGGAGTGAGGTGGAAAAGGTTTTCTAGTTTTTGTCTTGTTTTGTTTTACAGACAGTAAAATTGAGACTCCACAGTTCAGTGGCTGCAGTGGATTCAATCACATTGGCAGCTCATACCGATAAAGGCGGACAAAGATGTGTGCCATGTTTCCAGCTTGGCTAGTCAGGTAGTCCAAGGCAGCAAGAATTGTTTCAAGAGTGACATGGTTGATCTTTTGCCCATGTACCCTTTCACACTGCTGGGTGTGTGTTGGTGGCATCTAAGTGGGGCAGACGTGGGCGTTGGGTGGGAGTAGTACTTTCCTTGGCAGAGAGTAAGTACAGTGGAGACAAAGAGCTCCACCAAAAAGCCAGGTGAAAGTGTAGTACCTCTAGGAGACGTGGGGATTAAAAAGCTAAGAGCTCCCTCCTCAGGTTCTACCTGTGGTTCAGGGAATTAGTTAAATGTCATCGTAAATGTCACCTATGATACAGTAGGAGAAGTGGGAAGGCAGAAAATGTTCTTAAGCGAACCGGAAATGGAAGACTAGAAGTAACGAACTAGGGTCATCTTCAAACTTGTCAAGAAGAAGGGAAAGCCTTTGTTCTTTGACCTAACAAATTAGGTCAAAATATATTCAAAATAGTATAGTATAGTACAGTATATAATATTCAAAATAGTAAGACAGAAGTGTGTCAGGGGAGCGGCTGGAGACAGGAGATGGAATGAAAACACGTATTACTATACAGCGTGCTAACCTGTGACTTTAGAGTCTGTTAGCTGGAACTTGAGGCGTTTGTACAATAGTCTTCTTTAAGGCATTAATTTTACAAAAGGAGCAGCAAATGTATTATGTCTTTGCAGTTGAAAAAAGGCTGTTGCGGTTTGTTACGGTGAGTTAGGGGGTGGGAAGGAAATGGAGTGCAGAGGTAAGTACTTCTGAATCATCCAGGGGAATAAGGGATGCAATCTTAGATTCACATTACTAATACTTTATGTTCAAAAGTCACAAAGGATGTCTCTCAAAATTGTGAGAAAAGTAGTTTGAGTTCTTGTTGTTAATTTAAGGCATGCATTAGAGTCTCTTTGCACTTGCCAAAAAGAAACTAGATAAACTCTTAAAATTGCAGTCTTCATAGACTCATTATTTCTGGAGGTGGTATGCCTATATATTATAAGATTCATTAATATTTTGTTAGAAGTTCATGCCATTTTAAGAAGAATCTGCATTTCTTCTAACCAGGTTGAAGCAGCCGCTTCTGGCATAAGGAGAATAAGACAGTTGGAGCAAATGGTCTTGTTAAATTGAGAGATAAATGAAACTAACTTTTGAGCTGTGAGAAGGCAGGGAGCATTAAGAACTTTCAGGATACAAAGTTAATTTAATTCAACCGAGACTAGTTATGGTGAGCCAACCACGGTCTCTGGAAGTAAGCAGTGGCCTCCATTTTCAAAGGGGAAGGGTATGTAGTGTAGAAACTACAGGCTGTGGTTGTATTTGCTTTATTTGAGGCAGTAATGACAGAGTCTGGGATATAGTAACTAGCAAAGACCAGAATGAAGAGCAAGACAGATTATAATTTCTCTTAGCAGGTTATGGTGAGTTGATAATCACTTAGGAGACTGTCCTGGAGCAGGGTTTAAAACATCTTTCACAAAGCTTTTTCAGCAAGCGTCCTGCCACTGCTTGGTTTGTGCTCTGCAAGTAAAGTCTCTGCAGAGCTGGCAGCTGATGTGTCTGTGAGTCTTGTGTGCAGTTTCTGGTCTCTAAGCTCTGTGTGTTTGCTCTTATGTCTCTTCTTAGATCTCTATTAAGATGGGGCTTGTAGCTGTATTTGTTTTGCTTGTTTTTAACTTTCCTCTTGCAGGCAATGTAGTGAAGATGGGATATCGGATGTGTCCACTTTCCCCCTGGTTTCTTAGGTGATTTATGTTCCCTCTCTAGTCTTTCAAGGCCTTAGATGTGATGTTTATCCAGATACCAGTTTATCTGGTAGCTGTAGGCTTCTGAATAGAGAGCGTACTAAAATGAGGCAAGGCTTCAGTCCGAAAACATTTACATTGGATACAGCGCTAAGTGTGCCAAGTGCAAGGGAAACATTTTCTTGTGGTAGTTCAGTCCTCTAGTTCAAGCAAGATGTGATTTAGGAAACTGTTTTTGACAGCTAATCTGCCAGAGCTCACACTCCATGACGGGGTGAGGAGAGGAGCTGTGTAACCTTCTTGTTATGGAAGCAGATCTGTTCCCACTGCGTGTCACTTCTTCCCCAGAGTGAGGAAAAACACAGGTGCCTGAACAGAGAGAGTTATCCCTCTTGCCATTTACCGTGCCTCTAAAAGATTTGTCCTTCTTTCACTCTCAGCTGCTATTGAGAAAGCACTTTTTCCTTCTTTCAGTGAGATGATAGAATACAAGACACTGTCGAGTCTTTTGTACAAAATGACTAGTCTGGTTGCCCAATACTGAGTTCCAGAAAACTTAGTATGAGGAAACCAAGTGGGACAATGACAAATGTCTGGGCAGGCATCTCGCTTTTCTTTTTCCTGAATAGATAAGGTGTTTAATTCAGCTGGCAAGCCTCCAAAGCACAAAACATTGTGCAGCTGTCAGCCTCTAGGGCTTCTGGAAAGATTTTGTGATTGATCTGCATATTGATCTCTCAAAAACATAGTTAAATCCTGTCCTGATCTGGCAAGGGGTGGTTTCAGGGATAGCAGAGGGAGTTTGTCTTTGGGTATAAATGCTGTTAATCAGCCACTGTGGCCTCTTCCTGAGTCTTCTGTACGTTGTGGATACGGTGATCATTTAACACAACCAAAATAAGTTCGCAATATGAAGTCCAGAACATGAACTAAGGTGTTTAGAGGCTAAGGCTGTCTGCGTTTCTGTAATGGTACGAGTTTCGACTTCTTCCTGCCAGCTTCTACAGAGACATTTGTCTGAGGAGAATGTTGCATTGTTTGACATGTTGTCAGCTACTTGTGTCAGCTTGCATGAGCTAAAAATCCCATGATCCAGTTCACTGGGCACCATTTCAATGCCATGAACACAGTCTGTCCCCCAAAGCATTTATTGTCACTTCAGTTGTATATATGTGACTAGGAAGGAGCGGGAGGAAAAACACGTACTTCATCTACAATTGTATTACTTTTAGCTAGAAATTTGATGGGATTAGGAGAACTCTGCTGAAGCTTTCATTGAGAGCCCAAGTTTTGTCTGAATCCATCTCTGTAAGAGGTACAAATGATAGGAGCATGAGCTTTTTGCATTTCAGCTCAGCCTGTATTTCTTCCCATTCCCTTGGGGCTCAAATATAATTTGCAAACATATCTGGAATATTGTTTCCTGATGTTGTCTCGGGTAGGGGGAGGAACCTGATAAGTTACTCTTGCTCTTGAAGTTCTTCAGAAATCCTGAAGGGATGTATTACTTTAAGAAATGCAGTTGTTCTTGTTTGGTTTTGCGGTTTGGGTTTTGGGGTTTTTTTTACTTTTTTGTGGCATCATTTTTCTTAGAAAAGATGGTGATGGATGAGGATGTATTTTACTGCTTAGGAGAAAAAAGTGATCTTCTGCTATGGATGGACCATCACTGCTGTCAGGAATAAGGTGAATTGGTAGTGATGGTAGATGTGTAACATCCTGTGTCCAGTCCAGGTGAGGTGGTGCAGTGGTTTTAGGCTTGCACTGAGTAAATGAAGACCTGTAACTCAAAATCCATTACCCTGATTCGAGTAAATTATCGTGCTTCTGCTACCTCACCGTTGCAGTGGTGGTGGGGTAATGTCTAGGAAGAAATCCAGTACTTCCATAGATACCTAGACCACCATACAATTTATTGAAATGTCTAACTAGTATTTTTAATGGGAACTGCATTTAATCTTGAATTTTTCAGTTAAAATATTTAATTCGGATTGTTTTGTGCATTGCTTTTTTTTCCCTGCCCCAGACAAATTCCTTTTTGGCCAGCTCAGTTTCCAAGAAGATGATGATGTCATCATCATCATCAGAAGATGATGCTGTTTCTGTAAATAAACCACGGTAATTAAAAACAGATTTCCACTAATTCTTTTTGGTGTTAGGATCACTAGCAAGAAGTGGGACTACATAATATATTACAAGATTGCTCATTCATACAGAAAAATCCCACCACTATCTTTCAGTTAAAGCTCAGCTTCTACGTACAAGTTAGGAAAAAGAAATGCCTTACAGAATTGCTGAAGATTTGTTCAGAAGCTTAATGATGATGTCTGCAAGAGCAGACCAAACGGGTAAAAACTGAACGAAGGAATTAACGAAGATAGGATGTCTTTCTGAACCTATTCCCATTCATCATTGGCAAAGGAGAGGTTGTTAGATTTAAAAGTCGTCACTCTGAGACATGTTGGGTATGTGTGAATGAGACACTCTTGTTCCCAGAGCGTGTCAGTTGTGTTTAGAGACTGTTCTTGCCTGGTAAAATGGGGGTGGGTGAATGCTGGGTTAATGACTGCTCTCAGAGCCTTGTGCCCGTGGGTTGCTTGCCTTTGTAGCAGCTGCCCTTCCAGTGCCAGATTACAGGTCTGAACAGCCGTCCTCACTGAGGGTTGCCACAGATTGATGTACTCTGGTTTCTCTGCTGTAAGAACCCGTTTCCACTTATTACGATGACTAAAGGTCACTGAGCTGATTGAATATTGAAATAAAAATCCAGTTCTTACTTAAATACTATGTGGTAGGGTTATTTAAATGCTTTGCCTTTTTTTTTTTTCCAAAATGAGTCCATTTCAAAACTTGAAGTGAACTTACGGCAACTATTTTTAAATTGTAAGTTTGCTATAAACTGAAGATCATTTTTCAAAGAATAAGCTGCCTTAACAAATTATTTTCAAATATTGAAGAGTTAAAAAAAAAAAGTCCTGCTTTTTAATGTCAGCAGAAATAGGGAGGAATCATCTTTGTCTTTGGAGAGCAATTCAAGTTGTATAAAGGCACCGGGTGTGCCAACTGTTACTGTTTTATAGGTGTACTATTATAAAGCTTTCACGAAGGCCAGTGCATATTACCTCACAGCTTCCAGCAGTGTTAGAGATGGGACAAGTTGGATGAAAATTGCAAAGCTAATGACATTAAATATTTTCATAAGGTGAGATCTAAATTTTGTCCTGTATTCTGCTGTGAAAATATGTACGGGAGTCAGGTCTGGCCTTGCTTATACCAGCTGACTGTGAAGAACACTTTCTTAGGAAAATAATGGATATATGCTTGTTAAAAAAGTAAATTCTTAAAACTTCTGCAGCTGCTTATTTAGATCATGATTTAAAGTGGAATTACTTGAAACATCATAGAAATCCTTAGAAACATCAGCTGTAATCAATATTTAGGATCAGATTTTAATTTAATTGCAGGGTAAGCTTATGCCTTGTCTTTAATGTTCTATGGCACATATAACAAAATAAGGAATTCCTGTCGAAGGTGGGGAATTTTTAGCCATATTCTGTTTACATATTCATTGAGTCGTGCCTGGACCTGCAATAAATCCCACAGTGTTTTATGGTCATAATCGGGTATGGCAGTTGTCCTTTTTATATACATACAAGTCGCAACGCAGAAGCACTGGCTGTCGTGCTCAAAAGAAAGGAAATAGAAAATTAGCAGGTGTGAGAAATGAGCTGAACATGCTTTGAAGAACAGCAGTTACAGCACTAGGTAGCACCTGTTTGAGAGCCAACTGAATGTGTGCCCTTTGGGAAAGAAGGCAACATAGTCAAGGGCATAAGGCAGAGGAAGAGCTCTGACAAAGACGGGGTTAAGAACCTCCCTGTTACCACTATTCTGTGATTTATGAGGGAGCAGCAGGAAGAAATATTGGAAGAAAGAAAAACCAGCTCTTGTGGTAAAGGCAGGCATTTATTGTAGCCTAGGTAATGGATAACCAACATCTGTGTAGGATGTTAGCAATGGAGGGAGGAAGGAAGGGTAGAGCTGGTAACATCAAAGAATAACTCATCCTGCCACAACAGCAAGGAGATCGCGAATGGCAGGGAAACTGGGAAGGCTGTCAGCTGTGTAGGTAGGAGCAGAGCCTTGCAAAAATCACAAATTAAAAGCTTACTTAATTCTCTAGTAGGTAAATCTAATGTATTAAAATTATGAACATTGAAAGCAGAATAAGCATGTACTGAGCTCTGTGCATGTGAAAAGAAGTGTATACACCTCCTTCAGGTGTGCAAAAAGTAGTAGTGCCTTGTAGGGAAAGGCCATATTTTGTAAAAATTGATGTGACAAGTTATGGTTATATAAATCTACTCTGATAAATGTTTTCTTAGGGAAATAATGAATGTGTATAAATGGGAAAAAAGATTGAGTGGATATTAAAATCTGCTTTTTAAGATCATAATTTAAAATTGATTATTTGAACCACTTTGAATTGATGCCTTCCAAAGTGCATGAGGGCATACTGCAGTCCGTTGTGGTCCCAGTTTATGAGATGCTAATTTAATTACAGTCTCAACTTTTGCCGTAGCTGTGGTGTTCCTTAGTAGATTTGTCATTCTAAAAGTCCCCTTGAAAAGCAGGGGATTTTAACAAACACCTGAGTAGATAGCAAGTTTAAAAAAAAAAAA
>KZ506145.1:60904-71386 GCA_002844005.1 Limosa lapponica baueri | reverse complement strand
CGGGTCCCAGTACTGAGCCCTGGGGGACCCCACTCGTGACCGGACGCCAACTGGATTTAATTCCATTCACCACCACTCTCTGGGCCCGGCCCTCCAGCCAGTTTTTAACCCAGCGGAGGGTACTCCCATCCAAGCCATGGGCAGCCAGTTTCTCCAGGAGGATACTGTGGGAGACTGTATCAAAGTCAAATCAAATATATTTCCTAGAATGTTGTTCTTCCATCAGAAACAATTACTGCTCCAGAAAGCAAATGTTTCAAGCTAATGTCAGCTTGTGGCTTCTCTCTGGGAAAGAAAGTGAATGTGGTGATATTAAGGAGAAGATACTGTGTAATGTGTTGATTGTGGAACTCAAGCACTAGAGAGAGAGTAGTTCTGCCCCTGTGTCTATGAAGACCTTCATCTGACTGTGGAAACTTCCAGAAGCACCAATCAGATGTTCAGTGATTGTGCAGCCTAAGTATAGGGAAAAAGAGATGCTGGGAATGGGTGATCTCCAGCAATCTCATGTAGAGGAAAAAAAAAAAAGCAAAATTGCCATCACATCCCTTTTTATTTTCAGATCACTGATAATCTAAGCCTGCCCATACAAACACTGCTCAGCTTCAGGTGTTAAAGTTTTGTGCCATTCTCCACACCCCTAATTAAACATCTCTCTCAATTTTCTCTCTTTTTCATTTTTGTTTTACAGGTATAAATTTCAAAATGACTCCAATGAAAATAAGGAAATACTGCAAGCCTTGTCCTCAGCCAGCCCCTCCGATGGTTCCTGGACCCCTTCCACAGTTAAAATGAGTAGACCCAGAGCAGAGTGAAAAGCATCGCTTGCCAGCGCATCTCACAGTGCTTTACTTGGTTGAGGGCCCTCCTTTCGCAGATAGGACATGACTGTATATTACTTTTATTTTTTGTTTGGGAAAGGCTTCAGTCAGTACTGTTTATTCATTCACTCAGGATCCTTCATCTTGTTAACATTAGCCTGGCAGCTAAAGAGTTGGGCAAAACTCTGTGTCTGCCACCTGACTCTGTGTCAGTTGCATATTCCTCTGCACCCAACAGGGATTTAGCTCCTCAAATAAGAGCAACAGGAGAGCTGGCTGAATCACTTTGGTTTTCATTTTTGGATTGCCAAAAAAAAAAGGTGGGGAAGGGCTGATGTTATTGTTTCTAGTTATCAGTATATATGCATATTTAACCTTTTCTATGAATGATTTATTTCATACTGACAGAAGGATTTTATTTGTAGCTGGGCACATGATGATTCTCCCTGCAGCCTTTGCTCTCAGTGCTTGAAATCCTCTTGGAAGTTAATTTCTTACAAAGTGAGAAAGAGCTCATCGTTCAGAAGGGGCTGAGAAACTACATAAGCAGGTTGATAAAATAGTGGTAAAGAACCAGATTCAAGTACAGTGGTAAGCTCTTCAGTATCTCATCTAGGGCTTTAAATCTGGCTTTAAAAGCAAAGGGGTCTGTTCTTGAACTTCCTAGAAGATTGTCATCAGGTGGTTATTAAACAGCATACTGAAAAGGTGTTAAGGCTAATCAGATTAAACCTCTTTCTCCTGAAGCCAGAAGACAGCTGTTCTTTTAAGACACCTGGGTTGTGTGATCATCTCAATAAACAAAACTTACTGGAGGACAAAATAAATGCTAAGAATAATACCAAAGGACTGAATAACAGAGAAACTGAAGCACCCTCCGCTGACATCATTAGCGGTGATTGGGGTCTTCACTCATGTATCTTCTATCCTTTCATAACTGGCCCCTGCATATGCTGCTGTTTCTGTACCTGGGGTGAGTCCTTAAACCAGAAAAACCTGGATGTTCAGAAATTTGGTTTTTTACTACTAGCGAATATGAGGAGGAGTAGAAAGCTTTTCTGCTGTTGGGCAAGCTGCAGATTGCCAATAGTAATTTTTCCCTTAGTACTCAAGTACTGCTTCTCTTAACATAACTTCCAGTAAGATAGAAGTAGACTACTTCAGAATTTGGGAGAGTTGAATGGGGACAGTCAGAGGCCTATTGTAACCCACATAGGCAAATGCAATTCCCGAGGATTGAGTTTATGGGCACTTGGCATGTGGCCATGTTCTCTTATTGGCAACGTTTCTATCAAACTGAGCAGTTGAACCAATTCCTGGGTCTTCTGTGTGCTTGTTATTACTTTATTTTCTTATTGCTTTTGAGATGAGATAGATCTGACTCTCAGCTTCCCATTTTTGAAGAGCTGACCATGCATAGCATTTTTATATCAAGGATAAAGGAGCTGCTAATCCTTCTCTCAAGATCTGAGTCAGGAGATTGGTGAAGGAGCTGTGTTTGAATGTTCTGCTGCTGATCTCTAGGCAAATGTATTTTATTTCTGTTTTGGCTTTTGTAGCTCACAGAAGGAATCTGTAGAATACAAATGACAAGTAAATGTAAAAAGCATTCTTGGTATTAAATGTGTTTGCAGCAGAGTTTTACTCTGTTGATATGGCCATCTATGTTTACAGCTCTGTATAAAGCATTGATAACAGGTATGAAGATTCTGTTCTCTAATGTGATCTTAAGCCCATTTCTTTTGTATCTGAAAAATGCTCTATGATTTTTCTCTTTGCCCTACACCATCCAACCAGTGTGCTCTACAGTCTCCGATCTTCCTGCAGGCAAAACGTGCTCTCTGATAGCAAAATATAAATCCCAAAGACTACTAGCACAATTACAGAAATATTCTGGGTATCTGGAGGGATGCAGGGACATCACCCAATGCACCTGAGTATTTTTACTCAGTTTCCCAGACAGGCCTCAACCCAAGGTTGAGGGCTATTCAAGTTAAAAATGTTACTTGTGTGAGGTTCTGGTCTTGACCAAACAAACTTAAAGTGGGAATACTCCAATTATTTCAGCATGGATTATGACTGCTGCCCAAACATGCTTTTTTGCCTCGTCGAGAGGTATGAGGATGTCATGTGTCAGCCCCTGAAGGTGATTCCTCAACAGAGTTTGACTTTTATGTACCAGGCCATGTTCCCTTGTGGTAGAACAGAGCTACCGTCTGATCATGGCTTCACTTACAAGCATCTGTTCTTCCTTTTGTTTTCCTTTCACTTACATGTATATTCGTTTGGCATTACCTGAGGGGAAACGTTTGCTCAGTGGCTTTTCAAAGTACACAAGCTGCATGCTTATATAAAGTAGTAAATTTAGCTTGTCCAAGCTGACAAATGCATTTGTTTGTATCTTGTGTTTTTGTGTGCATTCGGCAGTCAAGCATGAAAATTGCACAGCCTTGAAGGTCCAATAAAGATGTTTCTGAAGTATCTCTATGCCTGCCAGAACAGATGTTGGATCCTGGTCTGACCTTGTCAGCTAAGCGAGCCTATGTGGCCCCTTGCTTTGTTTAGAGCTTAATGCCACCAGCCAACACCAAATCACAGAATCACAGGGGTTGGAAGGGATCTTTGGAGATCATCTAGTCTAGCCCCCAGTGCTAGGACTATGAATTGTCAAGAGCACAGGAGAAATTATCCCTGCTGACAGGGATTTCTGGGGCAGAGGCAGGTTTTGGTGTCTCTTCATTCAAAGTGGGTATTAGAAGAAACAAAATTGTGTATTCTTTATACAAAATGTGACACCAAAAGGTGTGATTGGGGACTCTTGCTCTTTGACTTTTCGGCCTCTAGACTGTGTGGCCCACAACTGATGCAAAGGTCCACATATAGTTGAAAAGTTCAGGATTTTAGCTCTGGAGAAGCTCTGTTTATGCAAATTATGGACTACAGTGGTGATTTCTTGTGATGGCATTTGCCAAGGAAAACCAAATTCCTGCATGGACAACGTCGTCTCAAATGATAAATTCAGGTGGAACATAAAAGCAGAGGGATGAACACTTCCTGTTGTAGATTTCTATATTCTTATAAGGTAACTCTTGCCAAAGCTGAGTGGAAGACTTGGTGACTTCAGTGTTCGTTGGATCGAGTCTGGAGATCTCTTGCCTGATTCTGTTTTGGCTGACATTACTGCTTACTACCCCCTCGTGAATAGTTTTAGCAAAATATTCTCCAATGGGTGAACACAGATCGGCTTCATATCTAGTTTTTACTGAAGCTTGTTCGGAGAAGAGTTTGTCCAAAGCTTAGCGATGACTCTCTTGTAGGCTGAAGGTGAAGGGAAGACTCCCTTACACATCAGTCTTTTTTGCCTCAGATCAACCAGTTCTTATTAGATGTGAGCAGTTGTCTCTATCACAGCTAATTTCTCTGCAGGACTCATCAAGTATTTTTTAAGATGGGAACAAAGAGAGCTCTCTAGTCCTGCATTATGTGACGTGAGCAAGGGTGTTGATTCCAACCCATGTATGTCTGTGGTTTCCAGTAGCCCTTCAGTATTATAAGTCTTATGGCAGCCATAACATACGTTCTTTTTGAACAAACAACTGTCTCATCGTGCTTTGTCTTTTGATCTTAGAGCAGGGCTGTCAGCCCAGAAGGAATTCCCCCAAATTACTGCTGTTTTCAGTGTCTCAATGGTGGGAGTCTCTGCTAGAAAAATTCAGTGTCTGGATATGGATTTGTCCAAGTCATCATTCAACCCTTGTGCCAACATATGTTTATGTGTTACAGATGCACTGACTGTGAATATCTTCAGGTGTGGGGGATTTAATTCCACATTTTCAGGCTGATCTTCCACAAGGGAGTGGCAAAGGCCAGAGATTTGCTGTGGGATAAGCACCTTATATTCACAATGCCATCTGGTCATCCTCTGAAAGCATTATCAGAGAAATCAGGTCACTAAGTGCCTATGAGAGATCCTAAACTGAACGTGACTTGTCCATCTTCTGCAGCCTGACACAATAGCAATAATCTCTGTAGTCGTAAGAAGCTGTCATATCAAGCCCAGTTTCTGTCAGAGACTCAGACTGCACCCGGGATGTTCAAGAGCCAGTTAGTCCCTGCCAGCAGTACAGGTGATGATCTAAACCTGATATTGGAGGCACTCAAGCCCAAACATTCAAAATTCCAGTGTATGCAAAAATGCTTGTTCAAAGGATGCTTGTGGTTAACTGCCTGCCAGTCACTTGTAGATTCTTAACTGTATTAATGTTCACTTGCATTTGTGGTAAGTGTAGTCCAGTCAAAGCAACTAATATATCCTGGCTAATAGGATCTCCAAGGCCAAAAGCTAAATGGCAACAGGGTTTCCCCTCACCTGACAGGCAAGATGGCACTTAGAACTTAGGTCAGTGAAGAAGAGTGATTTTCTGCTGGGTTCTGTGGTGGTGTTTGCTCATCAGCACTGATCCCGACCTCAGCGGGGAAAAAGACGTATTGCTGAGGCAGCATTCGGTTAGTCTGTAGGCAATACATCTTGCCTCGTCTCTAGCGTGCTGTTAAAATTGGCTCCCCAAACTGAAGTGCACTGGAAAATGCTGTCTTTGCTAGGTGGGTTCTCATGGCAAAACTTCCTCTTTGCATTGTTGCAGAGCCCCGTGTCACAATCAGTGCCAGCTGTGTGGTGTGTTCACCGAGCAATGCTAAAACCTATTTGCATCCCAGAATTTTCCCCGAGAGATTGTGAATGAGGTAATGCAGCGGTGTCTGCAAGTCCCTCTTTAAAGCGTTCTTTCCGACTTGCTGGCTTTCCAGTTGTTAACTTTTCATTACTTGGGAAACAATAAACAATGGCAATTGTCACTGGGTTCTTATCTTGAAGTTGTTTGAATGTACCAAGGTTGAACAATTCACTGAATTTCACTGAATTTTTTAGAGTTGGAAGGGACAAGAAGATCATCTTGTCCAACTCCCCTGCTGAAGCAGGATTGCTTAGAGCATGTTACTCAGGACTGCATCCAGGCGGGTCTTGAAAATCTCCAAAGAAGGGGACTCCACAACCTCCTTGGGCAGCCTGTTCCAGGGCTCTGTCACCCTCACCGTGAAGAAATTTTTTCTCATATTTGAGTGGAAAGCATTCCACTCAAACGTTCAGCATTATCCTTTGACGTAGTTGCATATATACCCATGTATATTGCTGCTTTCTTCTGCAAAATTCTTCGGGTGACTGGTTGATGAAAAGAGAGATTAAAAAAAAAAAAAATCTGAGCTGAAGTTATGTCTAGCAAAGCACTATGTGCGTGGTTGACCTTAACCTCATAATCTCCACCTTTGATGATCTTTGAAAGAAACCCCTAGATTTCCACCAATTTAAGTCACAACTCAACAGTTGTGAAAACAGATCCTTAAGAGTGGGAAGTCAACCTGCTCTTTATAATTTTATTATAAAATGTGCTTTGTACCTTTTTCTGTCTATTGAACAAAACTTTCTCTCTACTTCCTTCCCCAACGTTCTTTCTGTGCTTTCTTCTGTTCCTAGATGTGATTTTACAGTTTTTTGAAGCCAAGTCTTCCTCATTGGCTATTCTCACTGACTAGACAAGTCATCTTTTATCTCTTGGCATGATGGTCTCCCACCCATTCTTTGTCTATGTGGGATCTTATCTCACCGAAATTCTTCTGCTGTCTAAATTCCCTCATGTTTTTCTGCTTGTGCTGAACTATTTTAATTTGACTCCATGAATTTCTGTCCATGAGACTGACTGGAGTGCACATTGTTAAAAAGACATGATATAAAATGGTTCTGCGTTGCATTTGTTGTTTCCAGACCTTATTTTCATACCAAGCACAGTTTCGCTTACAGGATCTGAGCATCTCTGTTTCAAGGCACCATATAACCACCTTAAAGTCACAGTACAAGTAGGGTCTTTTCTGTCTCTTAATTTGTATTTCAGCCTTCACTGCAATAACTTTGGATCATGTCATCTCAGTTACCAGATGTGGAAATCAGTTCCAAATATTTTATTCATTCCTCAAATTAACATCTGTTGTTGAGATTCTTGCTATGTAGTTCTATTGATTTATTTTACTGACAGATTGTTGTGAAAAAAAAAATTCAAATAAGCACAGTACTTTGAGATAAAGTACTTGAAGGTGTGGGAGGAGACAGTAAGAGCACAGAGCTCATAGGTAGAGCTAGTGGGCCTGAATTTGGCTAGAGCCAACCTCTGGGCTCTAGCCGGGTTAAACTACTTGTTTTGAGAACCAACATACATACAGGACTATTGACAGTAGAAATCTCTCCAGGCAAAGGCTAGATAGTTGCTGAAAACTGTAATAGAGTGATAGTCCCACTTGTTTTTGAGGTAAGGTAAATTACCTCAAAGCTGAGTATTTAGGCCTTTTGTTATAGATAGAAAATTTATTGAAATATACCTTGCTTTATTGAAATATACCTTTCCTTAATCTAATAGGTTAAGGACAAGCACTGTTTTGGTGTGAGGCTGCCTGGATACTCAGATTTCATCTTGTTACTGCAATCAAAGGCAGAGATATACCCTGGCCAGTTAGGTCTCCCAGATCCTAATGAGGTAAGTACCTCAGCACTTAGTTCAGTTTGAGGGTTGCTGAGTTGTGGGATTCTCTTCTGAGACAGGTTAAGGACCACACTTGCATTCTCAACAAGAGAGGTCATAGGAAGACCCATCTGCAACCACGGTGCTACACATTTACCCAACTAAAATCCAAAGACTGTGCCAGCCCCTGTGGCTGAAGTGCTGCTGTGGTCTAGAGCTGATCTCTAGTGAGGGCTTTAGTTCACCTGCAGTCTTTGCATTCATGCCATTCCTGTACTGAAGAGCTGATTTTGGTTAGACATGGCAGTGGAAGGATCATGTTTAATTTTCATACATCCCCTGGTTCAACAAGTCACATTACTGCCTTGTAAGCAGGGCTTATATACGGTGACATCCGTGGCGTGCACGCCAGCCAGAAGATTTATGGGGACAACACAGACATTTCCTTGCTCTGCCTTGACAAGTCTTGTTATTTTTCTCAGACACACCGAGTAAGCTATAAAATTTTGATTCATTCATTATTCACACCTCAACTCTGAGTTATATGTACAATTTTTACAGGCAAAACAATACACAACACTAGTTCTTCTGTAAATAACTTGGACTGTCTGTCTGCTGCTAAATGGCATCCTTCGCACAGATCTGTGTTGTGCTCCATGGCACCACATCCATCAGAGATCATGCTGCTGAAGTGAATGTAGGTTATATAAATATACCTGGATATTCTAGGGACTATTTGTTCTTCTCCTATCCCTGTCAAAGAAAAAAGGGGAGAGTGATATGTAGCTTCCAAAGAAGCAAGGTTACTGAATTGTAAATGGATTTTTCAGTGGTCTTTAAAAGCCTCTAAGCAAGTAAAATGGCTTAGCAGGAACTTTAATTACTTAGCAGCTGTGGCAAATGTTCTCTTTTCCCCAGTTACGTGCAGCGCCTTTATTGCAAACACTATAAAAACGCTCTTTGGTAGACTACAACCAGGAAGAGCTGTATCTGAGATTAAGCACTGGGAGAGTTACTTCTTTTTCCCAGGAATTCCCCAAGCCTTCTCTGCTGCCACCCACAGCAAATGACAATAACTTACGATAAATCATGCAAGGAAGTGCTCCAAGATTTTTGTTTTGCAGACTAGCATTTTTTTTCTGAGGGGATGAAAGCACTATCTCTTTACGTATCTGGAAAATACCCACCACAGTTTGTTGGGAAGCACTTTGACATTTGTTTGAAAGTCACTGTGGAAGTGCTAAAATTGCTAGATGTTTGGTGTCTGCTCTCCCTCTGTTGTCCTCCCACTGTCATTTCTTAATTCTTTTGGAGACAAGGACATCACGGCTGTGGTTCTCTTATGACAGTGTTGTATGAAACTGTAGCATGGCATTAAAGGTATTGTGGTATGCAAAATAACAGGCTGTCTGACCACACAGAATGGTGTTATTCAGGTTTTAAGACCACTTTGTCCTAAGGAGCCCTGGGTTCTTCCTGTTCCAAACCCATTACCTTGTTGTGTTTGTTCTGCTAGCTGGGTAACTTGTATTGGTTCCTGATGCAGTACAGTGAGTCATTTCTCATGGTTTGTACCTAGCAGAGATGCTATCAGAAGTCCAGTAAACTGGGGCCCATAGAGAATGAAAATTGGTTTTATTTAGAGATATGTGTGGAGTTTGGCATTTAAAACACTTCCCTAGCAAGAGAAGATTCTGGTCTGACTCAGCCATATCAGGAGTTAGGAACAGGAAAATCTGACATTGTTTTGTACCTTATGAAGTATTGACCATTTGTAGCTCCATAGTTTGGTCTCAGTCTTTGCATGCTTAAACAATAAAGTGAGTATTTCCTCCTCCAAGTTCTGTCTTGTACCTCACAAGAACGCTTCGCTAGTAGTTACTGGAACGCGAATTCTGACTTCTTTCTAGCTTTTCATGGCAGTTGGAGTGAACACAGGTATATATTTTTTACTGCTGATAGACTTCCAGGTTTTGTTCTTTTTTTTTTTAAGCTCTCACCCTCAGATTTAGTCACAATTATAAAGTGCATTTTCACAGGCATGAGACTGTGTATCGATATGATTGTGTACCTGCCCTCTTAGGAAGTCTTGCAGTCCATTCGGAGAATATGAGAAGTTTCTTGTTCTGTTCATTGCTTTGTATGTCAAGTGTACAAGGGGTACAAGAAAATAACCTCAAAGAAATTTAACATGAGGATGTTACATATGTGTACATGTAAGTACATATTACATGTTCAGCAGTAGGACTACTCCAAAACAGTTGAGGGCAGAAGAATTATGATTATTCAGGGATGTATTTTCTTTCTGTCAATTTATTCAGTAATCCTTCATCAGCATCTGACAGTATGAAGCTTTCTTGGCTTATGAGAGCTGGGTACGGTGCTGATAAGAGAGCCATGGGTGCCTGGGCTGAGGATGGTGTGCCTGTGGAAAGGAAGCTAGTGTGACACCTCTGCAGCTCCTCATGTGCTGCTATCCTCGCTGCCAGACGTTTCTGCGTAGATGTGCTTGACCAAGTGCAACCTGGCTGTCATGTTACTTAATCAGTCGGGCAATGGGGGATGTGCTTGCCAAGGGAAAAAAAGTGCATCCCGAAGGATAGCAGAGACCAACTTTGTTCTGGATCAAGTATGAGATCAGGCTGTAAGGTGGGAGGGTGTGTGCAGAGTGAAACATGTGCAATACAAACAGGAGACTGCAGAGCTGGGAGGAGATTTGTGAGCTTGAGTTCTCTGGTTTTCCTTCTTATTCCCAACAAAATTACCACCTTCTCTCTTTCCTCCTCTGCTCCATTGCAACGAAAAACATGCTTACTCCTCACAAATGGCTGGAGCAGGGGAATCTGCCAGTAAGAGTCTATACAGCAGGATGGAAAATAGAGTTTTTCTCCCTAAGAAGGGCTTAAGGGAATCCATGTTTGCATTCCCCCTGAAATTTTCAGTTTCTCCGTAAAATAATATTAAGCACAATATTTACTTAAAAAAATTAAAATATTTCAAATCTGAATATGGTTCTACTGCAATATGAACATTTTTCAAAGAAGTTGAAAATGTTTAAGGTCAAAATCTGATTTCCATATTAGAAAAAATGATGA
>KZ506145.1:37738-59964 GCA_002844005.1 Limosa lapponica baueri | reverse complement strand
TGAAACCAACCAGTGCAGTATTGCTTTCAGCTTTCTATTACTGAGCAGAGAGAGGTTTATAAATGTGACCAAGATCATTAACGATCAAATCACTATTTTTTGATGACTTTAATGTGAATTTAATGATCTTGGACTGATTATTTATAGACTGTCTGTGATAGAGATGGAAACTGAACTTAGACCCTGTGAGTCAGAACTGTAACAATGAGAACATTTTCCTTTCAGATGTAAAAGTGTTAAACTCAATTCAATTAGTAACGAGAATAACACAGTGAGAGGGGGAAAGAGGTGTTTATTGGCGTGCATTTGAATCTTGCACGACTATAAAAAATTCGAAGTCATTTTAACAAATTTGCATATCCCAAATGATGGGAGTGGGCTGTGGAGAGATGCATAAACTCTTATAGAGGAGGTGGTGTGTTTGTTCTGGCAGGATCAGAGGAGGATCAGAGTTTGGTGATCACGGCCACGAGCTCAAGCATATTTCTCTGATTAGATTTAACCACCAAAACCATGGGGTTGTTTCTCTTTTGCTGTTCCTACTGTACTGTGAATCTGCTTCTCTCTTGTAGCTGGTAATTCAAAACATAGAGATAGTGACAGACGGTGAAGACATCTGAGGGACTTTAGGCTCTTCTCTCCTGCCCTCAGACTGGCTCAGGTTCCTGCAGATCCCCCGGCACTGCCCATAGTTTCTCTCAGCAGCCAGACAGAGATATGGTGCTGTGCTAGGAAAATGCAAAGCATAGCTCGTGTAAAATTCTTCACCACCAAAAACAGTAATCTGAAATGGACTTCAGCAGTTCTTGCTGGATTTTCACGATCACTTGTACTCTGTAGTCATGGAAGTTCGTGGAGAGTGATGATGTGCCCCAGTATAAATCATCTCCCAGTCCTCTTGGGTGGGATTTCGAGGGGAAGGAATGATGTGGTTTGGACAGGTGAGAGTGTTGTGGTTTTTTTCATTTGTGGTGGGAACTGCACATTTAACTTTGTCTCAGCTCTGCTTATACTGGCTCAGCTCTGCTGAAACAAAGACCCAGGTCCCAGCCAGAGAGGAAGCATCCAAACAAGTAGTGTGTTTGTTACTTTTACTTTACCTTAGCACGTCCTGTTGCTGTTGAGATGTCTGGAGAACAGGTTGGACAATTCTTGCTCGCGCCATGCTGTGGGACTTGCTAGTGAACTGACCCTTCAGTGTGCAAGGAACAGCCCAGATGTGGTTACAGCTGTGTCAAACTCAGGGTTGTGTCTGTCTTACCTGTGGTGTATGTCACAGGCCCACCCCACTCCCCTTCCTTTGCTTTCAAAGCTAAATAAGAACTTCCCTATCACATTTGAAGATGTGGGAGAATTTTGAGAAAGGTCTTGAAAATGGTTGAGGCTTCACTTCTCTCCTTCCTGGCTATTGCATCCAGGAATTCTGAGTGAATGACTCTGCAGAATGCCTCCAGGCATCAATGGTGACTCCCACAGCCCCTCTTAGCATGTGATTTAGAGAGAGGAGACCAGAGTGTAATTTGGACTTTTCTGCACATGCTGAGGTTTACAGCACATTTTATGTTGAATTTATTTACACACACAAATGCACACATGCTGAATATTCCTCTCCAAAGTAATGCTTAATGTCAAATGCACCCAGAACTGGAGGATAAGCATAGGAAAAAAAGTAGCTGGAGTAGTTGTTATTACATGAATGCGAACTTAATTTCTTATCAATACTGTCCAGAGCCTAGAACAGAAGGGTTTTTAACTCATATGGAAGCAGGCATAAAATCTGAAGACTGTACATAGTTAATATAAAGCAAAGCAGCACAGTGGAAGATAATCTCTGTTATTTCTTTAATTTTTTTTTTTTGTCTATTTTTAATTTGCAAATGCATGTAAGCATCTGAAAACTGATTGAAATGCAGCTCACAAAAACCTCACATTTATATGCCAAGCAGGCAGTCCCCAGGTAGGCAGCTCTAATGTGTTTGCCTTGAGGTGGAAGGGCCACCCACAATGTGGAAAGAGTAATTTATCTCTGTACCAGCTCAGTCTTTACCCTCTCTGCTCAGACTGCCAGCAGGGGTGGCAGCGAGTGCCAGCTGGGATGCCAGGGGCTGAACAGGGGCACTTTCTTGTTTCTGGCTGTGAATAGCCCTCCTCTCACCCCCCAGCAAGGGAACCCCTGAGCTTGTATTGGTGTTTCTGTGTAGTGTGAGGGGCTGTGGTCTTACGGCATCTTAGGTGCAGTTTTAGTGTTGGCATCTTCATGTGGCATCTTATATGCAGTTTTAGTGTTGGCTTCTGTTTCCAGTTCTAGTCTGGCCTACGTTTTGGGTTGGGCTTTGGGATCAGGCTCAAGAACAGCTGTCTTGGTGGGCCCATATGTTGGGTTTGTGTGGCAAGGATTTGGCAGCAGGAGGGCTACAGGGGTGGCTTCTGTGAGAAGCTGCTAGAAGCTTCCCCTGTGTCTGATAGAGCCAATGCCAGCTGACTCCGAGACAGACCCACTGCTTGCCAAGGCTGAGCCCATCAGCGATGGTGGTAGTGCCCCTGGGATAACATATTTAAGATGTGCAACAGCAACTGCAGCCAGAGAGAGGAGTGAGATTATGAGGGAGAAACAACCCCGCAGACACCAAGGTCAGCAGAGAAAGAGGAAAGAAGGTGCTCCAGGCACCGGAGCAGATTCCCCTGCAGCCTGTGGTGAAGACCATGGTGAGGCAGGCCGTTCCCCTGCAGCCCATGGAGGTTAATGGTGGAGCAGATATCCACCTGCAGCCTGTGGAGGACCCCACACCAGAGCAGGTGGATGCCCGAAGGAGGCTGTAACCCTGTGGGAAGCCCCTGTGCTAGAGCAGGCTCCTGACAGGCCCCATAGAGAGAGGAGCACACACGGGAGCAAGGGAAGAGTGTGAGGAGTCCTCCCCCTGAAGAGGAGGGAGCAGCAGACATGATGTGGATGGTCTGACCACAACCCCCATTCCATGTCCCCCCGCACTGCTCGGGGGCAAGAGGTAGAGAAATGGGGAGTGAAGTTGAGCCCAGGAAGAAGGGAGGGGTGGGGGGAAGGTGTTTTAATTGGACTTTAGCGCTAAGAAAAGTAAACCTGTTGGAGCCCAGGTTTTTCCAAGAGTCTCGAAGGCTCAGAGAGATAAGAAGGCAGGACCCGGCAGGGGCTTGTGTGTGGTTAGTTTTGTGTCTGGCCCCTGTGGCCTGGAAGGTTCTAGTTTCAGTTTGGGGTATGGGTTTGTGCTGGGGGAAGAAAAACCTGGGGGCATCCCAGGGAGCTTCACAGTGCACAACCAGCAGCTGCCGCCATGCTGCACTGGTACACCCAGCCTGCGGTCTAGAGGGGTGAAGTCTGCAAAAGTATTCATTGCGTTATGCATACTTCAACGTTTAAACTTTTATTAAAAATTTGGGTTGTCTAACAAACTCTCATAGATATTGCTAATCACTGACCTGAACCCAGAATTTTTGTTTTGAAAATACTGGATCTTTCTAGATTTGTTTTCATACTGAGTAGTAAACAAACAGAACTTCCTGAGAAACGAATTGGTTCAGATCAGATGGTATATTTAATTCTTCTTTTATGTTTCTTGCTACTTGATACGCTAAAAATATATGAAAGTTTCCTCTACATAGAGAAGAGGAATTCTTCTATTTCTAAAACTGTTGGGACAGAATATAATGCTCTCCTGAAACCCCTTCCTGCCCCTTTTCTTCCCAAGGAGAAAATTCATCAAACTCAGCTTGGCTCCATGAGCTGTACTAGCTTTGATCAAAGAATATTTTCTGACAGAAAAAAATAGTCAGAGCATTGCTGTATTAGGTGTGTATCTGAGTGTGAATAGATGTGTATTAGCTAGGTTTTCAAACTCTAAGGGGATTAAGAGCTCAAACTCATTGAAATTCAGGAGGAGGGAGACATTTTGCTTCCTTGGAGATACTGGCCCTAGAGATTTAGATCCCCAGGGGATGCAACCAGGGGAACAGACAGCTATTAACTTTGACAAGAGCTCTCCATCACTTTTTCTAGGAAAATACTCTGCAGAAAAAAAAAAAAGTGTATTGGTAGTTCTGGATTGAGGAGGCAGGTGAGAGGACATTTAAGTGCTATTTCTGTTTCCTTTGGGGCATCATGCAGGTGCATTTCAGTGATTTTATCAGTGGTTTAGTATTACTTTTGACAGTGGTGGCATGGTTAAATCTGTAACAGGGATTATATTTATATCTGTCTTCTATATGTGTATCCCCTCCCACACAGTTTTCAGTTTTGGATCCCCATATCGTGAATTTAAATGCACTAAAAATACATTTGTTTTCCTTAGTTGCCTGCTGCAGGTTCCCCTGAGCTTTACAGGCCGCTGCTGAAGTCACACATTGGTTCCACGTGGAGCCTTTGCAAACACTGCTCTACAAGAACAGAGAGTCACACCAAAGGTCTGAGGTGGTTAGAAAAAGATCAAAATGACAAAAAGCCTTCCCCTGGTTTGACTTTTGAGCTTCTGGCAGGTGGTAATTTAGTACCTTACTGAGCCAGAGTTTGCATCTGCATCATCACGTTTGCTAGACACCAATGAACCTAATCTTCATTAGTTTGTTTAATCTGTTTTGGAGCCTTTTTAGGCTTTTGCTCTCTGTACCTTTCTCTGGCAGGTTCCATTATGGCTGGTGAGTTTTGTTAATATCATGTGCAAGAGTTTTACTTCTACCCTTCTGGGAGCCTTACAGTTGATCTTTTCTGCAGGCAGAGGTGTCCTCCCAGCAGCACCCCAGGTCCAGGGGAACCTGAAGATGCACAAATGCCCAGTATGCAGCATGGCAGCATCACAGCACTGCATCTGCAGCGAAGACTTCTCTCCCACGGCCTGCTCCATCATGTGTTCACCCTGCAGTTTCAGCAGCTGGTGGGTAAATATGCGGCAGGATCTAACTGCCTGTTAGATCCTAGCTCCTGTCACATTTGAAAGCATTTCAGTGGAGAACTCTTTGACTGGCTAATTTATTAGACGTTTCTTTCAGGCAGGCCGCTAATTAAAAAACAGAAAACTCCATTAACACATCCTTAAAGGGCAAGTGCTTTGCCTCAGGTCATGTTTAAACAGCTAAGCCACTATGTAAACACCTCCTTGATTGGAGGCTAAGTATTACTACTGATGAAGTTCCTTTTAAGCAGCCAAAACCTTTGCCTGTGAACAACTTCCCAGAGTGGCTGGTTTTTTAACCTTCTAATTTATTGGATGAAATATATTTTAAATCAGTGCAAACACCTTTTATGTACAGAAAACCAAAACGACCAGTAGAAAAAAGCTACTTTATTACCTTCTTCCATGTGTTGGTGGTTAAACACACTTTTTAGTATGTTGGTTAAAAATTACCTGCTGAATGTAAAAGATGCGTTCAGAAATTCATGCAGTTAAAGAGTTAAATGGTTGGGCCAGCTCATGAAAAGAACATTTTGACTTCTGCATGTTTAGTATGCAATATTATGTATTTTTTACTATCATAAATGTGATTGTTTCCTTTAAAACAGTAACAATCATGCTTACTGTTTGCTGCTAATGTTAGATTTTTTTTCCTTTCTAGTTTCTCAAGACTACCAAAGCTAAGATAAAGAGAAACCTCTGTTTGCTCTCAAAAATAGAGGACTGTCTTGGAGAATTAAAATAGGGTTCAGAAAGAAAACATCTTTCTACTTCCCCTTTCTCTCTGTCTTGTGTGTTCGGACAGCACAAATACAGTACTGACAGCAGAAGCTATGAGAGTTACACTCATTCCTCCAAATCTTGTCTCAGAAATGAGTCCCACAGCTCCCTGCAAAGTAATTGGTCTAATTAGGTGGTAGGAAGGAGCTTCTTTAAATTCCTCAGAAATTAAGACGTGTCATCCGCTTAACATCTTAGCATCTGTTACTGCCTCTTGCACATTTCTCTTGCACATCAGTCTGAAGGACACTTTCCTGTACTTTTCAGAGGGGAAAAAAAAAAAAGCCAAGCCCTTGAAACAGAGAAGAAATTGGCCCTTTCTTCAGTGGGATGAAGCATGTAAGGCGTTTCACCCCCTCCTTATTTCTCAGTTTGCTGCACATTTGCCTGGGTGAGTACAATAATCACTTTGTTAAGTAAAAATATAGGAGGATACAAGCATAACTTTAAATCCTGTAGTATTCCTTGCTGATGTGGTAATGTTGTCCTGAAATATTTTCCTTGGCATCTGATCCCTGTGCAAATGTTACCCTTAGCGTTTATACATTTGGATTTTTGTTTCAAATTGGCTATTTTGAATCTCTAACAGTCAGTCAGTAGAATGACAACTAATTTGTTGTTTCTTGTTTTTTTTTAACTTTGTTTGCTGTTGTCTGGCAGCAAGTAAGTAACTATTTAATTATGGCTAATTGCTCCTGGAGTAGGCATAATTTTAAGACAGAATGTGCTTAGAATACTGGGTGAGGTACTGAGGCACTGGGAAAGTTTCAAACTTGCATGTGTAGAGAAGGGGAGAGGTGTAAAGTCATTGGAAGCTGAAAAGGTTAATTTTGCAATGAAGCTGTCTGGAACCGCTTGAGATTTTTTAGAGAGATCCTGCTACTTGATTTGTTTCTGTTGGTTGGGTTTTTTCCCCATATACTCTCTCTATTTGCTGCTGTATGAATACTGGCGCAGTGGCATGTAGAAGTAATTTTATTAAAAATACCTGTACAGGTATAGTTCTGAAAGTTCATTGCAGCAGCTGAGTATGTTACTCACCCTTAGTATTCCCAGAACAGCTCATGTTTACTGAGAGTCAGGTAACAAAGCTGAGTAACTGCTGTCTACAAAATGCTTTTCTTTGGCTTCTGTTTTGTTTTAATTGCAGTTCAGGCAAATTATGCCCCCTATTTCTTTGATAATGGAGCCAGAAGCACAAATGGGAACATGGCACTTTTCAGCCTTTCGGAGGACACGCCTGTTGGTCAGTATTAAAATGACTACGTTTAAATTGTAAGACTGAAGCTGCTTGGTCTTTTGATTAGCAATGTATATGCTGTTGTAGGTTGTTGCTGTATCCTGTGGTCTTACATGTTTTTCTTGGAAACTTTTAATTGGGCTCAATTTAAAATGACATATTTGAATTGCAGCTGTAATTTAAAACATGAATTTTAGCTCCCCTTTTATTAGTCCACCAATCTATTCACAGCATCAGAGCACAGACCTTTGGGGTCAGAAATAAACTTATGGTGGTTAGGGACTTCTTACCAATTCTGTAAGTGCTTGTGAGAAGAAAGCCTAGTTGCTAGTAATTTTATTAGCCTTGGTAAAAGCAAGCTGTATGTTGAAAAGTAACAAAGGCATGATTTTCTTTAAACAGCTATCACATTTTTCATGTTTACCATTAGAAAATGTTTCTACTTAGAGTGAAAATTGCTTTGTCTAAATAACTGATGTTTTTTAAAAAGGTTTAGTTTTGGTCTATTGAAAATTCAAAAATTGATACATTTTTCAGCTTTCAGCATTTTGAGGAAGGTCTGTTTATGCTTATAACTGTAGTTGCATTAAGAAAAATTAAATAACAACAAAAAGGTGATTTATAATCAATATTTTCCATGGGGGAAGAATAATTTCCTTACATTTAAAAAATTTTCTGTAAAATATATTACAATGATGAACACCACCTTTTCTTCAAACATTGCACTGAGGTTTTGTTTAGGATTTGCTCCTGTTTGTCTGTAGCTTTTACAGGCTAAATCAGAAAAGTGTTTAGCTATTGCAAATCGAGTACCAGAGCACCCATTTATTAGCTGTCTCATGCATAGAGGAGAGAGATGGCTGCGTGGAGGGGTGCACCCAAAACCCTCCCCTCCCAGGGCTCAGGCAGCTGGGGGAGGCAAGGGTGAGGGAAGGATCCAGA
This sequence comes from Limosa lapponica baueri, assembly GCA_002844005.1. Taxonomy (NCBI): domain Eukaryota; kingdom Metazoa; phylum Chordata; class Aves; order Charadriiformes; family Scolopacidae; genus Limosa; species Limosa lapponica. The sequence continues at coordinate 52,083 of KZ506145.1, read as the reverse complement.
GGACACAGCCTCCTCTGGAAGACCTATGCTGCCACCTTTGCCTTCCTAAACGTGCCCAGGGTCACTCACTGCTTTGGGAAGCAGCTGCCTGGGGCTTGCCCTAAGTCTCCGTTTCTGGCCCAGTGGTGTTAATGCCAGCCAAGAACCACGCTGGGCATGCTAGGGGGTGGGGAGAGGGTGACTGGGAAGCAGTGACTTCTGCTTTGCCAGCTCAACCAGAGAAGAGGAGGGGGAGAAGGTGGCACATACCGTAGAAGTGATGCATCTAGCTGATGAACTTAAAAAGAGCTTGCTTATGATGCAATAGGGATTTGCTATAAACTCAGTCAAGCTTAAGTGGAAACTTCAGCTGAAGGCCAGCAGTAATGTACTGGCACTTGAAAAAGCCAGAGGCAGACCAAGGAGCTGTGATTTTTGCTGTACTTCTGCCTGGATTCACATAGAAACCACACTTGCTCAGCCTTGGCAATCCAAACAGCTCTACTGGTTGCTGGAGTAAGATTAGCCAGTGACACCACTTGTCTAATAGTGTAGATAAGTCTCGTAATGCCAAATAGCCACAAAATGGAACCCCAACTCCGTTTGTTTGGGGTGGTGTTTGCCAACTCCACCACTCAAACTGCAGGCAGTCCAACTCGCTTGCCATCAATCTCCGGTCCCCTGGTGTGGTGGCAGCTCTCAGACATTTACAGAGCATCAGCCTCTCCCTGCCACTGCTGGGAGCCTCCAGCCACCTGCGTGGGGATGGGGATCTAAAGATGGCACAGAGCTGCCAACACAGTCAAAAACGTCCTTCCTATCAGGACTGCAGCGCTAGACGGTCTCTCAGATGACAGCACTCCCTGCAGCAGCAAAGCACAGCAGTAATTTTACAGCGCTGGGATCCAGTGCATCTGATCTGGGGGTGCAGGCAGGTGAAAAGGGAGAGTGTGCACATCACAACAGCAAAACAGCAGTGTGAGGGATCAGAGCCTGTCTTAGTGTTCTTGTGACTAGCCTGGATAGGAATGGTGACAAATATGTGATGGGCTTTTGCATGTGCTTTTGTAACATTAGCAACCAGACTAGGTATGTAGAGGTCCCTGGGGAGTTTATGTCTTGGTTGCAGCTGTGATAAAGCTCAAGCTTCAGTGCTGCTGTGCCTCGTGCCTGCTGGCTTCATCCAGAATGTGTTTATGTCTTTACATTGGCTGGCTTGTACTTAAAATTTGCTGTATAAATGTGTTTTAAAAGACAAGAGAGAAGCAGCTTCTGGCTTAAAGCTTCAAAGGTGCCACCAAAAGCATTTCTCTGGGTTGAAAGGTTAGGAGGTGTTGAGTTTAGGCTTTTGCAAAGGGTCTGGAGAAGCCCTTGGGAAAGAAGGAGGCAAGAGCTTACTTTTGAGAAGTCCAAATAGGCTTTGCCACACAGCTGCCAGTGCTTCTTTGGGCTAATTCCCAGAACACCTTGGCTAAAAGCTGTAAGTACTGCAGGGTCCTCTCTTCTGAAAGCGCTTTGGGAAGTTCCTTTAGGATGTGGTTGCTTGGGGTTTGCTCAGTGCAAACTGCTGCTGCTACCCACTGCCCGTGTCAGCATAGACTCTCCTCAGGGATGCTCCGGTGAGGAGGTCCCAGAGGAGGGCACAAATGACACTGGTGCTTTGGTGCCAGGTGTGCGTTCAGCTTTGCGCAGGGTGAGAGGACCAGTGTTCGCATCAGCGCATGGTCAGAGCTTCCCGCCAGAGTTCAGTGAGGGCTCACACTCTGCCTGTGATAAATGGCTGCCAGGCCCCCTTTTCTGCAGCCCCAGTGAGGGGTCTTGCACTGCAGAGGAGGCTATTACTCTTCATCCCTCTACCCCAGTCTCCTCCAGAAGAAGGAGGAGTCTGGTCTCTGGTGTCTGTGTGCAGTCTCGAGCACCCACACTCCAGCAGCTGTCTTTCATTTTGAGCAGGATGATCAGTGACAAAACAGGGGAATTTAAACTTCTGTATGTTGGATTCTGTATGGCTTCACTCAGGCTTAGGTGCTGCAAAAAATGGGCAGGTTGCCATTAGGTCTTCCCTGTGCTTACATAAAATTTGGAGTGGTAGGCAGGATGCTTTTCTTGGCAGTAACCAGTGTCTGATCCAAGCAATGAACAATAAACCTTCAGGAATTTTACAGTCTGTGGCCCCGCTGAGATTACAAGCAGTTGGCAAAGTGGTGTGTGTTAGTTATTTTCCCAGGCATCTGCAGGCAAGGGACATGCAATGTTCTGGAGCACCAAAAGGAGACAATGGATTCTCTGTGTAACCCTAGAAAGAGAAATTGCGGTGCTACAGCTGCATGAACGTGTCAAAATCAAGAAAATCACATTGTCATGCTTATATCATCCTTAACTTAACCTTCCTTTCCCTTGTGCAATTGTGCTTACTTACAGATAGTTGTGATCTACTAAGTTAGATACATTTTGACATGTTATCATAAAAGCAGCAAATACTATTTCTGTATGAAAGCTTGAAAGTATCTGCAGATTCACAGATCCCATTTATTGCTGTAGAGCATGAGGCCCCTTGAGGTAAGAAGGGCCAGAACAGCAGCCCCTTACAGTGCCAGATTTAAGAAGAATGGGAAAAGTTATGAACTGAAATACAGTTGCAGTTTGTGTGGCTGTTTGGCAGGGCAGGTGGGCAATTAGCTCTTTGCAAAGAGTTGCCTGTGTACACACATAATGTACGCGTGCTCTTAATCAAGGTCTTAAGGCATGTGTGGGATGCTATTTCAGGTTGTTTGTTTCATCTTACCTCATTAATCCCTGTAAGCCCTCATAGCGGGGACAGAGTGGGGCTGAGAACACTGCAATGCAAGGGATTGAAGCGTACTTGGAAGGCCTAAGTTCATTACTCTCCCACAGCCCAAGCATCATCGGTGCTCTGGAGATCTTTGCATGCCTCTTATCCTTGCGTTTTTCCTTTCTGTTTTTCCCCATGCCCCTAAGTATGCACTACCCCCAGTTAAAAGCCAGTTTGCAGTGGCAGTTACAGCTGCCAGCTACCTATCACTGGCTGACTGACCACTTCAGGGCCCTCCATCCTTCAGGCTTCCCCTGTTGTTCCTACGTGCTGCTGGTCTCCTTTCTTCCCATCATTCACAGCTGGCTGTGGAGAGCCCTTTTGTCTCCTCTGGTACCCATCATTCCTTCCCTGTTTCTATCACCCTGATCCAACTGATGCTCCCCAAACTGGTGAGAGTCCCTGCTAGTGTGTTTTCTGTTGCTTCCTTCAGTGGTCTCACCCTGGTGCTCTGCCATCTCTCTGTATGTGTTTCTGGATTTCATCCATCACAGATACAGTAGCTGAATCCACACAGAATTTTTTCTGCCCACAATTTATTTCCAACCCTCCTTGTCACAAAAAATAGCTGAATGAAAGAATTAACATAATGCTTTTTAAAATGATAATTCCTTTCTGACTAGAAGGGACACAGACATGGACAATTTAGCCCAAGTTGTGTCTTGAAATCTAGAGACCCACTAAAACATTCAGGTGACTCCAGAAAGGGTAAATTTTTGAAGGTGCAGAAGCTGAAATCTCTCCCCTAAGAAAGCCAGGAGCTACCAGAACAAAACTGTTAAACAGAGCCTGCCTTCCGCATCGCTGCAGCAGAGCTAACGCTGTGCAGTGGGGAGCCAAGCAGAGCACTGCGCAGAGATGCGCTGGGGGCTCGCAGGTGTTTTATGCTTCTAACAGAAACTGCAGACACAGAAAATTGCCCTCGAATGGCTCCTCCTTGGGGTTGGTTGCTGTCGGGACACATTGCTGCTGTCTGTGGGGTGGTGTTTCAGGCACTTGCCCCCTCTCCCCACTGCAGGGGCTTGCAGCTGCGAGGCCAGTTTCGGCTGCAGCTGTAGCAGCCATGGCTTTTGGGCTGCTGGTCCTGGCCATGTCTCCACTTTGCCAGCCAGCAGCAGTGTGTCAGGTGCAGGAAGGGAGCAGGAGCCACCCAGGCGAGCTCAGGAAGGAGCGGTAGATGGTAGTGAATGGGAAAGGTGCCCTTTTTGAGGTAGTCTTGGTGTATGGTCCGTGCTCTCCAGGAGCCTGAGCTCCCCTGTGCTTACAGTGTAAAACAGCCCTCTGTGAGCTGTGTGTTAACTGTCCATCACCTTTCCCGGTGAGAAAACAGGCCTTTGGCTGAGACAGGTGGAGAACAGGCACCTAACCCTGGGCAAGATGGTGTTTGCTGTGACATTGGGAACAGAGATGTCCTATCCTGGGAGCATGGCCATGAATATCCCTCTCTGCATCTTGTTAACAGGTGTCAGTTGTGGTGGCGAAGGACAACGGCAGGACTGAGCATGGGTCCGAAATGTGCTTGCCTTGTTTAACTTGGCAGGGAGGGGATTTGGTTGCTGAGTGTCACATAGCAGAGAGGGAGAGTGTGTCTTCAGTGAGAGGGCAAAAAACCAGCCCCAGAGCACAGAGGCTGGCCGTGAATAAATTTAAGTCAGAAATGAAGTAAAATGGAGCAATGGCGTCATGGGACAGCCATTCAGCCCGAGTGGCAGAAGCAAAGAGCAAATGACTTTTAAGATGGAATGGGAAAATGAAGTGAGAGCCTGACATGGCTCCTGGGAAGCAGCTGTAGCAGGGAGCAGCATCCAGCTCCCCAGGACTTCCCTATCCCAGCCTGCTGCGCCATCCCCATGGTACTCAGAGAATCCAGCTCTTCCAGCCAGGGCTGTTCCATGGCTTTTCCGATACCCCTGGATAAAGACTCTTCTATTCCCTTAGCTTTCTGTCAGGGAGAGGCTGTTTACTTGCTACTTACCAACAAGATTTTAGCTGGGGTTTTTTTTTTTTGTTTATTTCCTTCTCAGCAAGTAGAGGCAGCACACTGAGAGGAGATTTTTAATTGGCATTAACACTGTGCTGAGAAGTGTTCCCAGGTTGTTAATGTTATGGAGAGTATTGTGGAGTGAAATTACAATTCAGAGAAAATTAGGAATTATAATGAGCTAGAAAAGAAATGTTGATCCACAATCCAATTTAAAAGGCACACAAGTGTCCTGTATTATGAAAAATTAAGAACTATCAGCTTTAGCTAGGAAGCAAACAGTCCAGTGTAAAGATCAATGATGTCCTTCATTACTTGCTCAGAAACCTCAGTAATCTCAGTCTGTAGAAATATCAATCTTTCTTCTCACATTTAGCAGCACGAAAGTCCCTGTTTTCCTTATAAGAAAATTCCTAGAAAATGCAGGAGAGAAAATTGTGAGACTGGAAGAACAAGCCCAGGTTCAAGTGTATTCACCTAAACTTTCACAGCCTGTTCTTCTCTAGCACATCCCCGCGGTCCCTGAGGAGCAGGTTGCAGTTTGTGCACTGCCGGCGCTGGTCGTCCAGGGCAGCCCTAGTCACAGCACTAGACCCTCTGCCTGGCTGTCACCTGCAGGCTCCAAGAGACCCCAGACACAGGCTGTGTCCATCCTGTTTCTCCCCTGCACAGGCAGTGCTGCAGGCATCTGCCTAAGCTAGAAACAGGCAGGACAGGCAGGGGTATGTGAAGCGGAAGGGACAGGAAAAGTGAAGAAGAAGGGCAGAAATGCAACTAAGAAGTAAAAACTTCTAATGACTGGAAAAGGCTGAAGAAAAGCACTGTGTTGATAATGATGTCAGTGAAGCGCTAGCAATTGACACCTGAATTCTCCATTTGGCCCCAGCTGTGGTATTAAGACAAAGCTTTTAAAAAACAAGAATAAATGCAGTCAGTACCGGTGCTGCAGAACCTTCAATAGTCTTGAAATTTGTCACTTCTATAGAGAGCTGTATCAGGAGATACAGCTGTCCTTTCAGGACACTATTTTATATCAGCCCCAATTTATTCCTCTCCTTGCATTTCTTTGTACTTACACCGTTCAGTTGTTATAATCAGAGAAATGTCTCATCACACTGCTCGTTGTCTTTCCCTAATAATTTTGGGAGATCTCAGTTACAGATGTGTTTTTATTTTCTACCCTGTTTTGTGGGAAAAGTCCAAGAAAAACGTGGAACATGTTTTGTAGTTTTGTGAACCTGTTTTGCAAATCTTGACTATTTGTTGGCTGGCTGAGCCAGCTCATAACTTATAACAGGGTGTGTTGCTTGTGCACCTCGGGGCCCATTGGTTTTTGCAGTGTGAACGTTTTTCTGTATAAAGTTGCCCAAATTTTGCCCTGGTTATTATCATTAAGAGAGTTTACTCATAAGAGAGCACAGATCCCATGTGGCTTGGCATAATGTCTTGCTATGCAAAGAAGACAGTGTCACTGTTGATGCCTGGTGGCTGCATGTCCATTAAGCCCACTGATCTGTTTGCTTTACATTTTGCATGCTGAGGAATAAGCAAACAAGCAGCAGAAGGTTGCATTGCAAAACTGAGGACACATTTGAGAAGCTGACCTGTCAGTGTTGTGGGCAGGACCTCAACCAAAGCTCTAGAGTTAAACAAAGCTTATGGATCTGGTCAATGAAAAACTCCACTGCCACTACAGAGAGGATATGAGAAAATGATTACAATTTATGAGTACAGAGTTAAAAATCTCTTGAACTCAGGACCAGAGTAGTTTAAAACTGGAGTCATCTGGGTTCCCTTTAACAGTATTCTTCCTTAACTTCATGCTAACTTTCTTAGCGGGGATTCTTCCATCATATCGTTGTGTCCCATGCACAGGCAAAACTCACTACTAACCTGTGAGTCACTTGACTACACTATTTCCAGTGCAGGGAACTTTGTTAGATGTAAAGCAGAGTTTCTATTCTGAAACTCTGTGATGGATATCTCAGGTAACTTACCCAAGGCATTAGCAGACTGGAAGGAAACAATGGTGTTTTATATTTCAGGCTCAGCTAACTGATATTTGTAAAGTGCTTGAAGTTATTTGGGTGAAGATATTAATGCACAGTAGAATGACAGACATGTAAGTTTAAAAAAATCATACCAATAAACCCTAACCATGTTTTGAAAACGTGGGTGTTATAACTCCCTCAGGAAGTATCACTTCTGATAAACAAACTCAGTTTACTGGAAAAACTGGCACCAACTTCTCAAATGTTTAAAAATAGAAATAACAATCTCTCTTTCCCCGGCTTGTGAAAGAAATACATTGATGAGTTTAGAGAATTTATTCATTGGTATGAGCATGAGTGGGTGTGTTAAGTAGAGAATTTAATGAGAGGAAGCTAATGAGGGGGAGCAAATTAGGAAAGAAGACTTTTGCATCTATTAGCTCTCAAAGTGGAAAAGTCTGCAAATGTCCTTGTGTCTCCTGAGCTTCAGAGCCTGGGTCCAGTCCTGTGGGAGCGCTGCCTTCAGTAGCCGAATCCTCTGCCTGCAGGTCTGTTGTTCCCATAAAGCAGAGGTGTGTGAGGGCCTTTTGGTACTTGTGAGATTGTCACCAAGTCATACAACAGCATCACTTCTGACTCACCTGGGCTGAGAGTTAGTCAAGAGTTTGTCATCTGTGTAAACACTATGGTGTGAACAGTATTGATCTCAGTGCGGTTCCACAGGAAAGAGCCTGAAGTGAGAGAAACCAGCGCTGATAAACTCAGCTTATCCAATAGGCTAAAAAGTGGCAATCAGGACTATTGAACTGCCTACTTATCCATATTTCCCAGTAAGTGGGTTTGATTCACAAAAGCTTTGCTGGCCACAGGGGAGCTAAGTTCCTAAGGAACAGACCAGTGAAAAACTCACTGATTGAAGTAACCACAGGGAAATGCTGTTGAATGCCAATTTTTCAGGTACCCATGTGTACACTCTGAATGGAACCGATCCAGAAGGAGATCCCGTGACATATGGTCTGGCCTATGAAGCTGGATCAAGACGCTACTTTTCTGTCGACAAGAACCTTGGAAATGTTACGCTGATCGAGGAGCTTGACAGAGAGGTACAGTGAAATGGCACCACTCTGTGTGTTCATGGAATTTCCTTCAGTTTAATTTGATCTGTGGCTTTGAGGGACAATGCCAACTTATTTGCCCCTGAAATAGCTAATACACTTTGCAATTCTGAGACATTATACTTCACCCATCATGTTGTTTTCCAGTTGAATTGCACCACTGGCATTGCTATCAAATTTTTCGGCAGCTGTCTGTCTAGCTTTTGCCAAAAGAGAAGTTTACTCTGTATTCCTATCTTCCCCCAACCGCACCCTGTCAAGAGTGTAGGGGCAGTTACAGTCCTCTGATCCTCAGACAGGGAACTCTCCTGTCATTAGGAGGAAATGGAGATTTGTGTAAGCAGTGTTCCAGGACACTTCTCTCGTTACATCATAGCTCTTTAGCCCACGTGTAACCATGTTGGGTTAAAGATGTCCCCAGCAATACTGATCTAAAGGCAGCCTTATTTTGGGAACACAGACACCAAATCCTTCATGTCTCCTTTGCAGGGAAGGGTGCACAGTACTTAATAAACCCTTCAAAATACTGTATACTGAGACAGAAGAATTTTGAACCAATGTGCCTTTTTAGGGAGTGTTTCTTGAAAAAGATGACTGATTTTCACTAGCACTTTACAGGACAACAGGGATTCCCAGACCAACTGTCTTTTGACAGTAGCCACGGAAAGTCCAAAGAGCCCCACAGCTGGAGCCTCTGAGGGGTCTTCCTAGCCTCTGCTGTGATTGCTGCATGGTATTAGTTGTTGCTTTCATCTGCCTGCTGAGACACATTTAAACTTGCAGTCCCTTTTCCAATCAGGGCAAAGACCATTTCTCTAACAAAAGAATTTTCTTGGTTTTACAGAAGGAAGATGAAATTGAAGTTATTGTCAGTATTTCAGATGGCCTGAGTACAGTGAGTATTTAATTATGCTGTAGCTTGTCAAACTGTCTGTCCCCGTATACATCCTCCTATTAATTTACCTTGCAGGGACTATTTCATTTTATCAAAAAACATAATCTCATTAGAGTCTTGCGTCATGTTCTGAGAGCCACTGAACTCCCAGTAACTCAGGTCTTACTCCTCCTTGCTTAGCTATTAGAGGATAATTACAATGTAGTGTGAGCTAAAAGACTGACTTAGTGGCCTGCAGAATTACAGGAGCTTCCTATGAAATTTCAGTGTCAGCTCAGTAGGATCAATACCTAAGAAAGAACTGGAGGCCTTTTGGAGAAATGCATGAATCTATAGGCACTAGTGTTGGACACCCAAGAGCTGGCTGTCCCTCCACACCTGCAACATTTCTCTAGCATGACATTAAGAAGATTTGCTTAGGCTAAGGGGGTGGGGGTTTTCTAGTCTGCTGTTGAATAAAGCTTTGATCACTTCGAATCATTAAGGACTTTTCTGAGGCGTTGCACAGGCATCCAGTCCCAGTTCTACAAATTTCCTTGGCACTTTAGTCACAGCCAGGATATTAGTCTGCCAATAAGAGGACCTGGGCCACAAAAGTGGGACCCTCTGACTGTCCAGAAGACAGAATAACTCTCAAGCTCTTCCTCATCTCAAACAAATTATTTGAGATTAGTACAACAAATGTTTGGGAGGTGCCAGCATCCTACAGGCACAACTGCTCTGGCAACCTCTGTAAACAGGAAATAATGGGATCACATCCACGCGTCCACTTGCAAACAACTGGGAAGTTTATTTGGTCAAATATGTTTGCTTCTGTATTTTTAGAAAGAGAACACATATTTTCTTCAAGATGAATTGTTACGTATTAGTAGCATGTGTTTGTCCATCCAAATTATGCATGCTATTAACCTAGTGTCATGATACCAAATGAGGCATTAATGGATGCTCTTGGCTGTCGGGTACTGACTTTTACAGTCTTTTAGGTATTCTCATAAAATACATCATGGTATCTTGAATGGCATAAAGAAGAAGAAAGACTTGAAAATTAGCCCCGATCTGTAATTTATAAAGTACTCTGAGACTCCTTATTTAGTTTGGAGATATCTGGGTGCTCTCCACAAAGCAAATTCTTCTGCATTATGGAATTTTTCTGTATTTTCTTTTATGTGCCCAGTTTTGGTAGTGCACAGATACTCTATTACAATGTAATTTCTCATTGCCTTTTACTGCACCTTAGTAGCCAAATGAACAGGTACATGTTGAAAATCAGCTTGAGTCATAATATGTTCTTCTTATTCTACTCCAGGTTTCTGAAAAAGTGAGGATCCTTGTAATGGATGCTAACGATGAGAGCCCAGAGTTCATCAATACACCTTACATAGTCCAAGTCCCCGAGGTTGGTGAAGTTCCTTTGCATACTGGAAGTATATTTCAATGGGATGTAAAGAGGATCTAGTATGTTTTCAGTAAAATAAGATGATGTGCAGGACTAACTTGCATTCTTTTGTTTTGGGGGTTGCGTAGATATTTACACAAACTTAGGGAATAAGTCTGTAGGTACTTTAGGTGTGGTCTTTTGTGGGTAAGCTCCAAGATGTAAGTTATTGGGAGTTTTTAGAATTTGCTTCCGCGGGAATAGGATGTGCTCTGTCTTTGCTGAGATTTCCTGTCATTTGTATTCCAAAAAGTTTTTCTTCCTTCTTGTTCTTCTCCAGTTTCCTCCATTTTTGATCTCTTCCTTCTTTTCTTTCTGTTCTTTGGTTCCCTTGATGCATTTATATTCTTTCTGCCATCGTTCTCTTGCTGCCTCCTTGCATGCTCATTTTTCATTTCTTCTAACTCACCTGGTATTCCACTTCTGTGTGACTCTGGTAACTCTTCCTGGTCACAGAACACTCCCTCCGGCAGCAGTATCTTTAAGATCGAGGCAGTGGATAAAGACACAGGTTCTGGAGGAAGTATCACATATTTCTTGCAGGTAAGGTATTACGTGTACCTTCAAAAATCACCTGTCATTTACTGAGTTCTCAGAAATCAGGTTAAAAAAAGATTTTGAGGGTTGAGCCTGCTACTGGTGTCTGCAGGACCAATTTTGTCCCGCACAAGAAAACAAGCATTGACCAAATGAATACTGTCTGCCTGCGAGCAGCCAAGTGCAGTCCAGCAGGCAGGAGGAGGAGCTGGAGTTGCCACTGTCACTCCTGTGTTTGCCAGCAGGACTCCTCACGGCAGGGCTCTTCTTGGCCCTTTCTTTGGAGTAATGGGGAGAGCACGTCTAATGTGTAATCTTGTCTGCATATAGGATTTCTAAAGCATGAAATAGCTTTCTTTAGAAAGCAAAATGCACTGCAAACCCAATGTGCACTCTGGTGTAGCAGGCTGGTGCGTAACTGAGACCCAGATCATACTGTGAAACACGAGGCACTAAGTCTTCTCACTGGCAAAGCCATGCCCGCTTGTAACCAGCCTTTCAGGTGTTGCCCACTGGTGAAGAACAGAAAGGGCTCTGTATTTAAAGCTGAATTTCTGTATTACAGACTTTTCTGCATGCCAAAAGGGCAACTTTTTGCATTATATACATCAAATTTCTTCTTCCTGCAAGCACCTTCATCCAAATGAGCTGCAGTTCTCCTTATTCAAGAGGCAATAGAAAGAAAAAACCAAAAACCAGTTTGTTGCAATATTTACTTTGGATACAAATATGGAAACGAGTTGGGAGATATTTACATAGTACTAAAGCTAATCCTGTTAAGAGCTTGGGCATACTGTGAAAAGGACACCTTGACTGCCTTGTTGAAATTTAGGTTTGATTTCACCAATTATGATCCATTTCAAATACAATATCTGCAGGATTCAATTTTGTACAGGGATTTTTCCAGTAAACTGATAGGCTGTGAAGCCAAGGAACAGCAATTTCAAACTTCTATATCTAGTTGATATGTTTGTGTGGCAAAAAGGTTACTAAATACGTGTATTTGTTGAAAATATGTTGCCGTGGCTTCTGGCACAATCTCTGGGAATTCTCAAGTGCACAGAAAAAAAACCTCTGCAAAAGTCAGGTGGTGATGTCTACTGAAAAGGCCGAGATTATCCAACAGTGGCCATTGTGTATGGATACCCAAATGGAGGTGTGTTTAGAGATATCTCCAGCCCAGAAGAATGGAGGGAGACATTTTTTCAGGCTTTTTTTTTTTTAAGTCAGGTTTTATTTGTATGTTGCAAAAATCACCTAACACCGCTCTATTGACAATAACCTATGTGTGCAAACTTTCTGCTTTTTTTAAGCTAGTAGAACTTTGAAACACTGAGGGGTAACACCTTTTTTCTCTTTCATTTTCCCCTCATCTTTTTTTCTGTTAAGCCTCCCTACATCTTTCCATGCAGTGAACTGTGTTAACCAAAGATTTCACAATGAAATACTAAAAGATTAAAAAAATCTACATTGCAGGTAACTGATTTATTCTGAATAATGAGAGACTTGTGGTGGGTTCATGAATTGTTCATAAACACACAGAGGTGAAATTCATCAAATACATTATACACCCAAACCGTATCATTATTCTAGTCTTTTCCCTTAGCAGATGAAATAAAAGATGAATCCCTACGGCAATCTTATTTCCATACCTGTAATCTCTTGCTGTTTCTTCTTTTCTTCTAGAACATCCATGCTAATAAGTTTACAATAGACCGTCACAGTGGTGTCCTGCGCATCAAAACAGGGGTCACCCTGGACTATGAGAAATCAAGAACACATTTTGTTGTTGTTGTAGCCAAGGTATAAAGCTTTTTTCTGAGACTAGAGGAGGTGGGGGGTTGTATTTGAGTAGGACTGATTAGTTTGAATACAAGTGTGACTTAAAGGGTTGCTGAAACATGAATTATATAACATTGAAGCACAGTCACTCCCTCTGTAACATCTGGAGGTGTGTAGGGTAACATGGAAAAATGAGGGAGGAAAGATGACCCATGTCTGCTGCTGAACAACATCTGAAGGCATTTGGAAGTGAGTTTCCCACATTTTGCTCAGGCCCCAGTGCCAGGATAGTGACCCCCACTGCAGAATTTGGAGAGTCACCTAGAAGTGAAGGGTTGGTGTACACAGCCCCGGCTTCAAGAAGTACCAGCCTTTGGGCAAACACAGGTGCCCAGGGCTGCCTCGAGCTGCCCAGGACATGGCCCTACTGCAACAAGGGCAAGGTGTGGGTTAGTCATTAGCCACAGTAAGACACAGGGCACAGCTGGACCCAGTGCAGCGCAAGCGGCGGACTTCTTTTCTGGAAATATCTGTGGATGTTTCTTTCTTTCACGTCTCTGCTGCCTTGTGGCAGGAGCTTATTCAAATCCTGCAAATATTGCTGCACATCCCTTCTTGCCACTGTCATTCTCAGCAGTGCTGTGCCTGTGGCACAGCTGAGGATTCATAACGGGCATTAAAGGTTTATGGATTCTGGAGTAAAGTCTCTGAGGATCCTGTGGGAACCTGTCACACAGACAGGCTCGCATGGGTGGAAAGAGGACGATTTTGCTGCTACTAGTGGGGACTTTGAGTTTCTCATGTTTTATGAAAAACATACGGATGTATTTATTTAGCCAGGGTTCATTTGAGAAGAAGTAACAAAATTTGGCTTAAATACTGTCTTCGGGGCAGTAAGAAGGAAAAAAAAAGAGCATATCGTATCCAAAAAATGGAATTTTTAGAATTGGTACAGCAGACACAATGAACAATTTACACTTTTATACACCAGCATGAGTACTGACCTCCAGCCGGTGCCCTGAGACTGAGGGTGTTAAAAGCTTCTGAAATTGCGAGTCATCTTTCTAATTGGCTCTGCTGTATGAGTAGCACAGAGTTGATTGTAGTCAGGTCCCCAGAGATTGTTTATACACCGTGGCTATCTAACAGTTCTTGGCTGCACAGCTCCTCCGTGCTTTCACCTTATCACGTAAGAGTCCCTAGGAGACTTTGATCATGCACACTCTTTAATTTCCCTCTAGAAATGCACTACCTTGCTACTGTGCATTGTCTTGTGTTTATGACAAGACTATAGGTGGGATGAAAAGCTGTAGACCTTAGTCACTAACTTTTTGCATCTGTTTCTAGCATTCTTTTTTCCCCTCAAAAAGCTTGAATTCCTTATCCCCTGTGTTGTTGATAAAAGATCGTGTATGAATACATATATTGGCACAACCACTTTTAATACCAGAATGACTTCTGAGACACTGCAAGCTGTCTTCCTAATCAGAGAGGAGCAGGACAAATGGAAAATAGAAGAGAATAGGGCAGCAGAGATTAATCTGTGTGTTGTGAGAGAGAAGGGATTCCTGGGACTGTGCTTCTGAAGGCTCACGAGGTGCATGCAATGCCATAAGCTGATTTGCAGATACGTTTTAGCAGAGGGATCTGATGATGACTTCTCTTCTAGGATGGTGGTGGGAAGCTCAGAGGAGACAACAAAGTGTTTTCAGCCACAACAACGGTTACTGTCAATGTGGAGGATGTTCAGGACACTCCCCCCATGTTCATCGGGACTCCCTACTATGGATATGTTTA
>KZ506145.1:7087-37016 GCA_002844005.1 Limosa lapponica baueri | reverse complement strand
ATCATGGACACAGAATCCAAAGAGTACACTGAGCTCCTGGCTGTGTCATCACCTCAGAAATGCCTCATAGCAGATCTGCTCAAAAGGAAGTATACAGCTTAGCAAGTCAGTTTATTGTATCCATCATGGTGCTTTCAGCCACTTGAAGCTACAGACTAATAAATTTTCTCTGTATCTAAGCAGTGGCACGATAGCGTGTATGGATCAGCTTTCACCCTGATACATAAGATATAATTTAAATTTTCTTCATACATAGGATGAGAAATGGTATCTACTTGTGAAATTAGCCAACACTAGACTCTTTGGCAGTGTGATTGCATGCTGTTCACCTGATCTTCCCTGGAGTTTCAGGAAAGATTGTGTCTCTACTTTCAGTCTAGAACTCCAATGTACACTGCAGCCCCTGCATGAGTGTGTATTGCAGTTCAGTGCATAGGCTGTTACATTTCAGCAGGGCAGGATAGTAATGCTGGTGTACTTCGCAGATGTTTGGAATGAATGATATTACATGTATGGATTTATTCTGCATAGTTGCATATAGATCTTGAACTAACTATCAGGTGCACACAGGAGTTAGTGTTTACCATGGAAATGGGAGTCAATAAACGTTAATTACATCCAGCCCAAGCTCATAATTTACACCATTATGATATTATAATGATGGAAGCAAAAATTGGTCCTTCCCAGTGTGGGTTTTACTGTTAGAATGAACTCCACAGAGAGCGACGCACTAGCTGATTTTATTGTTGTTTACAAATTTGGTGTTAATTTTTTGAACTTGCTTCTTTTCTCCTTGGTGGAGTTGTCAGGCTTTACAAGTACTCTGTCACCTTCAAAGGGACTGCACTGCATTTTGCCCAGTAGGCAGATTTTATTGCAGCTTCCAGCATAAATGATAATAAATACAGTTCTGTATTTCCAGTTGCTGTAACAGAACCTTGCTCTTGCTTGAAAAATTCATTCAGGGCTTGTCATGAAAATGTTCCTTGTTGCCATTTGTGATTAACTGACAGTTACTTCAATGTTCCCTGTTTTGCAGCCCCTAATAGTAATACTTTAGTTCAGAGGCCTAAATTGCACAGCTTGTTGCCACTCGGGTGAGCATTTTAATGCTGACAGTCATTGTCCCTCTGCGTTGACAGAGTAGTCACACGAGCAAATGGTCTCCGGTACACAAGTTCTGTACATATGCCCAACGGCCACATTACTTGCACAGAAGGAAAAACAGTGAAGGTTTAAGGACAGTTAAATCACCATAATTTTCATCATAATTTTATGCCCTAAATGTTCTGTGGGCCAAGTTGCTTTGTGATCCACTGTTTGCTTTTGCTCCCTGCCTGACCTTAATGAGGTCAGACTCCTCAGCAGCTGCCTGTCTCTCAGCACGCTGTGTTGCCACGGGGCACGCAGCGACGCCAGAAGCCTGCACAGAGGGCATCTTCGTAGTCACCCAAACTAAACCTCAGGTCTCAGATCAGTTACTCCAAATCCTCTGTCCAAGTCTGTGGCTGGAGGCAGGTGTCCCTGGCCATGGCTGGGACTCTTGGGGCAGCTGAGGCCCACGCAGCGAATCCGGCTGTTCTGCCATCGGTGCAGGCAGTGGCACTGGCCACAGGCTAGCGATGGCAGGTCACACAGCAGGTCCAAAGGGAGTGAGCAGCAGCGGGGGCGGGGTTCCCGACTTCTTATGGAGGTACAGTGGATGGACTGCAACATTACTGGGGACAGCTGAAACTATTGATGTAGGAACAACACGGAGTTGGTCCAAGGAGCAGCATTGAGCTCCTGCTCTGCAAAGCCAAGCGCTGTTTTTTTCTGGCTGGGAGCCAATGGCCCTTGCTGTGTTCCCCATACAGCACAAGCAAAAGTATCCACTATGCCCTCCCACGCCTCACTGCAGAAAGACTTTCGGAAGTTCAGTTTATTAATACGCAGTTGCAGTTTCACTGTTCTTTGATCTCAGCACACAGACTGCGATTTCCCATTTCTCCCCAGGGCTCTGAGGTCCTTACTGTTGTTGCTCTTGATGGAGACAGAGGAAAGCCTAACAGTATTCATTATTGCATCGTGAATGGTGAGTAAACTTGTTTTGTATGAAATCTGAAGGGCACTCAAAACTAGATCTGACATTAAATTAGAATGGGATATGCTAAGGTTTAATAAAGCTGAGACGAACTCTCATGAAATAATGTCAGGTACCTCAAACAACTCCAGGGCCCTGTCTACCACAGAACAGCCAAGATACGATTCACTGAGTTTTAGTATCTGCTTCGCAGAACTACGCTTGGGGTTGTTAATGTTGCTGATTTGTTAGGCATCAGTAGCCTGCTTGTCATTTCAGAAAGTGCAAAGGGAGATGCATTCACTGCTACTGAGTATCTCTATCATTTGATCTGGGAGGAGAGAGAATGCATTGGGACACCCAGACATGGTATTTAGAGGGATAATTTTCTTAATATTATGATTAATAAGTGGCTAAACGTTCAATCCTCTGTTTTCTTGGAAGAAATTATATTTACCAGTGAAGAGATACTGGCTGTACATTGCATTGAAAGAAAGTAGATGTTATCAGAAGATTAATGATTTTCATCAGCTATTCTGAGTGTCTGTCGCACGTCTTTTAATAGCATAAATGTGAGACTTAGCTGAATTGATGATTCATTAGCTGGTGAAGTCAACAACTTAGCTCAACTAAACTCCAAGGTACAACTTCAGTTTTGTTTGGTTCTCTCTTCCCCAAAACAAGACTTCCATGGCATCTGAGCACCTCAGATCCCAGGTGTGAGAGATCCCAAAATTTCATAAGAGAAATCTGAGGTGTAGTTGCAGAGCTATGCAGTAAGTTCTTAATTGCATAACGTGATCTAAATGCGAGGTCTAGAGAGGGCAGAGAGGGCTGAAATTGAGGTTTTGCCTTGATATGAGAAAAAATGGAAAATGGGAAAAGGTAAAAAGAAAGGTGGAGAACGAGGAGTAAAAAAAATAAGTGGTATGAAAATATACTAGACAAGGGAGAAATTGAGTAAGGAGAATAAGCAAAGGCAGATGAACCAAGGAAAATGTCAAAGGGAAATAGGATTAATGGGGAAAGATACTTGATTTCCAAAGAAAATAGAGGAGGACCAAAAAGGTGCTATGGGGCAAAAAAGGTAAGTGATTAGGAAAGAATGGAAAATGAAGATGAAAGGGGATGACAGCTAAGTAGCACAAAATATGACTTAATGGAGAGCAGGCTTTCCTCATGCACATTAACACCAGATTTTGCTAGCATGAAGTGCTAGCAAAAAGGGGGAAGGGAATATGCTTTTAGTGCATAGAAAGTTGAAGAAATAGATAGAGAACAAAAGATGACAACAGATTTCTGCCCCTGCACCTCAGACCCTGGCATTACTTGTGACAAGCCATTATCCCAATACCTGCAGGCTGGGTTGTCAAAGGGCAAGAAAATGCTAACAGCAAATAGGAGATCATTTATTCTTTATAAGAATTTTTTATCCAGGGAGTGTGGGATAATTTTAGAAAATACTCCAGTCCTCCTGCTGTACAAAGGAACACACATAATGCTACACACTCCGAGTTACCAATTTCCTCGTGATATCTAGACAATAGCATGAAGTATGGTGGCTTGAAACCACTATTGACTTAAGCTTCTTCTCAGTCAGGATGTACTTTCCAGGCCAATGTATCTTAATAATTGACCATTGTATGAGTCGATACCTGTTCAATGTTGTGTCTAGTGTACTTTAATGAAGTTGCAGTTATTGCAGGTATTAGCAAAACGGGATACTATCAGATGGTTTAAAACTCAGCATTGGAATTGAGTGAGAGAAAAAGAAAAATGACTGGGTTTTCAGGTCATCATCCTTTATTTCCGAAGGCTTGATCTCCTTCATAGTAAGGGTTTTCCTCTTTTCCTTTCAGTGGTAGGCTCTGCCATGAAGCACAGGTTGTGGCCAATATTGTACATGAGATAGCATACAGGGGTGCCCATAGCCCCTCAGCAGAGCAGGGCAGGGACCCCTGAGCTGCTAGCTGGTCCCCTCCCTGGGCAAGATGGGTGCAGGCATCATGACGAGACACCGCTGCCTCTCTGCAAGCTGGCATTTGTTTCAGCCCAAGTGCACCCACTGTCAAGGGACTGCAGCCCTGTAACTGATCTTCTGTTGAGATCAATGGAAGTGAGGTCGGCGGCAGCAAAGTCAGCCTGCAGCCCTGTCCTGCCTGTGTCAGACTCGGCCTCAATGACAACAGCCTGGGGTTTAGCCCAGATCCTCCAAAATCCCTTTTCATTCAGGGCAGCCTTGCAAGAGGCTGAGAGGTTTTTAACAACTGAATGTCTAAGGCCAGAAGATGCCTCTCCAGAGATGCTGTCTGCAGAAAGAGTGACTATGTTTTTTTAGACGGATTGTCAGACTTCTCACCTTAGCTGATATTAGTGAGAGAAATGGTCTTGTTTCTCAGAGACTTAATTATGCATTTGCTAATTAAAATGAGGAATGTCTATTTTTGTCTAAACCAGCATATAAAGAAGACAGCATAATAGAAATGAATTCCAAATTTGCATGCCTGGTTGCTGAGACTTGAAGGGAACCTAACCAGGGTGGGAAGAGGAAAGTGAGGGCAACTGCCCATAGGGACTGAGCTCTACTGAGCCATTCCTAGGGGAGGAAACCCTTTTTGGCCCTCATCTGTGTTCTTATCTCACTGTGACCAGGCATAGAAATGCTTCATTTTTGAAAAGCAGCTTCGGATCTACTAATAGATATGGATACACATATGGACAAAGATACGCTTAATGAAGTGTATGGTTGATTGCTCATGCTTGTTCAGATAAAGGAAGTGTGGCGTTTAACTGGAGCATCTTGGTTTCATTGCAGGAAGTGAAGGTTCATTCGAAATCAGCAACACAACTGGAGCCATTTCTGTTATAAAAAGCCCAAATCAGCTCAAGAAAGAAGTGTATGAACTAAAAGTTCAGGTATGTTCTGTGGCCACCTGAAGACTTTTGGTCTTGAATGCCATGAGCAGGCATGATTGTCTGAAATACCTCAATTTATAGCTGACTTTGAGCAGAGTGCCAGAACTATCTATAGAACAGAACAAACTACTTTTGTTCCTTGGGATATTTAGTGTCTCAAATTACTTCCTCCAAATGAAGTCATCTTGTCCGAATTTCATCTCTGAGTCTAGAGAATCAACCTCCTTTACAGTATGGAGGTAACTGTTCTCTGTGTTTTCAGATTTTATAGCTGAACTGGGAGTTAATGTCTTGTAACCTCGACGTGATGAGATAGGTAACTCTCAAATCTATGATGAGTAGTAGGACTGAGGTAGATCATGCCATGTCATATCAGTATCCACTTCCGAAGCATTGATCAGCCACGTGCTAACACCTTGATGAGCTAACACCTTGATGAGCTAGTATCAGTGTGATAGGCTGTGTTATTATAAGCAGTTTCTAAAGACCAAGGGTTTAAGAATGTAGAGTTAAACTGTGAAGACTGTATCAGTTTTCTTCAGTAAATACATATTACAACCATGGGAGTTTGTCATGGTAAGGACAGTATTGTCCAAAGGCAGCTTTGAGGCCTTGCGCAGTGCCAGAACCAGTGCAGCATCCCCAAGGGCACTTTCTTGTTAGTGGGCTCAAACAGCTTGCTCCGTCTGGGAGATCACAGAGTTCCCATTGTCCGAGTTAAACTCAGGCACCATTTCTTCCCCTAATCGCTCTGGTTTACTGCAGTCTGCTGGCACTTCCCAGATAAAGGATTAGTTAAGCCCTTGCAAGCTTTTCTGATCCCCTAATTATATCTGTGGTGACCTGGAGCTCATGCAGGCTACAAAATCTGCCTGAGGAACCAAGAGGTTTTTGTATTTGCCCAGCATAGGTAGTGACAGGCCCCTCAGTTACCAGACTAGCATCTTTGGAGAAATTTAGCAGTCTAGTGCCTTTGGTTTTGAGGCCTTTGAGCTAAAAGCACGTTAGAGATAGCGGTTTTGTTACAAGAACACTAGTCAGAGTTTCTGTCCTGATGGGAAAAATGTCTTAGGTTCGATCCAGTGAATGAGGCTGCATGTTGGTATTGTTGAAACCCAGGCAGATTTGATCTTTCCGTTCAGAAATATGCCAGCTAGGTTTGCTTGCCTGTCCAAACTATATCCCATTTAAATTAAGCTCATCTAGACAGCAAAGCAGAATTGTAAATCAGAAATTAACTCTAAAAAAAAAAGTGCAGTGTTTCTTTTTCAAATATTTGCCTAAGTACTGCAAGTACAGTTTTTCTCGCAGTCTTCAAGGCTGCAGTCCTTGCAGCAATGTGAAAATCAGCTACCTGTGGTACCACAGCAAATTTAAAGGTTGTCTTCCTTTTCTATTCTGTCAACACTTTGGGCAAGCAATTATCTTGCCTCTATTAGATTTTCTGTCTTTAGAGAACTGTTTTCACCTAGGGTGAGTTACTAAGCTCACAAAATGAGGAGGAGAATTTTTTCACTGGGGCTTTATTGGGACTGGTTTATTACCATAATCTTCTAATCATCATAAACTTCAGTGTGAAATGGACTGAGATTTCTAGAGAAATATAAGGCTGTGGATCTTCATACAAGTTAGTGTGTTAGGGTGATTTGTACATGCAGAACAAAACCTGAACATGGAACTGTGGAAATAAAGTATGCTCTCATCATTCTTGTCTCTCTCCTGCCTGCTGCAGGCATCAGAAGTCAGTCAGGAAGGCGACGTCTCAGTGTACGCTTTTGCCGTAGTGACTATACGGGTGGTCGACCTCAACAACCATCCACCAACGTTCTACGGAGAAAATGGTCCCCAGAACAGATTTGAACTGACCATGTACGAGCATCCCCCAGAGGGTGAAATCTTGAGGGGACTGAAGATTACAGTCAATGATTCAGATCAGGTAAATCAAAACTATGTGAACTTTAAGTTTTCCTGCCCTATTTTCCCAATGACTAGAAAAAGTTGTCAGATGGGAAATGTCATTTTAGGAACTCAATTATTTCACCTGCATTCCCCAAAAGCCTAGGGCAGACAAGGTAGTTGTAGGATCCATTAACACAGAGAGTTTGGACTCAGAAGTATATTTATTCTGTCATATACTGTTATGTTAAAGCTAACATAAAGCTGCAGCCCAGTTCTTGTGGCAATTGAAGTTGAACAGTCTTTATGAACTTCCCCTAACTACTGGTTACATACAGTTGTTGTCAGTGTAATGTCCGAGAATGTACTCCCTTTGGAGATTTACTTAGAGTTTCTAATCACTTTTGTAACTTCAAGTGCAATTGATGTCTGTATCTTCTCCGCCCCTTCTGGAAACAATACACTCCATAACTTACATTGGTTTTATTACAATATATTATCCTTCTGGCCCTTATGTTACAGCCGGAGTCTGCAATACATGCTTTGATAAATTGTTCCCACTGGAATGATATTTTTAGGTAATCTTAAAAATTATGCCAGAGCCAAACTAACTCTAACTAGATAAAGGAAAAGGAAAGAAGGCTCCATCCATCTCAGCCTGCTATCTAACTGACCTGTGATGCCCGCAGATACTATGGTGATGGTTGCTATAGGGATCCCTAAGCTAAATACTGTATGAATGGCATCCATCTGAGTTAGCCTGAGGTTAGTTGGTGACAAGAGAAAAGCTTAATGCATCTGAGAACTGAATTACTATTGGAAAGAGTGCTCTTATATAACTGTGCTCAGTATTGTGCTGTTTTGATGGTATTGTCCTCTATCAAACCCACTTGCTTCTTCCCCCTCCCTCCTGCTGCTCTGCAGCAAGCAGATAAATGACTGCTTTCAAAGTCTATCCTGCTGTTGTCACAGGGGATGTTGCTGCAGAAGGAAAGAAGCAAAACCCATCTCTTCTATTTTGAGACAAAATATATATGTATCATATGTAGGCTGACAAAATATTCAAGCTGCAAGTTAGGCTATAAAATAAGCAGAAAACATTGCTAAATACACTGTATAGCTTTCTCGAGAAGCTTCCCAGTACAGTGTAAGACATCACTCTAGGAGGGTTGAGTTGTTTTTCTTTTAAGGCATAGAATGCAACGTTTTCCCTTTCACGCAAGAGGACTATATAGAGAAGAAAATTCAACATGTGTCTGTTTCTGTCACAGCCATTAGTGACTCTTTCTTTTGGGGGAGTGGATGGTATGGGTGAGGAGGAGGAAGCTGTGGGCAAGGTCTGTTTTAGGCCTAGAGTTTGATGGAAATGCCATCTTTACTTGCAAGAACATTATGCAGAAATTTCTGCCCCAGCCCTCTTCATCAGACAAACCCAGCTTAGGGTTCAGTGCTGTTCTTCCCTCAGTTGTTCCCTTGTCCTATGGCTGTCTGCTTGGAGACATGCAGAAGCATGGTTTGCTCCAAGCAGATCTGGGTTCGGTGAGCATCACTGTCAGAAATCACTCAGCCGTCGGAGGGAGTTAATTCTCTCTCACTGCCCCTCCAGTCATGTACTGTTCCAAGTGCAGTGGACTTTGTATGGTCAGCCAGTCAACTTTCTCCATCAGCACTATTTTCCATTGTCCAGCAGCTCTGGTTTTGTGTGTTTGGCCTTACTACCCAGCAAAAAAGAGCCTGTTGTCATCTGTGTAGCTGTGAGGGTTTGTATGACCAAACAACGCAGACCACTGAGTTTGGATCTGAGATCATTCTGGTTCCCTTGGGGGACTCCCGCTGAATACTTTTGTTTTTGACACGAGCTAGAGTTGCAGCAAGAACTGTTCATAACAAGTCCTCCAGGGATACTACTGAAAGCAGAGTTATCCTGTATGAAAGTTATTATTAGAAGTTCTTCATCTCAAGATTCTTGCTAGGGGGAGAACATGGCACCAGCCAGGCACTCAATGTGGCTGGTTGTTACAGTGCAACTGTGACACTGTTTGAGAAACTCAGAGTTGGTTAAATGGGCTCAGCTCATTTTCACACCTCCCCAGTAAGGCAGAAAGATGAGAATCCCCATTTCAATTTCTTCCATGCTCCAGTTTGGTTTAAAAGAACTGGTTTGTCCGTCTGGCTCACTCTTCCCAACTCGCACTCTAGATATTGCTGCTTCCCATGTCCTCTCTGGCTATAAGTTTTATCTGTATTATGGGATTTGACTTCTCTCTTCATCTGGAGCTGTCAAATGTGTGTCATATATTCATCCTGCACAAGTCGAGCTCCTCTGTCCTCCCGAGTGCATGAACTTCCAGAAGATTCCATGGCTGTAACTCTGGGCAGTCAGTGCAAACCATGGAGTACTGCCTCTGTTTGTAAACTGCATATCTTTGTGGCTCCACATCATCAGTCCAGGCTGTGTGCTCTTAGGGCACAGGCTGGGTTTTTGAGGGGTCCATTGTCCTGACTCGGGCAGTTCAGTTGTATTTCCTTGGCAGGAACCAGGAGGAGGCAGGACTTGCCTGCTGATGTGCGAGTGGTGTCATCTGTCACCCACACTAGCTCACAGCATGCAGTGCGAAGCCCAGGGCTGCTTGCCACAAGAGTCCCTCCCTTAGCCAGTCTTGGTACAGGGTTTTTCCATTATGATTGAAAGAACAACCAAGCTTGTCAATCTATTTTAAGAAAAGCTGTGTCCGTCTTGTGACCAGCGCTGGAAGGATTATGTAAGTAAGCTTCTTAGCAGTCTCTTGCCCAGGGGATGGAGAGTAGAGGGCTCTAATCACTAAGACTCATTCTAATTTTATAAAGTATGAAGAAACCCAGCCAATCTAGGCCGTAACAAATGCATCGTTCACTGAAAACAATGCCGTGTCTGCTTTTATTCACAGGGAGCCAATGCTAAGTTCAACCTCCGTCTTGTTGGACCTGGTGGCATCTTCCGAGTGGTTCCCCAAACTGTCCTGAATGAGGCTCAGGTTACAATAATAGTGGAAAATTCTGCTGCTATTGACTATGAAAAATTCAAGGTGTTAACCTTCAAGGTACTTCTGGGTCCTCTCTGCCTGTGTATATGATGTGTGTGATGGCTTACATATCTGATGGGATTTAGCTTCTTAATCCACCTGGAGCTGTCTGATGCACTGTCAGTGACATTATAGTCCATGTAAGGGAAACTCATTTCTGCCCCTGGCTCATCAAGTTCCAAGGTTTAATGCACGCATCTGTGGACTAATTTAGTCCAGTCAGTGCAAAATGTTGGGTATTATCTCTCTGTGGAAACTGCATATGTTGGTGGCTCCGAGTCATTCTAGACTGAACCCTAAGGGCTATTTCTGCTCTTACAACAATAAAGTCACAGGATGAGATCCTAATTTCTCTGGAGCCAGAACTTTACCTGCTTAGTCCTAAGTAATTTGGTTCATGGTCATGCTTTTGAGTGTTGGCAGGCTGAAGACCCCAGCTGACTGGAAGATAATTTCCCAGAATTGCTCACTGACTTTGTCAGAGTGTATCTATCTAAATGGCCTTTTGCAGACTGATCTGAGGCTCTCTCACCCATGCTCCAAGCCAGCCATACAAGAACCAGCTTTCATCCAAAAGCTGGACACTGGCATTATCACTTTCCCTGATGGATTCATTGGCTCATCAACAAGACAATGAAGTAGTCAGGTTTTGTGTCAGCTGCCTCTGAACATGAGTATAGTTGGTTCAGTTCTGACTGCAAAGAATGACGTAGACAATTCCTGTAGAATTAAAAAAAAATAATTGCCAAAACCAGCTGAGTATTAGCATATACTAGTTTTGATTTTGTATAGAAAGTGGCATTTTTAGCACAGACCAGAAGGCAGCTTCCTGGATTTTGTTCTTAGCCTTGCTACGTGGTTTGCTTCATGTCTTTAGCAAGTCATTTCACTGCAGTACGGTTCATGTCTCCTCTTGTAATGTTCCTTAGTCATTTTGAGCTTCATAGGCTATAGATGCTACAAAAATATGGAGGCATCATTACTGTATTAAAATGGAAAATTCTGAAAGCACTATAAAGTGCTACCGAAACTAATTATAATAAGCACACATTTATTCAGGTTAAACTACCAAAAGACCAGTAAAGAAGTTACACATGGCCTCCTCATGAATACTAATAGAAATCAAAGTAGTTAATGTGATTGCCGTGAACACTGAAAGAATTAATTACCAGGAAAAAGGACATATATTTTTTTAGCTTAAGCAGTTACTTTTTTTTTGGAGGATGAAATTATTTCTACTAGAGAAAGACTATAAGGCCTTGGTGAAAATGCAGAGCCTTTGTCTAGATTCCAGATGAAGAAGGTGCAGGTGGATGATATGGTAGAAGTATATGGCAGCAAATACTTTATAAAGACCTCATTGCTGTCTCCATTTTCCTGAAAAGTTCAAATTGCTTCCTACCCCGTTTCAGTTGCCAATGTAGTCATTCTAGTTAGAATTTTGGATGAAATATATTCTTACTTCTATTTAGCATGTATCCCACAGCAGCTTTGAAAAGCTATTTTTGGTTGGTTTCTTTTTTTTCTGCAAGCAATGATCTCTCTCCTCTCATTTGTTATTGAGCAGTAAAATGCCAGAGAGGAATTAAAGCTAATTTGACTGGGAGGTTCACTGAAAAACTACCTGAAGCAAAGGCTACTAGAGAAAATCTGTCTTCCGTTTAGGGAGGGCTCTTAAATGCAGTTGGTAGTCAGGACCTCCTTCATTTTCAGCTGTCCAGGAGCCTGAGTGGGTTTCCCAAGGTATGGCAGCTGTGGCAATTTGTACCCCTCCAGCCTGGCCTCTTAGCTCTCAAGTCCCTCTGCCACAGGGGCCAGATGTTGCTGTCCCACCTTGTCATGAGCTGACATGCTCTGGGGGCCAAACCTTCTGCCTTCAGCTCAGGGTAAATCCCACCTGGACAGGAGCCTGTACATGCCCCTTGCATTCTGCAGACACATCTCCCACAGAATGGGACTAGGTGAGGCTCCAATTATCTTCAGCTGCCAAAATCAAACTCTATTTTAAAAATTTACTTGCCACTACTAAGATTATATCTCAGTTTGCTTTTCTGGCACTTGTATTAATTGTTGATACGTAGTCCTCTGAAGTAATAGTTTTATGCTACTTTTTTTCTCTCTCTGCGTAAAACAAACAAGAAATCTCTGCATAAGGCATTGCAGGCAGGTAAGCTGACAAAAATCCCTCCCTGAAGGAAGATGTTGTCAGCATGTTGACATAGCTGGACTCTGGCTGCTAAAAGGAGAGGCGGGGGGAAAATGAATGTAGAAAAAAAATAAAAATACAAAGCTCTCATGAGGTATTCTAAGATGGGCTGATTTCAGCAGCAAAGATTATTTCACTGCAGATGTTATAATATAGTTACAGCTCCACATGCACAATAAGCAATAAGATTTTATCTCTGTGCTGGTTTAGGAGCTGAGATTGCTCATAAGCAGGTTTTGCTGACATTTCTATGACTGCCCCTTCAAAAATTTCTTTTGCTGTAACATCATCCAAGACTCCCAAACACGAAGTTAGCATGCACACACAGTGACCAACCTCCCCTTTTAGAGCAGGTGTGTCCTATAGTAATTACAAGCAATCCTTTGAGATTAACCAGCAACCTGGTCCAGTGGGAGGTGTCCCTGCCCATGGCAGGGGGATTGGAACTTGATGATCTATAAGGTCCCTTCCAACTCCAACCATTCTATGATTCTGTGATTTCTTCAAGAACCCTTTCACTGTTTATTTTCAACCGTTATAAATGTTCACACAGTAGGAACAGCTCCAGGGGATGACACTGAGATAGCCTTTCCCCTGCCTACTGAAACTGCTCCCCACCCTCCCCAGGCCCTGTCACCTCTTGGTGATACAAACCTCCCCAAAGGTTGTGGGGACGTGAACACAGCGTGTGCCCCGCAGCCAGTCAGTGGTGCCACTGCTGGTGTGCATCACGCACTGCCTGCCCCACGGGGAGCTGGGACATGGTGGGAGAGAGGGCAAGTGGCACAGAAAGGATGAGGTCCCACAGCCCTCCTCTCAGCCAGGCGCTGCGCCGACGGAGCAGGAGATGCTGTGGCAGCCCTGCTCCAGCTTCTGAAGCTCAAAACTTCATCCTGCTTGAGGGAGCTCATGGGACATATGTCTACTGCGAGTTAAAGCCCACACAGCTAGATTTTTCAGCTGAGTTTCTCGTATCTCAGTTAAATGTCCCGTTTACTAGTCTATTAGTGCTGTCTTGAGCCCTCCTGCTTTGTGTTAACTAGGTCTCTGCCCAAACATGAACACCAAATGGTTGACCATATGTGTTGGTCATTTGGGTTCAGCCCTTACTGAGGCCAAGACTGATGTCCTAGTGCTGATTCTGTGTGATGCAGCCATCATCAGGGACCAGACCTCCCGGCTGGAGGCTGTGAAGGGCTCAGTGTCTCTCAGTACCTGTTGCTGAAACTGCTCTTTCTTGCTTAGTCACAGACTGCCTGAGCGATAGTCTTGCTGCTCTACCAGCTCAGGCTTCATACTGACGTTCCCCTAATCTACTGAGGAGCAAACAGAGACACAGTAGAAGCACTGCTGCTATTTTGTGTTAGACTAAGAGTAAGAGAGAAAACATCAGTGCAAATTAGCTGAAGTCCTGTGGAAAAGTGCTTGTCTGAGACTTTGGATGTGACTTATCAAATACTTGCTCAGGTCTGTTCCCAAGCAGGGTTCTGAGAGCTCCCTGCTGCCTACTGAGTACTGCCACACACCGGACGCCTGGGTTATCCTCTTCCTTCTCTGTGGTGGCTGCTCTTCCCTGCATCAATTCACTGTGCATTAAGGGGCAATGTGAGAAACCAACTTGCTAACCCAGCAGTGCCATCCCTCAGCTGAGGGATGAGCTAGGCACGTACTAGTGTGAAGCTCTGCTGACAGCCAGGCAGAACATCCATGGTGCTGGCTTGTCCCTGGCCCTGGTGTTGCCGTAGGTGGTTGCCTGCCCTTTCAGATGAGCAGTGTTATGAGAATGTGCTATGCCAGTGCTCTCTGTTCCTCCCCAGAGACAATGAGGTAATTCAAAAGTCCCAGTGGGTGTCTGATAAAATTCTAATTAGCATGAGGCAGCAAGGGTAGAGTCCCAAGAAGTCTGGTGGTAGGAGTTTTCACAAACGTAGTGAAATGGGATTCTGCTGTTCATGCCTGATCCCTGACCGTCATGTATTTGGGGTGGGGGTACTGCTGCTTCCAAACATCCCAGGGCACTGGGTCTCTCATCTCTTCACCCTGTTTGGTGCAGTTTATTTCCCTGACTTCTTTCCTGCTGAAGAGCTTATGCTTCCTCTGCAAAGGACCATCATTCAATTTGTGTGACTACAAAATTAGCCAGTGCTTATGGTTCCCTAAATTCTAGGAGCTGCCCAGGGATGGGTGTTTGCTTGCTTCTGTTATGGATTTTTGAGCTGTGTTGGTTAGTTATGACCAGCCACATCTGTCATGTGAAATCTAACATGTATACAGGGGTTTGAAGTCCTTTCCACAGCTTGATTGCCCATTGCAAGCGTGCACAAAAAAGCCTAGGCTGCACACTGCTCATCATCTCCCTGACTTTGAGCTGTCTGGTCCAACCAGGAGCATTCACCAATGTACCATGGGTAGTGGGAGGAAGCTGCTTTGTGGTAATTTCCTGTTTTTCTCTTCTTAGCTTCTTGCAATAGAGGTGAACACACCAGAGAAATTCAGCTCAACAGCTGACGTAGTGATACGCTTGCTGGATACCAATGACAATGTCCCGAAGTTCTCCTCCGACTACTACATTGCCAGAATCCCCGAGAACTCCCCGGGGGGCTCAAACGTAGTTGCTGTTACAGTAAGTTTCATTAATCTCTTAAGAAGTGCTTTTTTTGCTAGATGTCTGTGGAGC
The DNA here is from genome assembly GCA_002844005.1 of Limosa lapponica baueri. Taxonomy (NCBI): domain Eukaryota; kingdom Metazoa; phylum Chordata; class Aves; order Charadriiformes; family Scolopacidae; genus Limosa; species Limosa lapponica. Next base: position 22,197 of record KZ506145.1, on the reverse strand, counting down.
CAGTTCAAGTGCCTTAAAAATAATGAACAGAGGTAAGTAGCAAATCCTCCTTGTCATCCAGCTTCCAGACTGAACTCCAGTTTCTTTCCAGAATCAACAAAAAAAAAACCACTTCTGGGGAAAAGTTTTAGGCAAACATTTTTCAGAACAACAAATTTAGTTTGGCTTTTAATTAAAGGCCATCTGCTTTTAAGACAAATCACATGGTCTGTGAGCACTAAGAAAGCCCTAGTCAAATCAGTGTCCAGCAGGAAGATTGTTATGACTAAGTGGAATTGGATTTACTGGATTTGCTTGCTTAAATACGAGTACAAAGAAAACAAGATGGCTGCTTAGTAGGTATTAGTCTCCTCCTCCTGGGAGGAATCTGGCTGCTAAATGCATAATTAGATAGTTAATGAAGGCAAAAATATAACATTAAAATGTTTAGAGCTGGGAAAGAAAAATCCCTAGGTAAGTATCTTCTCACAGTGGGAAAAATATGCCTGTAGATTTTCCGGTATCTCACATTTTCATAGAAAGAAAGTCAAGGTATTACATGGGTCCTATGCGCTGGAGAAGCATTTCCAGCCGCTGGTGTGAGCTGTATCTCTTTAATGCAGCTGCTGGGACTGGAAACAGATCTCACGTCGCAAAGCCGAGGAAGCTCCTGGCCACGCGGGGCTCAGTGGGTGATGAAGTCACCTTGCAGAGGCCTCATGGATAAGGAGGATGGAGGCAGGTTGCCAGAGATCTCCAGCACAGGCTGGGTGCAAGTCAGAAAGAAAATTCAATAATCAGAAAGTGTTGAGGGAAAATTTTAGGGGTGGAAAAATGAAAGAAGTGGAACATAAGCAATACAGAAAAGGTTATTGGTGGAATCTAAAAGGAAAGCTGTAGAAAATAGAGACTCCCAAACATCACTATCTTTCCAGCAAGAGGAATAAAATATTCTAGGAGGTGGACAGCAAAAAAAATAAATTTAGAAAAATTTTGCAAAAGCAACAAAACTGGCCATTCTGAGCCAATGTGCACAGGACAGCGTAGCTGAAGAGTCCATGTAAAATTTACTGTCACGCTGTCAACTCAGTATTTGACCCAGATTCACAAATATACTTGACAAACTGAGATACTCCAAGTACTCAGGGTGGCAATTCTGGCAGAAGTCCCAGGCATACAAATGTTTTAGGAAAAGTTAGGCAGTCCTGAAGTGGGCTGCAGTCAAAATTATGGGGTGAGAGAAGCTGACAGACTCATGCGAAAGACTTAAAAAACACCTACCAGCAGGGCTGCAGGTATGTTATGTTAACCATGCAGGAACCAAAGACATTGTTCCAGTTTTCAGATATTTAAAAAGGAAGACGAATGAACCATCCACTGCCACCATGAATTTTGATGGCCAGATACAATGGTATAATAAAACAGCTCCTCAGAGCTACCAGAGAAGCAGGAGCTTATGGAAATAGCTGTTACCAAATCAATAGGTTTCCTAATCCTGAGCTATGAAAGGAAACCAACAGGAGTCTGTAACAAAGATATCATCTGGGGTAGTATCTGCATTACTAACAGTCACACAGGCACAAGAGTGATTAAAGTATAAACAAAGCTGAAATAGAGTGTATAGATTGAAACATTTGTTATGCGTTACTTCAAATGGAATCAATTAAACAAACAGGCTTAAAAATACTCTATATAAACTAAATAATTTTGTCTGGGGAATATACATTAATATGTAACTGATAATTAGGAAGGCTTGAGAGCGGGCAGTTTGTTCGTGTCATTGAGATTAGGTTCATCTCTATTAAAGGAACGATGTGTTAAATGTCAATAGATGGAGCCATCTAGTGGCTTTCTCCCTGCTAGAGCCCGGGCACCAGCCTGGCATCTTGGCAGCTTTCCTGAGACAGCCAGTGACATTTCCTTGTGTTAGATTTTGCAGTTTTCTAGGTGCATATTTGTTTATGTGATTTCCCCCTAAAAATGTGATGGCAAAAAGAGGGGAAAGCATTTGGGTTTTTACATGTTGTTAAAAGAAAAAGGAAGCATTTCTGTTTGCAATTTGCAAATAGATGACTCTGCTATTTTCTTTTCTTAAGGCTACAGATCCAGATTCAGGGCTGTGGGGAGAAGTCAAGTACTCTATCTATGGAACAGGAGCAGATCTGTAAGTAAAAAGAAAAAAAAAAAAAGAAAACTACATATCCTCTAAGCAGAGTTTTAAAAGAATTATTAAAAAAAACACCCTACAACGGGCTTATGCTTGACCTGCTTGTTTTCAAGGACATTTATGTCATGTTCTTTGTGAGTTCTGTGAAAACAACAATAGAAAAACTAGTGTGATCATTAAACATCTGCTTCATGAACCCATGGAATTTTACCCACAAGCCCCCAAAGAGACATAAGGCAGCTGAAATACCAGTGCTCAGGGTCTGTTCAACCACCATTTGAAAAACACTTCTAAGAGAAAGAGGAGGTTTTGGTCTAGTTGTTGTGAAAAGTCAGTTCTGGGGGGAAAAAAAAAACCCTTGCTCTTTCCCCTTCCCTTTCCATATAGCTGTACAAATAGTTCAGTTTCAACTCTTGGCAAAATAAATCAAAGATGACAAGACTTTGAAGAATATAAACTTTATTTTTGGAGGCCAGCTGCATTGGATGTTCAAAGCATTTTATATATTTAAAACTAATAGTCCTGCATCAAGGAAGAAGGGAATCTGATATCTGATGCTTACTTGATTTTGTAATGATGTCTGTTCCCCTCTCCCTGTCTTTGGGGACAGTGCTGGGGTAAGAACACCCTGAAATACTGGTTTCTCCCACGCTGCTTCCATCCCAGCAGTTGCCCTGGCCCATTGTGGCTCCCAGCCATGGCTAGCATCACTGACCATCACAGATACTGCTGCTGGAACACGCAGCTCCTGGACATGGTGGGGCTGCAGGGCAGAATATTGGAAATGAATGAGCTTTTCAGGCACTCATCCCCAGAATCCATTTTTCTCCATACATTATGCACGTGGAGTTGAAGCTGAACTGCTCTTGTTAAGGTAAAAGCCATTTAGGAGGCACAATCAAAGTCCAAAATCCAAGATGTTAAGGGTGAACCTCTTCTGTAGCCAGAAGGATACATATATGGGAGCATTTCCAGGATGGATTATTTTGAGCTCTTCACTAAGTCCTTAAGCTAGCGGCTAACTGCATAGAGGCAAGCAGGCAAAGGTCATGTCGTGCAGGCAGACCGCTTCGGTTTAAAATGTAGCAGCTGGTGCACAGAAGCTTGTGAAGGTTGTTGACAAAGGATTTAGAAGAAAATGTGAGTGCAACTTTATTCTGTTTGGAGTTACAGGGATCCTCAGGCTCACTGTTCTTATGCTGTTGAATGGGGAAATTAAGATGTGAAGGGTTTGGTTTTTTTCCTTCTTAAGTATGATTGTTTTTTTCTTTTCCTTGTGCCAGAATGGCGTGGCTCTGCAAGGCTGGGTTGATTTCCCTGGAACCTCCAGACCTGCTGAACACACAGTTTGATGCAGATTTGAGAGTTTCAAGAGTTTCAATTAGAGGCGTGATTTTTTTCAGTGATTTTTCAGGGATTACATCAGCAGATATGCGGTTGTGTTGGCAGAAAGATGGCTTGTACTGGAGTAAGAGGAACAGTGTTAACTGTTGAAGATAAAACCATTTATCTTATTGTAGGTAATCCTACATCCAAGGAGCCAGTGGGAGTGGTGCGCATTACTGCAATCTCTTCACATCTCAGTGTTTCTATTCTTCCACTAAAATGGGGGTGATGAGGGTCCTCTCTGCATGGTTAGAGTGGGTTGGGTGCTAAGGAGGCACTCAGCACAAGCACTGTTTCCTACCAAGAGTTCGCATACCTCTTTCCTCCTCCAGGTCTTGGCTTTCTTCAAGACTTGTGTTTGTATCTAAGAGAGTAATGAAAATAATTGAACATTCTGGATTATTAAGTGCCCCTTTTATAATCACTCTCAACTGTGCTCACAGTTGGAATACAGAAAATATTTTGTTATCCTGTACATTAATTAAAGGGTATATAAAACCTTTCATCTGCTAAAAACCAGCTTGAAGCCTACACTGGCAGTCCATTTTAAAAAGACACTGGGTTGGTATCTTCTCTATAAATCCAGTGTTTTGGCTGACACTTTTGACAGTGTCTGAGTAATTACAAATGTGTAGAATTGAACTTGCTACAGATAAATCTGAACACCCACTCCATCCCAGTGCCAGTCTATGGAAAAGTGATTATTTTTGGAGGAGATAATTTGCCCTGCACTTTGGGGGATTTGAGAGCAGCCATTTTTCTTACCCATTCTGTGAAGTGAAGAGCTTAAATATGATATGCAGCACGCTTCCCTTAGCTATTGAGGTGATATCAATCAATCTTAATTTATGCAGGACACGACCTAATACACTGTAGTTACAAACTGGAAAAAAAAAAAAGCAGTTCCTTAATGTTTTAACGCAAAGAAATCACTGGGAGAAGGCCATTGCACTGAGCTTTTGTTGAGGACGAAGGCTTTAACAGAAAATGCAGCTAAAATGCACAGTAGATAGAAAAAAAAACAGACTCTGATAGTTCTCTGGTTTTTCAAGGCTAAAGAACTAGCAAAAAAAATAGGTAGAGTGAATGATTTGGAAGCATCAGCCAGCCAGGAGTTAGGTGAAGAGTACCAATCTTTAGGCACAGCACTTCAGTGGTTAGAACCCACCTTTGCCCCAGGCAGTAAACACACATTAAGTCATCAGAAAACCCAAAAGTCTTTCCATCCTTCCTTTCCAGGTTCCTAATCCACCCATCAACAGGTATAATTTACACCCAGCCCTGGGCTGTGTTAGATGCTGAAGTGAACTCAAAGTATAATTTCTATGTGAAGGCAGAGGACACAGATGGGAAATACAGCTTGGCTGAAGTGTTTATCACTGTGCTAGATGTCAATGACCACTCTCCAGAGTTCAATGAAAACATCCAGGAAAAGACGATGATCATCGGGTCACCGGTGAAGATAGAGGTGAGAGACTACACAGTGTGTCACAAAGCAGAGTGCTTTGGAAAAGCCCCAGCTCTGCTGTTTATTGCTCAGGGATCATAGTGAATGCCTGAAAGTTGGCTTTTCCTGGGGCTTTATTTTGCACATCCATTTGTATGTAAACAAAATGGATTAAAGCATGGAATGATAGTATTTACAGACTGCTGGGAAGGAGAAATAAATTCTGTAGGCAAAAGATAAAAGTTCTATTACAGTATTTGAACCATCAGCTGGTGGAGGATCCTGGATTATTCAGTGATCATAATAAGCCCAAATAAAAGGATTGAATGAAAGTACAGGGTTTCGAATACTTAACCTTCCTGCCATGCCTTTGTGCTCAACCACACAACTTCTTTTGCTTTGCAGAATTGTGTTCGTTGATCCAGCGTGGAACAGGAGGAAAAAAAAAAATACAGTAACAATTCACAGGCAAAGGAGCAGAACATCCTATGTTACACATATTTGAATGCGTATAGTGAAGCCTGATTACACAACACCTAATGGTAGTAGAGCAAATACCACAGCATAAAAAATAAGGCAGCTGTACTTTAACATGTGTGGAGCTAATCCCATTGTTCTCTATTCACTTCACATTTGTTCCCCACGCTGTGTGAGAAACTCCCCAGCAGTGGACCATTTGCATTCTACAGATAGGTTACGGTTCAGTTTTTCCTCTGATTTTATTTAATCTCAAATAGAAATCAGTTATACAAAAAGAATTCTAGTCCTGCTGTTTTTCACTAGAAAATGTAACATAGCTGATACCAGAAAAGGGGAAATTGTTTCCAAGATGAAACAAAAACAGCCCAGTCATCTCACAGCATGGATAGTATCGGAATTGAATGCTCAGAAGCTTTTAGAGTTTTGTCTTCAGGCAAACATAGAAACAACAACCTCTTTGTTCTTTACACTTTCCTTACCAGGCTATAGACCAAGATGCAGAAGAACCCAACAACATTGTGGATTATTCCATCATGCAAGCAGATCCAGCCAATGTGTTTGATATAGACCAAAGCACTGGGGAAATCAAGCTGAAATCGTATATCCGTTCCCTGGACATCATCCACAACATCACAAAGAACAAAGACTGCATATGGTCATTGGTGGTGCAGGCCAAAGACCGAGGCTCCCCATCCTTCAGCACCACAGCAGTTCTCAAGATTGATATCACAGAGGAGGTAAGCAAACATTTTAGAAAAATCCTTATACGAAATAATCCTTGAGAGGCACCAAAGAGTAGTCACTGCCTGCTCTATTTCTGAGACTACTTTAACAATGCGTCAGGAATTGAAATCAACAGCCAAAAAGTTGCCAGCCATTGCTTCTGCTTCCTTGCTTGCTCTGCTTTGTAGAGTGTTTCTAGAGCCTTGTGGTGAAGCTGGATTCTGCAGCCACAAATGTAAAAGACATTTTGATCAGAAAAAATGCAAAGGTACAAAGGTAGGAGCATGATGTGGTTGGGAGATGAGTTTCTTGCATCTGATTGTTAGAGAGATGTGTAAATTAAGGACTGTAGATTCCTGAGAGTAAAGGTAAATCCTGACTGCTAAATTTATGATACTTTTTTTTTGTTTTATTCAGGAGAAGAAAACAATCATTTTCCTCTACAAAAAGTGAGCGGAAAGTAGTGGGGCCAGAGTGAAATATATCAGACCAGTTTTGCAAGTCAACATAAGTGACATAGAAGTGAGAAAACTTTATAGAAATGCTTTAAAGTACATAGATTTTTGGATGTGAGTTTAATAATTGCAGTGTTACTAGCAGATGAAACAAGAAGACTCTAAAAGATAGGATATGTAGGTTGAGAGTTTCCTGTTAGTCCAACTTTTACAACAACCACAGAACAAGCAGTGATTTATGGTGAGCAGCACACGCTTGCATGATTCTTATTTTAACTGCCTTGCCATGCCTATAAGTAGGTACCAGCAGGGAGGAAATGGGCTTTAAAGTAGATGAGAAACACATCATTAGCCTGACAGTCTCTGGACCACACACATACTGGGCAAAGATGCAAATCTCTTCCTACAGACAGCAACTGGCCGCCTCTTTGTTGGGTCAAAATGCACCCACTGCTCCTTTATCTATTACAATCTTTCTCTGTTTCCCCCGTCTTTTGTCCCAACCATACTCCTTACCAGGTGCATTTATATGATACTTCTTGTATACAGTTCAGGGTCTGCTGGCAGTTAAAAGGTATCTGCAGAGATCATTTGTGCCAGGCAAACAGGCACCAGCAGCCCAGGAGTAGCTCCTGGTCTCTGCTGTCGGTGCCTGCCCCACCAGGGCTGCTGCAGGATGCGGGTCTGCCCTAGCAGAGGGGCTGCCTGGCGTGGGGCTGCCTGTCGGGGATGGCCAGCCCCCCTGCAGGCTCCATGCTGCTTCAAGGCTCTGCCAGGTGGAGCTGGGGGACTGCATGTGCTGGGTCTCTGTGATAAGTCTGGAGATTTAGCCATTCTTACTGATAGAAAGGAAATAAACTGCTTAGAACTTTGATTTCCCATGGAAACCGTAAGTTTTGGTGGGTTTTATACAAGTAAGAATTGCTACCCACAGCCAACATTGGGAGAGCTCACCCTCCCTGCCTTGCTTCCAGGTTTCTCTCAGGGTGCACATCTCAGGAGTGTGTGGCACCAGGTGGCCTCAGGCACTGTCCCTACTGTTGAAAACCAGCATCTAACCTTCAGCTTCCCTCCCTCCCTCCCAGATGAGCTGGTAGCCTCTCTGTTAGCATGGGGGCTAAGGCACAGGGCTGAGGGGTGTCAACTGGAGGGAGAGTGCCCCACACCTCCGCTGCAGGAGGAAAAGATGTGTCCCTGAACCGGCTGATAAAGGACATCTGGAAGGAAAATAAGAGCAGCTTTGGGATAAAGAGTTTCCTGGATTTCTTTCTAGTGTGTGAAGCAACATCAGCACTTGATGAAAGAAGGTGTCTCCTACAAAGTCCCCTCTCTGCTTCCTTTCCTCTCCTCCAGGAGTACAGGTTTGGCACAAAATGAGGGATTGTCCCTCCTGAGAAGTGTAAAGGGAAACGCGTGACATGGATTCCTCTCAGACACAGTTATTCCTTTCTTCCCATGCTCTTCTGCATGCCAAGTCCCAACACAGAGCCCAAGGTGGCAACAGCGTCTTCTTTCTTCACTTGCGTAGGTTTCTTCAGCAGGATCTGCACCACGAATCTGACATCACAACCTCCATAACCTTCTGCACATTTCTCCATTACTTCTTCTGTTGCTTGCAGTTACTTGGATTGGATTTTTTTTCAAGAGCATCACATCTCCTTACAAAAACCACCGTTAAATTTCAGGTCCCACGTGAGTGAGGTGCAGTGTCAGTGCACTAAACCCTTGGTCGCTCCCTACGTCCAAGGGACAGCACAGTCACTGCTGACACTCTGTGAAGAAAACAGTCCCCTGGTACAGGGGCATTGCGTGCGCTCGGCCTCTCAGAGGCTGTTACAAACACACATTTCATCCCTCTCTGCTCCAGCTGTACAAAGTCTCTTTTAGTTAGCTGTTTGGTGGGCATTTATGTATTACTGATTTTGGATAAGGAGGATATTTTTGAATGCATCCTCTAGAGGTTTCCTGCAGTGTTAATCACACCAAGTAATTAAACAGGCGTATTTTCTGATTAACATTTACCACTGCAATTAGCACAAGGCTGTGCCCTTTGAGATAGATGCCTTGTGGCTAAGTTCAGCAGTATTGCACATCAAAAGAACCTTTTGCTCTTGGAATAATACAGTGATAAAAAAATTCCAGAGGCCTTTTAATTTAACTGAGTCTGGTTTTATGGAAATTGGTATTGAGTGGCATCTGTTAATCTCCTATCTCTTCTTGACAGAATAAGAAACATATGCTGAAAAAGCCACTCTTTTTTCACCCTTATGTCTCACTCAAAAATCTATTCCTGCTGCCCAAGATTTTAATAGAAAGCTGATTCCCACTCCTGATCCTGAAGGTTGGTCTGACGGGGGATCTCTGCCTCTCCATGACTCCACTGCTGTTCTGCAAATATATGGGGGTGTTTGTTTACACCTCTTCATGGACTGAGGCTTAAGTCCATATTTAGACAGCATAATCTGTGGTTCCTAATAGCTTTGGCCACTCATTTAGACTTCTAAATATAGCTGATAAGTCTCAGTTTTAGATTCCCCTAATTGAAAGGTTCAACAAATACCTTCTGTGAATTAACAAGGATATCTCCTCCTCTCTCGTTCTAACTCTGCAACCATGGTTACTGATGGCACTAAACATCCTTTGCCACATTTGCAGAGCAATTAGCCTCTTCTTCCAACAGTTACGTGGACCTTGAAAAAAATTGTTCAGAGAAAAATTGTTAGTTTGATTTGAGAAGTCTCACCTGATGCTCATGTTTGTATTGCAAAGTGATGTAAATGCAGCCTTCATATATGGTGATAGCACTGCTCTTTGGGATAAGCACTGGAGGGGGCACCTTGTGTTCTGCCTCAGATCTGGAGTAACTTCTGAAGCAAATCTCCTGATCATCCCTGCATACTGTGGCATGGCTCATGTCTCAGGTAGCTCCAAGCACACAAAGTGGACTTCTTTCAGACGAAAATGTGTTTGGTGAGCACACGTCGTGTGTTTTGGCACCAGTAGGCAGTCTGTGCCTGCAACCAGGCTAGAGGAATCTGAAGCAAAACTCAGAAATGTTGAATATGTAGAAGTGGGCTTCTCAGAACCAGCTGTTTTGTTGTACAGATCCACTTGCTCAAGTTGAAGGAGCCCAAGTTGTCTATAATCTGCAATAGCTTGGGCTCTTAACAGCTTCGCCTACTTACTTAGGCTTCTAAATATAGCTGGTGAGCCTTAGCTGGTCTCCTGGTTGAACAGTTCAACCAGACATTCCTGTTGGGTCCAACTTCTGGGTACGTCGCCCGCTTGTTCTATTCTCTGCAACCCATGTGTTACGAAAGGCTCTTGAGAAGCTGCCAGGAGGTGTGAATGTCTGCACATCGCAAACTGTTGTGGCAGGAGAGAGAAAACAAAGGAAATAAGTCACCATTTCAATGGCAAAGAGAGACATGGACATCCTCTTTGGTAAACTCAGATTTTTGAGTAGGAAGCCACTGTGGAGGAAGGATGGCAAGAATAAGCCCCACATGCTACGGAAGAGTCTTTTACACAGCCTGAAAGCATCTGTGTGCACTGAAACTGCACAGTGCTGGGTCTTCTGAAACTGCTTTCAAATGCCTGTGTCAATGTCTCTCAAAAGCTGGTGAGTCCCAATAACTGCTGGACACTTCAGCACCCTGCAGGACTTGGGCTTGAGGAGCTTCTCTGCAGGGGACCATACCTGCCTGTTAAATAAAAAATAGGTGATGACATCTTTTAATCCAAACAGTTGCTTTTATCTTTTTAATTGTATTCATGTCCCAGGACTGGACTTCTCCTTTCTCGACAACTGTAATTGTTGATAATTGTAATCTGTTGTAATGCAAACTGCTTACCCACTTCCAAACTTCTGCCACAGTTCCATAACCCTCTAATTGTCCTCAACCCTTCTCTGGGCCAGTGCTCATTATAACTGTGAAGTCATAGCAAAAACGCAGCAGAGCATTATCTTTTGTGAGCAGTGGCATTTTAACTCCTTTGATGGCTATTAAGAAAGAGAGTGTCTCTTCCAGGTTTTGGCCCTCAGAGGTATGACAGTGCTTCCCATACCAGCTTTCATTTCGTTGTGTGTCTGCTTTTGTTTTATGTGTACAGGAAAAATCAGTGCTCTTCAAAAATCAGTAGTCTTCAAAACGTAGCGTGTCCCTTAAAAAGGGGCACTACTTGTTGGCCCAGTTCTGAGGCGCTGTTGGTGATCGACACGATGACGTGACGGTGTTTCGAACGCGCAGGGCAGTGCTCACAGCCAAAGCGCTTACGCTTAGGTCTCCAAATGTTCCCAGGCCTTCACTGTCAGAGGGTGCTCGGACTTCTCTCAGACCTGGTCTGTGTGTTAGCCAACTGGGCCACAGTGACGACACAGACAAGAGGCTGTTCCAGGCTTGTTTTCCTCCTATTTATCCTGTGAGCGTCATGGCCGTGACAAACGGAAATTCTCCCACTATATACTTACAAAATGCCTCGGGTTTTTTTTATGCAGATATTGCAGAAGAGTTGTTAGCCAAGGCTGATTCTAGGCAAAGCTTTGTATGGTACAGGCCTGGTAACTAGAATATAGGCTGAGCCAGCTAATGGTTTTAGTTTGGGTATTAACTACCTTCTCGTAACTGGAAGCTCTGAATAGGTGCCAAACTTGGTGAGACAGGGGGGAGTTGAACAAAGCCGAGTTCTGAAAGTCCTCATATAATTACCATCTGTTCTTACCCCTGAAACTGTTGTATTTTGGCAACATAGACACGTACGTCTGTCTAATCCCATTTATTCAAGGTTTTCGAATAGCTAGTCAAATAATTATTACTGAGATACAGCATCTTCTTAAGTATATGTCATCTTTCTTCTTGTGTTGAGCCATCAGTACCTCACTGCAAAATAGATCTTGACAACACTCATAATAAGTGGACTCATTTCAGGTCATGTACTACTTAGCAGGGTTTATCTGACACTTAATTCATTAGACTTTCACATGAAGTTAAGTAAGTCGGGGTAGAATTTCTGTTATCTGATGGGATTTAAGTACACAAAATCCATGTAATGTAGAACAGCAAAGCTGATGGGAATCCAAGCTCCACCAAGGTCATGGACTGCTCTGCTTTAGGTTTCTAACTTAGGCCCATTCCTAATTAAATAATGGAAAAACTTTTTGTACAGCAAAGTGATGAAAATTGGTTGCTACCTGTAAGGCAATGTGGTCCATGAGTTTCAATACCATTTCTTTGCCCACTTCTGTCAGGGCAGGGGAAGAGTGGTCTTGGATAATGTGTTTGAGGCAGGTTGTGACAATACAGAAGCGAAGTGAAGACAATGTGTTTGTGTTAATAAATTAATATTCCCTAAGTTTAGGGATGTGATTTAAAAACAAATAGTGTTCCTGTGTAATACATAACGAGGTACTCTGAAGTACCCTTTGGGAATAGCCTTAGTCATCTCTCTGCACAGACTGGAGAGGATAAAGAGGTGAGCATCCTAGTTTAGAGGGAAATCCATCTGATCTCACTTTAAATGTCTACAATTCAGAGGTTCAAGTCCAAGCTAGTCACAAGGCTCTCCTTATACTCACTGTCTTTGATACCTATTTTAGCTGGTGGTGGCTACTACTCTGGAGGTGTCCTTTTCTCCCCAATGACTAAAAGCTGGGAGCTCAGACCGCTGACTAAAATGCAGATAACCTGTTACGGGGCACGCAAAGTTTGGGTGATGATTCCCTCCTGGAGCCGAGGCCAGAGGAGTGGGGCACGGTGGGTAGCCCTGTCTCTCTGCAGCCTCATGCAGCTTTATGACCAGCTTGTGAATGTGCCATTTCTGAAGGATCTCCTGGCCTTGCACAATGCTACTGTCTGTCCAGATAGCCTCGCAGGAGCTTGTATTCATTATGAACTTCTCTTGGAAGTGTAGTCCAAGGGTGGACTACCATGCCATGACTAAGGGTGAGCTCTGTGCCGCGCTGCTGCCTTCTGTTCCCTGACCAACCAGGTGCTCATTCATGCTTCCTAACTTCTTTCAGTGTTTCTGAATTCAGTTCAAGGTCATTGCAACTGTCTCTTCTCCTGTGCCTAGTTCAACACTTAGCTCCTTTTATTTTACATGCTCTCCATCCTGTACACATTTTACCCTAGTTCCCTAGTTGTATTTATGATAGATAGATACTGGTCTCTTTCAAATATAAGTGTGTGAGGGTTGACCATTTCTCTTATTTTTGATATTTCCAGATCAAGTCCAGGGTAAAATCCTATATTTTAGGCCTCAAGAAGCGTCCATGGACAATATTCGGAATTTGCATGAGTGGCGTCCTTTCTACCATTTCTGTAACAATGGTGATCTCCACCATCATGTACTGGAAAAGTGTGAAAAGATCCAAGCTCCACCCGCAGGGCAAAATCCGCAAAATTATACGGGGACCTCCGAGACGCACAGTGTGCTGAGCTGCAAAGTGAACTGGCCATTCATTTGTCCTTAATATGCCATATGTAGCTTACGCTATTTCGTATTTCTTTTATTTCTAAAAACAAAGCTCTTTAGCTCTACTCACGTCCCCTACCTCAAAGAGTTTTGTCATGTCTGTAAAAGAGTACTTGAAAACAGAACACAGCACATACCTGCTAACCACTCATTTGTACACTGTAATTTTATAAAGTGAAGTTTTCTCATAATCTTTTTAATTCCATGCTCAGTAATAGTCCTATAAACTGTATCACCATATCACCTACAACTGTTTTTGTAAGATCATTTTCTACTCATAAGCTTCTGTTTGGGTTCAACACTAATATTCCTAGGAAATGAGCTCTGAAATGTGGTACAACGATACAGCTGCAGATCCTGGAGCCAATTCTTTCCTTACTCAGTTCTTGCAAGTTAAACGAACGCTATGGTGACACGCAGGAACCCGTCCTACTGTGGCGGTAATTCTCCTGTAAGCTTTTGTGTTCGGCAGTCGTCCATCTCGCGATATTGCCACACTTGCCCAGTCTCCTGCTCCATCCAAATTCTGCAGACCTGGACTGGCTCTTTGACTCTCATTTTTTTTAAGAGACAACTTCCATTAGTCAGCCCTGCTTGTTACATATTTTGGACAAATGAAATTTCTGGGTCGCTGTCTGTCCCATAGAGTAAGTCATGTGTTTTCTTTGTACTCTTTTACAGACTCTTCACAAAGGGCCTATGGCCGCCTTTTTGATGCAAACTAAAGATAACCCCATGAAAGCCTTAGGAGTGCTAGCTGGTGTCATGGGCATAATGGTGCTGATAACTATCTTGATCTCTACGGCCATGTTCTGGCGCAATAAGCGGTCCAACAAAATCACGCCGGTGAGAAGGATCATAAAAAAGAGACAGACCCCGCAGCCCCGGGCAGTCAGGATGGAGTGGCTGAAGTTCAAGAGGCCCAGCAACGCTGCGGAGAAGTTTGTCGTTGAGGATGATGCCAAGAGCCTACAAAATGAGAACAGCAACAACAACATCCAGGTCGTTCCCGTGCCCCCGACCGCCCCCGTGCCCCCACCGCCCCCAGCCCTGGCTCCCAGGGGGGATGCCCCGGGGTGGCGGGTGCCAACGGTCTCTGGCTCCCTCACTCCCAAGTTTATAAACAAGCAGCTGAAGAAGAGAGGTCATGGCAGCGCCCACAATGCCCTCGTGTCAGAGCTCAAAATGAAGTTTGAGAAGAGGAACGCAGCTATTGGTGAGCCCCACATCTAGGTGCTCTTGGCAGTGCCCAGAGACTGCGGACTGTGGCTGCGTGTGGATATATTTTTGTGCTGTGATCTTCCCCGTGTCTGTCAGCACCCTGAAAACTGAGAGCAGCTTCTCGCTGTGATAGCCACCCCCCACCTTCTGCAAGTATTACGTGCTACGGAGTCACCCCACCCATAGCAAACACTGTTGTCCGTGTCCAGTTGTGTCTGCAGTTCCTTCGGCTCATGTCCCCATGCTGGTCCCTCCCTGCAGCTGTCTGACCAGGTGCTGAGTACCCTCACACCAGCCACAGTCTCCCCAAGTGAAGGGGGATTCAGATTGCCCCCATTTTGGAAGTCCCTACCCAGAGTCCTGGCTTCCAAACAAAGCGCTCTGCAGCCAAGGATCTGGAGGATGCCACTTCTGACCTGGTCTGGCAGGTGGCTTTGAGATGTCCAAAAATCCATGGCTTCAAATCCCAGACCCACTTTTGAAGACGTCGGCCTGGCTGTGGCACCAGCACTGAGTGGAAGTGCAGGTCTCCTACAGCAGTGATGCTGCACGCTGCAAGGGGGTAGCGCGTAGCTGGTACCTGCTGTCCCAGGTTGTATCTGCTGTCCTAGGTGGTATCTGCTGTCCCAGGTGGTACCTGCTGTCCTCAGGGCGCAATGTGCTTTGCAACAGCTGGTGGAGCGATGTGCTCATGGCCTGAGTACTTTCATTCCCAAAAGGTAAGCGGGCAGGCTTGGAGAAGTTCTTCATTTTCCTGCAGCTTGTGCTGGGTTTCGCC
>KZ506144.1:329704-355709 GCA_002844005.1 Limosa lapponica baueri | reverse complement strand
TAAATGGATTTCAAAATCTCCTAGTCTGATATACCCAGTGAATGATATCTTTCCTCTGCAAGTCTATCTGAGATGCTGTTAGCCCTTCAAGGTTTATATATTAATGTGATCTCCAAAGAGGCAAGGAATCAGGACTGACAAAATGAGCTCGCACTTGTTTTGTGACATCAGGTAGACAAGTTTCTGCCTGGTCCAAGTCAAGCTAACCCTTGAGGATAATGTCATGTATTTGAAGAGGTTCTTTGTAGTGCCAATTAGCAACAGAGAAAAGTATAATCCAGGGGTCCGAGTTTTTCAGTATCCCGGTGAAAGGGGAGGTTTCTGCAAATAGTAAGAGACCTGCTAAAAACTTTCTACGTATTTCCCGTTCAAGCACCGGTCAGATATTATTTCTTCCAAGCATGAATTCTATTGCTGAAGGATGCAAGTAAGTGGTCTTTCCACAAAAAAAGACATAAATAGCACTTGGGAAGCACAGAAATATCAAAATATTTCCCAGTTAATAGCTGTTCTGTTCTCAAGCACAATAATTTAGGAGTACAGAGAGGAAAAAACCCAAGAGGCTTCTTGGCTGAGGCTATTATCGAGATTTAAAATTATAATAATGGGAATCTATTTTTAATAAACTGCTGCTGCAATGTTTATTGCAGTTAAGAATAATTGTTATGATAACTCAATTTGTGGTTAATATTTTTTAAAACAGAAAAGAGAAACATTATTATAAAACTTTTTCAACCTCTACAATTATCTTCCACTTTTTTACATTGCAGACTCTTTAATGGCACAGTGGGAGGTAGGAAAAGAGTATATGTCTTTCCAGTTTTTGTCCACCTAGCTTCTGAATGGAAGATTTGAATGACAACTTTAGAGGATGAAGGACTGACTCATTTGTCAGCCTCCCAGGTAAACTTTGGGTAACAATTGTTGAAATTTCTGAATATAAATAGGAAAAAATGCCCCACTTTTGATCTGGAAGGACCTTGTATACCACTGAGATGATTTCCCAGTATGCCTATTCCTTGAGGACCTGAACTTGCTAACCAAACTTCTAGTTAGTGGCAACTGTGGGGAGGAGGACAATAATCATAATCCCAAACTTCTGAGAGTTTTGATGCTGAGAAAGATGCAATGCTAGCAATGCACTACCATCATTTTTGTACTATGAAGGACATTAACACCGCACAAAGGCTAGGAATTGAAGATCCACTTTTCTAAAGGATGTGATTTCTCCCTTCTGTTTAAAATACTGCTGTGCTATCTCTACCGCTACAATTTTCTCCTTTAATGTGCCTCCTGGGACACATGACTATTCTGATGGCTTACTAAGAAATGTCACCATCTGCAGTGGGTCAGCTTCAAGGCATGGGCAGATTAGGTCTGCCAGCTCTGTGAAGTCCACAAAAACCCATGTGCAGGTCTGCATCCGCTCTTTCACTTTTTGGAAGCTATGCAGAAGCTGCTGCAATTTCAGTTTGCTTCATGGCTTATAATGTGCTATTATAAAAGGAAAATTAATGAAGTTATTGCAGATACTGAAGCAAAACCTACAAGTAATCTCATCTTTTTCCAAAAATCTGTCTGTGGAGTCACAAGGATCAGAACGCAAAGATCCATAAGACATGCTATCAAAACACTGAATGTAGGAATTAATTAAAAAAAATTCTACTTTCCTGTTCCATTTCCTGCAGCTATGACTTTTGAAAAGTTCAAGAAAAATACAGCTCCTAAAATATTTTTTTACTGAAGAATATTTAATAATATCTTCTCCATATACTTGAAAATTTTGGCCTGGTGTCAAGACAATGATGCAGAAAACTTCTACAGCTGCTAGTACAGACAACTAGAAGTAGCCTCATGCCTAAGAAAGCTGATTGATATTCAAGGATCACCTCCTCCAAGCTCAATGAGCAGAAACTCAGGCAAAAACGCCAGGAGGCCTGCATGGATGAACAAAGAGGTCCTGGCAAAACTCAAACACAGAAAGGGAGTACACAGATGGTGAAAGCAGGAACAGGTAACCTGGAGGGAATACAGAGACATTGTCCAAGCACGCAGAAATGTGGTTAGCAAAGTCAAAGCCCAACTGGAGTTGAATCTGCCCCGGGGATGTCAAAGACAACAAGAAAAACTTATAGAAGTATATAGGTGACAAAAGGAAGGCCAGGGAAAATGTGGCTCTGCTGCTGAATGGAGCAGGGAACCTAGTGACACAAGACATGGAAAAGGTTAAGGTACTGAAAGCCTTATTTGCCTCAGTCTTTACAAGTGAAAACGTACTTCAGGAATCCCAGGTCCAAGAGATCAGAGGAAAAGTCTGGAGCAAGGAAAACTTACCCTTGGCGGACAAGGATCTGGTCAGGGAATACTTAAGCAAACTGGACATATCTAAACTCATGGGCCTTGATGGGATGCACCTACAAGTACTGAGAGAACTAGCAAACATCATTCTGAGGCCGCTCTCAATAACCTTTGATTGATCATGGTGGTTGGGAGAAGTGCCTGAAGACTGGAAGGAAGCAAATGTCACTCTTGTCTTCAAGAAGGACGAGAAGGAGGACTCAAGAACCCACAGGCTGCTCAGCCTCATCTCCATTTGTGGGAAAGTGGTGGAGCAGCTAATCTTGGAAACCATTTTCAGGCACATGAAGAAAAAGAAGGTGATCAGGAGTAGTCAGAAAGGATTCACCAAGGAGGAGTCATGCTTGAACAACATGATAACCTTCTCTGATGAAATGAGTGGCCTGGTACATGAATGAAAGTCAGTGGATATTGTCTACCATAACTTCAGTAAGGCTTTTGACACAGTTTCTTGTAAGAACTTCATCAGGATGATGAATTTTGACCTGGATGAGCAGACAGGGAAGTGAACTGAAAACTGTCTAAACAAGCCAGGTCCAGGGGATGGTGATCAATGAAACAAAGTCTAGTTGGAGGCCAGTAACTAGTGAGGTACCCCAGGCGTAAATACTGGGTCCAATCTTGTTCAACATCTTCATTAACGATCTGGTTGGTGGGGCAGAGCATACCCTCAGCAAGTTTACTGTTGGTGCAAAACTGGGAGCAGTGGCTGATACAACCCCATGCACTAGTACATGTTGGGGGCCACCCAGCTTGAAAGCAGCTTCGCAGAAAAGGCACTGGGCGTTCTGGCGGACATCAAGTTGAACATGAATCAGCAATGTGCCATTATGACAAAGAAGGCCAGCTGTACCTGGGTTTCAATAGGAGTGTTGCCAGCAGGTCATGGGAGGTGATGCTTCCCTTGGCATTGGTGAGGCCACACCCAGAGTGCTGTATCCAGCTCTGGGCTCACCAGTACAAGAGAGATGTGGAGCTACTGGAGAGACTCCAGCTAAGGACCACTAAGATGATTAAAGGACCGGAGCATCTCTCCTATGAGGAAAGGCTGAGAGATCTGGGACTGTTCAGCCTGGACAAGAGAAGGCTTGGGGCTGGAACTCATCAATGTATACAAATACCTGAAGGGAGGGTGCAGAGAGGAAGGAGCCAGACTCTTCTCAGTGGTGACCAGTGACAGGACCAGAGGCAACGGGCACAAACTGAAACACAGGAGGCTCCATCTGAACATTAGGAAACATTTATTTACTGTGAGGGTGACTTAGGACTGGCACCCACAGAGGTTGTGGAGCTTCCATCCTTGGAGATACTCAAAACCCAACTGGACACTGTCCTGGACAACCTACCATACCATGCTTGAGTAGTGGGGTTAGACTAGATGACCTCCTGAGCTCCCTTTCAACCTCATCCATTCTGTGATTCTGTGATGCAATAACTTCAGCTGAAATGTAGAGATGTATACTACAGTGCAATACATTTGACAATCTGAATTATAAAAGAATAACCATGCCAAATATCCAGATCATTCTGAAGTCCCAGTGCATGTCTCAGATTCAGTATGCCAAAATCACTTTCCTTATTTACTATTTATTGTGACATTAGGTATGATTGCTCTATTTTTCTTTATAAAATTATTGTTATTGTATCATGGCGAAATCCTTGCAGTTTTAGCTCCCATGTCTGAGCTGACTTCATGAAACTGATTCTTGTTTCTGTAAACTAAATGTCAGGAAATAGGTGTAGAACTCCAGAAGTCAGAAGCAGTTTTGACTGCTGATCTGAGTGTATATCTGCAGCACCAGCTGACTGCAAGGGAAAAGGTCTATTAGAAGACACAGTGGGCTTAGAATACAAGGCAATCAACTATTATGCATTACTAATTGCAGAGTTAGAGTTGTACACAATGTGTAGAAGTTCTGAAAAGACAGTCCTAATTTATAGTTAAAATGCTAGAAATGATCAATTACTAAGCTTGCCTAGACATCTGATGAGCCATCCAAATATAATTCAAGCTGATGGGTTGATCAAATGTTTTGATTCAGTTTCTGAGATTATCACAGCAGAGTGTTGTCAGGCCCCAGAATACAAACCATTGAATCTTGATGACCCCTTTTTCTCCTCCCATGAAAAAGCATTCGGGTTCCCTACTCCTAATCATTAACTACTTCAGTTTGAAGCAACCTGAGTTCTCAAATGCTGCCTGTTGGATAAAATATATCAGCAGGCTTGACTACACAGGTACAAAAGACTCCTATGAGATGCCTGGGAAAAGCAAGGGAACGATCAGTGACGTGAGCTGGGATGCCCTCGAAAACTCACAGGAAGGTCTTCTGAAGGCAAGCCTCAGGTGTTCTAATATTTTGCTTGCTCATACTAAACACTTACGGTAGCAACAAAGAAGTAGGTGCTGTAATAGCTCAGTTTTGGCTGACAAAGTTCACCAAGAAACTCCATCATTACCTTTCTTAAGTAAAGTTGCAGCCTTGCCATTGGATAGGTAAGTTTCAAAATGTCCCATTTATCCAAATAACTTTTTCTTACAGGGTTTTTGAGACTGTTGAAAATTGTGGGGGATTATTTTGAAAAACAAATACTACTTACTGCAGACTCCTTTATTGCAACCATAAAAGTTGCAGCAGGTAGCATTACAGGCAGTTTGAAAAGTGAGATCAGAAATTAGGAAGGAAGAGGCATAAGTTATTGAGAGTGACATTGTACAAGAAAGAAACTGAGTTGGGGGAGAAGAAAAGCAGAGCATCATGAGAACAGGAAAAAGTTATCTTGAAAGAAAAGTTTGACTTTGAAGAAGAATAAAGATGTACTAAAGCAGCACAGTCAGGGTTTCCTCTCAGATGTTCTCATCTACTTAATCTAAATACCTTAACTATTTTATTTCTTCTCCATGTTCCCAAATGTAGAGTTACTTTGACTAATTATATTTGAATTATTAATTACTTCCACAGAATTTCTGAAGTGATGGGTGAAAAAAGAAAGATGTCCCATAAGTCTTTCCTCACTGATTTGAACACTAAAAATATTGGTCTGTCTGCTAGTACTGAAAATTCTTTCTGCCCATACGTTTTGTTTAAAGCCCTTCATAAAGTAACCTTTAATAACGTATCATTCAATATTTAAGGGCCAACATTCAAGTTGCTCCACTGGAACATCAATTTTTTTCAAGGTACTGAAGCTAATTATTAATTTCAAAATACATTTAATTTCCTTACTGCAAAGGAAAGCTAAAGTCAATCAAGAAAAGCAGGTACAAATTCAAGCCATTTAAACAAACAGAGCTAAAGATGGCTACAAATCTGTAATTCACTGGAGGGGCTCTGATGATGTTCCAACCCCACAAGCTTTTAACTCAAGCTCAGCAACCAAATTTTGGTGCTGTATACCCTCAAGAAAATCAGCTTTATATGGAATATATTAGAATATTTCCAAATACTAAATATGCATAAATAATGTATTTGAAACATGAAAGGAAGAGAGCAAGCTATTTGTTAAAGAAATGATAAAAAATGTTTGTTGACTGACTGGAAGGAGAGGGCTGCAATTTTGACTTAGCTGTGAATGCAGATGCTTCCCTTTAGCAGAGAAAGTACAAATATTTATCTTACTTTTTTTCTGAGCTAGAAATGAAAATTATTTCTATCTTTATCTATTTCTACAGCTCCTGGGTTTGTGATTCTACTCTGTGACCACATATAAATCAGTCATTTCTTTCACTATTTTATTTCCTACTTAATTCCCCTCTTATCTATCTGTATGATACACTAATTTCCTGCCTTGTCTATTTTAACTTCCTACCTTATGTATGGTCTTTTTCTTCCCATGTTCTTTTAGCTTTCTTTTGCAAAATCCTTTATGCTTTTTTTTCAGTGTCAGGTCCTGCTTTTGAATGACCTTCCTGATACTACTGGCTATCTTCCATTTCTCTGTCCTCACAACAACTACTTTTCCATTTATGGTGGGTATTAGTCAAAAGACCGTAGTTTATTCATTACTCTTTTTTACATAGATAAGCACTACTGATTACTTTCTGTGTATATAACTTATACTTTATATAAGTAGCCCCACCCACACCAGCAAATTTATATACTAATTAAAAATGAAATAAAATAAAATAAATAAAATAAAATAAATTATATCATGTTTTCAGAAAAAGCACACAAATATAAGTGTGCTCTTTCCCAATTTGAATCCTCCTCCAGTATGTCACATCATGTATTCTGTAACAAAGACTGACAAATCCTCAGAGAATATTTTATCATGTATTTGAGCTCAGAGTATCACAAATAATCTACCTTTGCTATTGTGCACTAGGATATCAATAGAAACAAAATTCTTTGTGAACGGGAAATTTGATTGAGCCCAACAGATGATGTCCCTCAGGCACTTTGAGTCAGTAAGAAGTTGGAGCGGGTTTAAACTTGTCTGAAGGTAGAAGGCTCCATATCCCTTGAGTTATTGCCCTGTCTTCATTTTCTCCATTTTTAATTCTCCCCCCTTTAGATAATCCTAGCTCAATATCAGGAGATAGCAAAGAGAGAGTATAACAGCTCAAGAACATCACCAAAGGGTTATTACATCTTTGACAAGCTACAAGGCAGAAGGGTTAGTACATCTTCTACATTCTGTCTTTATGAACTGTTCTGATAGCAAACCTTTGCTCTTAAGCACAAAGTGTTGCTGCAAGACATGCTTTATTAGTGTGTGATTTGAGTTGGAGATGGACATATGTACCCCATATGGTCTTATTTATCCCAGGAGGGTCTGTTGCCTGATGGCTACAGCTGTAGAAGAATGCACTTGATAGCCTAGGATAGTCCCTGTCTGCTCCTAGATTTCCAAGTTGCTCATTTTTCTGCATATGGGAGAATATACTCAAATGCTATGTTAGCTGGGATAAAAAGCAATTTTCTCTGTAAGTAGTGACAGGATATATTGTGCACCTGCTTCCTTCCTTGTAATATGCCCTCTCCTGTTACCCAGCCTAGGTATAGGGTGAAATGCTCACCCCCAAGGACCAAAATGTTACCTCTAATGTCTCACCTGGCCGATGTGCCTTTGGAACTGCCATGTTCATCACTCGCCCTCCATCCTGAGGTTTCGGGGGGGATGCGGTAAACCTGCAAATCCCCGACTCTGACGGCGTGCTTGAGGTCAGACTGTCTGTGTAGTCATTAGTCCCTGCCGTGAGCTGCTCCGACGATGTGTCTGATATGAAGCATTCTGTAATGGTGAACTTGGCATGTCTCAGCTGCTCTTCCATTTTTGCATGCTCATACGCTCTCGCTAGCTCTTCATATGTTGAGGAGGCACTTTCTGTGGAGACCATGCTGCTTCTTGCTCGATCTAAACATCAGAAATATACATAATGGGAGAAAGAAAACATCTGCACAAGCCTTTTTTGGAAGAAAAGCTATGATCATGATAGTATTTCTTAATAAAATGCAGAGCCCTTGACATTATCAAGGTAATTTAAATTAGTCTGCTTCACTTTAAATGTCTGTACAACTTTTAGTTTAGTCAGTAACTTGATAATTACAGATAATCTAAACTGAAGTCTTATTCTTCTAGCAGCATTTTGTGGCTTAGCATTAAATTCGTGGTTTAGAAGAAATAACCTTTAATGCATGAAAAAGGTTACTGGTCTTCTTTTTTTTTTTACAAAAAATCATTTCTCTAAAAGTTAATTGCCTTAAAAATGTTAGAAACCCCCAAAACAGATTTAGCAAAATGAGGAACAGCTTATTTACATTATCTTTTTATTGCATGTCAGAAATATTTCTGTGAGGTGATGTCTCTGTGAGAAAGGATAATTTTTCTGTGCCTGTTACAATCAAATCTTTTTTTTTTTTTTGAGAAAACTCTGAGGGCAAAGGTCAAATATAAAGGCAGAGTCTTTCAGGCATTGTCCCTGACTGTCTCAGACACAGGCAAAGTACCAACTAATTTCATACAGAACAAAGGTCTTAAGAAAGCAATATTGTTCCGTAGGTACCAGTCTGCAATAATTCAGGTACTTTTTTTCAATGCTGCTGAAGCTAATGGGGGCTTCATATTTGACACAGAGACTATTATGACCTACGGGCTGTTCTTCTCTGCTGATGAGTTTCTGAGAATATCAATATTTCTTAAACAAGCACTATTATTGAAGATGTAAATGGCTACTGATTCATTAAAAAGCATTCTGGAAATGCACCGCTCATTTCTGCAGGGGCAAATCACTGGTCTGTTGCACCCATCCCATTTCCAGTGGGCTGGAAGAGCAGAGGACTGTCAAAAGTTCCTTGGGCAGAAGTCACGTTTCAATCTGTACAATTTCAGATATTGTTGGTGATGCTCAATAAACAGGCACAATGTAATAGCTAATTCATAAAAATGGGACTCCTATAGCAGCCAGAGGCAACTGTGTTGTTATTGCAAATCTTTATCTTTTTTATTGTGTGCTAGGATCCTTGCATCAGTTTTCATTGTACCCAAAGAACAACACTCCTGCCACTTGTAAATAGGACCATGTATTATTTAAAATGACAAGTACTTCTACAACATGCTATAACTTGCTTAAGATTTTGAGCTGGACAGAATTTAAACAAGTGTTTTGTTTTGTTTTATTTTGTTTTCTTTTTCTACAGGAAACATCATTCTGTTTTTCACATTTGATTTGTAAATCAGACCAAAATAATGTCTTTCCAGATTTCCAATCAACTGGAAATTCCTGGAAGGCTGCAGTGTCTGTAAATATGACGGTCATGCGAAGGTCCCAGTTTGGACCATAAAGGTCAAGACCTGCAGCTTCCCACAGCCCATGCCCTGGGGAGACTATTCCAGGAAGAATCTGCTTGAACACCTACTTTAGATGTCATGAAAGTTCATCCAAGCCCAGAGTAAACTTCATGAACCTAGATTCATCAGAAAATTTCTAATGGCCTCCAGTTAGAACATTTGAACTTAGTTACAACTATTAGCTGTTGCAACACATTTCTCCTAAGCTTTAAATCTACTGCTTTGTAAACCTGAAATTATTTTGATAAGAAGTGCTAAATTCTTCCAACTGCATCAACTAGATTCAGAAATCTTATCTCCATACTGGAAATGTGGAAATGTGAACATTAGTTCAATTGATTCTTGAACATATAATTTGGCTATACCTATTACAATGTTTTGGAAATTTTAAACTTCTGAAGTACTCAAGATTAAACTGACTCTATTCTTTTCCCAGAAACCAAGTGGCATAATAGAGTTAAATTTTGGCACAAGAAAACCTTTCTTGAGCATGATCTAAAGCTTGCTATCCCTTACATAAATCACTGTGTGTTCAAGTGTAGCCATATTAAAACATAGATTATGAAGTCTGGTTACAAAATTGTATGTAGTTTGTCTATTAAACCATACAGTAAACTGAATTCTCTGCACTTTTCCATGTGCATTGGAAAATATCCGTGGGTGACAAAATACTGGAACATATGCAAGTGAACCTGAAATCTGGAATGTCTACAAAAAGGGTTTCTAAGATAACAATTGCTATTCATATTTGTATCTGTATAGCTGTTAGAGTTAATCCTTAAAGCCTTATGATAATTCTACCAGACGAAATCAGGATGAAGTTTGTCAGATGGCTAGAGGTATCTATTGAGTGCCATTACACTATGGAGACAACATAGAGGCCTGCAAACTTAGGAGGTTGAATTGTGAAAAGATGAGAACTCTAGCCTATAAATTACTGGATGGAAGGGAAGTCAGATGCTTGTTCT
The DNA here is from genome assembly GCA_002844005.1 of Limosa lapponica baueri. NCBI lineage: Eukaryota > Metazoa > Chordata > Aves > Charadriiformes > Scolopacidae > Limosa > Limosa lapponica. The sequence goes on along the minus strand of KZ506144.1, from coordinate 345,591 downwards.
TATAAAGAGAATAAAAACAGTCATACAGGTTTTCACAGTGAAAGGCCAGTCACACCTAGTGCTTTGTAGCTCTAATGCATACCTTTTTCATGTGATAAACACTTTTCCCCTAAAATCACGATAGGAGGTAGGCAATTCCTTCTGAGGAGGCCAGAGTTAGCCTGGATTCACTTCTGCCAGGCATTCCTTTGAATAGTACTTTACCTTTTGTCATATTTAACCTTTATTAGATTTGCTTCATGACTATTCTTCTGCTTAATCATTTACTCATTTATTTGCCTTTTTTTTTGTCACTTGTTCAGTGCAGGGCAGAGAGGAAGCTTTTTTTTTCCAGTTACAATTGCATTTATAATGTAAAAACACCAAGGAGAGGTGAAGACTGCAGGCAGAATATGTATTCAGTGTCTCCTCACTTACCACCTAAAGGAATAAAACCTATGCTTGTTTCCCAAGAAAATCAGAGCTAGCTGCTGCAGTATTCAGTGATATTAATACGTTTTGACTTTGACTCCAATTCCAGATTTTTTCCTCTCATTTTTTCTGCTTAGAACAAACTGTATGAAGATATTACATGAATGGGGAAAGGAAAATACTAACCTCAGTGCAGCTCAAACTTTAAAACCATTCCACCTATGACTCAGGCATGTTCTTGGTTGCTAATACTGCCCCTTCCTGGTCAATGCCATTTTGTGCAGCAAGCTCTCCTATTTTTTCCTTCAGATACAGGAAGTACAGTGCTTCAGCTACAGGAAAAACTACCACCATGTCTTTCAAAGGACTCCAGTATGCATGTGTGGCATGAGAAACCACAGGCACAGTATTCATTATCATTAGCACTATATGCATTTGTGGCATCCCTTATAAATAGCTTACAGAAAAACACCTTAGCAAGGAAAAAATAATGACACCTAAGCACCAAGTGAAGTATTTCAAGGACTGAGAAGGTTACTGCAGCTACTGCTGTCTCGTTTTCACAGCGCAGCCCTGCAGAGAGCCCTGTACCTGTGTCCTGCGAGGGGCTGACGCTGTAGCTGTCACTTTCCTTGTCCACTGATCCTGCTGGCCTGGGGGTGGGCAGCCGCCAGTCTGTGGTGAGGGTATGAGCTGATATGGTAGGGTGAGGTCTGTTGAGGGTCCACTGGCTAGCGTAGCGGTTGCGAGCTGTGGGTCCGGTTTTGGCACTCCTCCTTGTGGTAGGATCTGTGATGGATAACAGAGAGGGTCTTTGCTGCTAGGCTCTTGAGTTGACAAGGAAACAAGCCCTGTCAGAAGGGGATGGCCACTGAAATCGTCTTGGTTTAAAAAAACCCCATGCACCATTCTTGGCGGGTAAAAAAAATAACAGTGACGTTGCTGCTCACTACCAAATTGCAAATACCTTTTTGAAATACCCTCTTTCTAATGAAACCATATATTTTCAAAAGGGTGCAGCTGAAGAGCTGAGACCCCTCACAATCTCCCACTGACACACTCATTATCTCTTTACTCCAACATAAACAGTTCTCCAGTAAAAAAAAACAAAACACATTGAGATGTGAAAAAGCACAAGGCCAGTAGATCTGGTCAGGGATTTCACACCACATCTCAACTGAAATCTAAGGTAAATTATCGGCGTAGATGTACCCTCAGAAACAACCTACACCAGGAATCTACTCTCAGTTTGTAAAAATGTGCTTAGAAATGTGGTGATATAATTTCCTATTTCAGACATTTTACTAATATTTTTATTATATTACTGCATTAATCAACTACAGATTCTCTATTGTTTTTAACAAGTAGCCAAGACATAAAACATAACCTGTAATTATGCCATCAGAGTTTCTCTAGGAACAGGTTCATGAAGATTTGACTGTTTTAAAAATGTAGCAAATAAATACAGTATCTTTAAAAATAATTTGTTACTTGTTTAAGTTCATCAATGTTTCATTTTTTAATTATCCTAAAAATAATATGGTGACCAAGGGAGTAAAAGTGAACTATCTACCAAAACTGACCTCATTATTTTGTTAATAAATTGTTCTTCTGTAAAAGTGAGGTTTGTACTCCCTAACAAAGCAAGTGGAATAGAAAAATCATTATGTGGCAAAGAGAAAGTGACTAAATCAGCACTGAAGGATTTCTCTTCGAAGCTTCTGAAAGAATATTACTAACAATAGAGAGAAAGGGTATTAGAAATGAAAAATTCAAATCTATTCAAAAGTTCTTTGACATTCAAATGGTGAAGCTGTCACTCTTTGAGGTAAGAGACTTTAGCAGAAGCAATTTAAAGAAAAAAAACAATACCCAGATAATGACTCTGAGCGTTGTTTCTGCCTAAGGATTCTTACTGCAAAAGTAAGAATTTGTACTCTGCTGCTTCAGGAACCAAGGTATTTATTTACAAATACCAGCTATGATTTGATCTCCTATTACACATCTTCCCCCTACAGCAGTGGAAAAATATGAACCCAGTGCCACTGATAATTAATCTTCCTGATAGTACAACACATAGCTGCCTGACATGGATAACATCCAAAATCACACTTGGCATGACATGACCAGCCTGTCAGTGTTTGTACCAGCTGTGGAAAGTTGGCACGTGGCTGTCATGTAGCCAGAAGAGCGTCTTCTGCCTGCTTCGAGGGAAGACATGAAGGACAGAAAGAGAGTGCTGGTGGGAAACCTCTCAGCACGGTGCTGGGTCTGAAGGATCAGGGGTATCTCATTGATGTATATAAATACCTGAAGGGAAGGTGCAAAGAGGATGGAGCCAGGCTCTTCTGAGTGGTACCCAGTGACAGGACCAGAAGCAATGGCCACAAGGTGAAACCTTGTGAAACCTGTGTGAAACCTTTGACCTGGACAGGCTGGAGAGCTGGGCAGAGAGAAACCTGATGAAATTCAATAAAAGCAAGTGTAGGGTGCTGCACCTGGGGAGAAATAACCCCATGGACCAGTACAGGTTGAGGGCTGACTTGCTGGAGAACACCTCTGAGGAGAAAGACCTGGGAGTCCTGGTGGATAATAGGATGACCATGAGCCAGCAATGTGCCTTTGTGGCCAAGAAGGCCAATGGCATCTTGGGGTGCATCAAGAAGAGTGTGACCAGCAGGTCGAGGGAGGTTATCCTGCCCCTCTACTCTGCCCTGGTGAGGCCCCATCTGGAGTACTGTGTCCAGTTCTGGGCTCTCCAGTTCAAGAAGGACAGGGAACTGCTGGAGAGGGTACAGCAGAGGGCCACATAGATGATTAGGGGCCTGGAGCACCTCTCTTATGAGGAGAGGCTGAGGGACTTGGGTCTTTTTAGTCTAGAGAAGAGAAGGCTGAGGGGGGATCTGATCAACACCTATAAATACTTAAAAGGGTGGGTGTCAAGAGGATGGGGACAGTCTTGTTTCAGTGGTGCCCAGTGACAGGACAAGAGGAAATGGGCACAAACTTGAACATAAGAAGTTCCATCTAAACATGAGGAGGAACTTCTTTACTTTGAGGGTAGCAGAGCACTGGAATAGGCTGCCCAGGGAGGTGGTAGAGTCGCCGTCTCTGGAGACATTCAAAACCTGCCTGGACAATTTCCTGTGCAACCTGCTCTACGTGGACCTGCTTTGGCAGGGGGGTTGGACCAGATGATCTCCAGAGGTCCCTTCCAACCCCATGTGATTCTGTGATTCTGTGAAACATGGGAGCTTTCCCCTGAGCATCAGGAAATGCTTTACTGTGAGGGTGACTGAGCACTGGCAGAGGTTTCCCACAGAGGCGGTGGAGTCACCATCCTTTGAGATATCCAAAAGTCATCTGGGTATGGCCCTGGGCAATTGGCTCTAACTGACCTTGCTTTAAGCTGAGGGGTTAGACTAGCCAGTGCCCAAAGGTCCCTTCCAACCTCAACTGTTCTCTGATCCCATGACTCAGTAGGCTTTCGTCAGCAATTTGAAGGAGGCAAGAGAGCCTGCTGCCAGCACGCAGGAGGTCAGTCCTCGTCCTGCTGAGCTTGTGCTGAGCAGTTTCTCTGCCCCAGCTGTGCTGCGCCTGCATAAAGGACTCTGTGGCACAGACACAGCAAGCTCCAGAGCTGCCTGTGTGATGGAAAACAGCACACATCTGGTGCCCTGGTTGTTAAGCCAGTTCTGCTGTCATAGGCTGAAACGTAACTGTAGATAGCTAAGGTGAACAAGGCAAAGGAGCATACCTATCTATAAATAAATACAAAAGAACTAGAGAACAACTTAAAAAGTGCTGTAAGGGAATATTTGTCAATCAGTGAGTGGGAGTGTGTTCAAACGGGAGGATCCACAAACTCTGAGCCACTCAGCTGGGCACTGCTCCCTTCTTCACAGAAAAAGTTGTGGGTCTAGGCAAAATCTCATAGCCCAGTCTCTATCAAAGCTATATTAGTGTCTTAAATCCAGAGAACAGTGCCTAGAAGTCTTTGACCCAGTCCTGTCCATGGCTGTAATCAGATTTTTACTGCGTAATAAAAGTGATGATGGATTTCTGTTTCTAAAGCTGAGCTGGACAAAGATCATACTCTTATACATGAGTAAAAGCCAAGTTTAATTTGAAGGAAGTCTCTCCCTGACTTCAGTGGAATGAAGAACATAACTGCACACAAAAAAGGGATTAGGTATGGAAGGTGCTGGTGCTATAAAATGTTGTGGTATGATACAGGCATGCAATTGTGGGGTGATGCCTCTTTCCTTATTAGAAAAGGCAGCGTCCGTTGTTTACTCAGATGATCTTGATCTGCCAACATGACAAAAGTTATATGATGATATTTTTGCTCTTAGTGAGCAGGCTAGACAGCATGTACATGAAATAAAGAAGCAATACAAGAGTGGTACCAGAAAGAAAACAAATATCATATTTTGACATTTCTAATTCAAATGCCATGACTCCTCAAAGTTAAAAAATGGTGTTACTAATCTAATTCTCGAGAAATAACTATTCATATCTTAGAACTGTCAGAGTTAGAAAAGCAGCAAGGTCAGGACTAGAACAGCTATCATTTATAAAGACGGGGGTGGAAATGGAGATGAAATGAAGATTTTTCAAATAAGTTGCATTCTAGCAACTGAGCTTTCAGCATTTATGTTCACTGTACTCACCGAGTAAACAAATTCTGAAACAGTCAGGGGACAGAACCAATCCAAGAGATTTGCACACTGCTAGTGAACTACACTTTGGTAATATTCCTAACACATAAGTATTCCTTCAATCCTTCAAATGGATTTTCTTTTCCATTTACATAGATATGGAACACATTCATGAGAGAAATAAGAAGAAGGAATTGCAGCAGTATATTAATTTATGATAGTATTTTAATCACTACAAGAATAACTCAGCATGTATATATCTGGGAAAAGTAACTTACCATAATTACTAGAACTGGAAATACAACTTTCTCAGAAAAGCAATAATGAGAAATCTATTTCTTGTCTGATGGAGAGGTAAGATGTATTTTGAAATACAATAAAGATTTATCACCAAGAAAAAAATATATTAGACACTAAAAGCCATTAAGCTAATTTACCCAATAAATTCTAGAAATTAAAATCTAGTATGCATTTAGTTTAATGAAAGCCAGGTATGAATTATTTCAAATTATGCCTACATTTCAGATGCATATGCAATTTTTACCGTATTGAATCACTAAAAGAAATTGTATAAGAAATGTTCTCTGCTGACCTAAATAGATCTCTCTCAACTTTCAGACTGAAGAAAAAAACCCCATGAGGATGCAAATGTACAGTATTCATTTTCTTAAAGCTTTCTCCTCTCCAGATAACATATTCTCTTATATGCTTACTTGTTCCTGGCCGGGCATCAGAAACATCCACCAGTGGTCCTGTAGCTTGTGACACAGACTGGTAATGTACTGTGTGGGTGACAGTCAGTGACTTCTGCTTAGACGTCTCTCCAAAGTCGGCATCAGTGAGCAGAACCGTTGATCTGTCATCTGTAAGTAAAAAAACCAAACCATCAGATAATGAGTAACAAATTTTGGGTTTGCCTTCATAAGAGCTTCACAGCAAGTCCCCAGATTTATTTTCAGCTGGGCATCACTACTGACAGTGGCAGCTCCCTGTTCTCTGCAGGGCTGAAGGCAGCTTTGAAGTCTGTACCACAGCTTGGGAGCCTCTGGGTTTAAATTCAAAGCTCATACAAAACTAAAGAATAAGTGGAATTTTCATGTCTGTCTTTGTGATTTCAACTTACAGATGTGCAACTGAGACAGACTATTAAGCTTCCTTCCAAAAAGCTAAGTTGTGTGTAATTATTTTTGACCCTAATTCCTTCTCTCACATCTTTTGAACACTGCCCTCTCCCCCTTCATTTTCAGAAAACTCAGATGAGCTTTTCAACAACATATTCAATTTATTTATTTTTATAAACATAATTAGTAATGTCCTTGGTGAAATCACCCATGCCTTCCCAAAAGGAGGTAATTAGGCAATGTTGCTAACTAACCCTCTACCAGTCAGCTTTTTCTCCAGGGACAGAATATTGCAGAATGGATGGCCGTGACCCAAGACTGTTCTTAGGGAGCTGCTTATTTTTAAGCATGTGGGTACCAAAGTGAAGACAATGGAAATATATTTGGAGGGCTTCTAAGCATCCTTAAGTCCAGCGTTTTGCTGTTCTGGAAGCTAAGGGCTAAGTCCTACCAGCTCTCTTTGCACCAAACCTCACTACTGTAGTGTGGAAAAAGACGTTTTAGAGACCTTTATGCCAGTCGTATAAGTTTCTCTTAACATAGTCAGTCTGGCTGACTGTGGGCTTTCCTGCAGCTGCAAAGAAAGGTGTGAGGTGAAGCCTGACCTTGGGAAGGACTGGAAGAAAAAGGTGAGCACTGACCTTTACTGCTGTATGGTTCTGCTGCCTATTGCTTCCCTATGGGGAAGTGTGTATTCACCAAATTTCTACACAAACCTTGATCTCTGCAGAAAGTCAGTGCTATACGGCACTTATTTTAATTTTGTTTTTCAGTTGTGATCTCTGTATTGTATTTCTTTCAATCCAAAAAGGAATCTGGCACACTTGATCAAGGAAGGTTTAACAGCAATAAATCTTCCACTGACTTTGTGCTTGCAGAACAACTATTTGCATGCTATCAGACTTTCTTTTGCATTCTTTACAGTCTTCTTATCCATTCATAATAGTAATAGAAGCCACAGGAAGTTCTTTGCTATCTTATGCTATATAGCTTTGTAATGTATTTCTAAGGGGACTGGCAGACGTGGGGCTTCCGTGCATTTACTAGTCAGCAAAGGTTGATCCACTTCTTCTAAGGGTTCCTGGTTTTTGGGTTTTTTTTAACTTGACAAGAGACCATTAAGGCAAACAGTTCTGCACAATAACATAAGCAGCATTTTTTACCCAAAGAAGGCCATAAATAGAATGAGCATTATGAAATCAAATTACTCTGTCTCTGGCAAAAGATGAGCACTTATTCAGGTTGGGAATAAAGCCTCTTGGCAGTAAACTATGTCAAAGACTGCCAAAGTGCCTGCTTATTCTGAGTGCTTTGTGGAGAGCTGGCTATTACCAAGGGACTGATCGCATTGTTACAGTTAAGGCACTAACAGTATTTCCACTATAACCTCCTATTGCTCAGCAACTATAATTCAAAAATAAAAGCTGTCTTTAGAATGAAGCTTGGCACAAAAGAGTGCATCACAGAGGCAAACTTCAGGAAGCTCAAATCGGGATTAAAAAAAGTCTGTATTTCAGGTAAAGCATAGATCTCATTCTCAAATCTGCAGCACAAACTGTGAAATGTCCCCTGAGTCCACCTCCCCATGCCAGATTGACAGCAAGTGTGACAGAGTGCGGGGTGAAAGCAGCTCATCCCTCCCAAGTGCGGGCATGGACAGGAGTTCCAGAGATGCTGTTCCCACCTTGCAGAGCTTTCCTCTCCAGCCACACTGTCCCTGGGATACTATTACATTCTCAGCCATCACAGGCTTCTGATCCAAAAATGTTGGAAGTCTAACAAGATCAGTTATTCTGGAGGGTCTTGGCATAGTGTGTATCCATACAGTCACGAGATCAGGTTGCATTTTTATTCTGTTGAGATTTCAAACATCTTGTGTTTAAATTATTTTGAGAAAAACTCTGACAACAAAAAATTCTGCTTTTCATGACAGTTCAGCTATGTGCCAGCCACATTTCTGTTGTGTGAAACAGTTTAGATTTGAATTTTCCATAGATGAATAAAAGCTGAAAACTGATCGAAATGTTGAAATACCATTTGCTATGAACAGGTGGATACAATATGCAACATGTAAGCTTTAGAAGTTTGCTGTTTCAAATCTTTAAATACTGATACTGTAGTTCCAGAATTTCATTTTCCTTATAAGTAGTGTCAGTAATCTACCTGTCTAGTCAAAGCCAAAAGAGAAATCAAAATGAAAATCATAAAACTGTCAGTCTTCATTTGCATTTTCTTCAAGTGGCTCTTTCCATGAGCTTCATTTTCCTAATGTCCTGCATTATTTTAAATAATGTAGTGAGATTATTTAAAGTGAGAAATGATTCAAAGGGGAGAAAAAAATAATCAGTTCAGTTATCAAATGTGGCAAGTTACTTTGTAGCTCTTTTTCTTGATGTGTGCAGCGGGGAAAAGGTATGGGGTAAAGGAAGTCCACCTGAAGTATCTGGTACATTAACCAGTGAAAAGAAGCCCAATAAGAGTTTACCAATGGTCTCCATCGTGTCTCTCTCCTCAATCAGAAGTTGTGCTCTGGGAATGTCTATGTGCATCCTCAGTGTTTGCTGCTGCTTATTCAGTGTATCTGATGTCCTGGTGTTCTTGCTAAAAACAAGAGAGAAGCAAACTCATTAACGTTAGGCCTAAATGAAAAGATACTTGCAAGCTTCCTTATTTTAAATCTGTCCTCATTTAAATTTTAAATATAACCATAACCAGCAAAATACTCATACATCTTATTTCCCCCTCTTCAGAACAAGTGTGTGGTATTAATTTATTGCACATGACAAGCAGATGAATGCAGTGTTGAGGGAACTGATCTATTCTTTATCAGTAGAGATGTCCTGAAAATTTCATATAGTTTTCTTCAAGTGTTGTCATATAATGAAATCAGTAACAACACTTTGCAAGGTGGACCTTTTCTTTCATTCCTCATGAATATGAGTAAAGAGAAACACAGCTGATCAAACAGGTTGGTAGGAAAATGATGTCTCGAGTAATTTCTAATTTTTTTTTAACTTTTCATTATTTTTCATTAGATAAATTCCAAATATCACTATAATTGATAAATGAAAAAACAAATTAATAACTAGGGATTCTATTAATACATTACATAAAACAAATAAAGGTTTTAGTCCCACTGATGTTCCAAGATTAAAATTGTAAATCTTGTTTACATTCATGGATTATTTCTAATTGATTGATGCAATATTCTAAAAAAGAATATAAACCAATTATTCTATCATCATGTAAATTGAAACAATTTCATTTTGAAGTTTGTGTACCAGAAAATGACTTCTTAAATGAGCTGTCTACCAAAAGCAAATGAAAATGGATAGTAAAACTGAGTGCTACAATCATTTCTAGTACAGAGCTTGCACCAAGAAATCTTCAGACTGAACTAAAAATCCAGGAACTTTTTGCCCTTTTAGATGTAATTACTCTTTGGAGGAGAGGAAATATTTGCAAATACTTCTTTATGCAGGGAGGCTGAGGAAAATTAAGACAAATCAGCCAGTAGTGTGATCCAAGTGCTCACATTTCAAAGAGCTTTAAAATCCAAGTGGAGGCTCATTTTCTAGTGTAAAATAGCTGTAGATCACTCAGTTTAATTCTCCTTTGGCAATGAATTATTGTTGTTAATTGAATCAGCAGAGGACTATTAAGCTGCTTGATGATAAGCTCACTTCTTCCCTGAGTGAGAGCCTTTACATAGGAGATTACTGCATGTGTGCTGAGCCTACATCTCTAGACAATTTGCCTTAACTTCCTGCTGTGTCTCCAGGTGAGCAAGACATAACTATTGCAGGTTTGGAGGTTTTCCTAGAGTCTTTTTTAGGAGGAATTTCCTTGTCATATGGTCAGTAATTCTGCTCCAAATTCAAGAGTGAGATCTGCAAGGCACACAAGTACACCTCTCTGGTTGATTGTCACCTTCTGGCTTTCCCTCCTCTTGTGATCCCCAGCATTAACACTATCTATGTATCTCAAACTTCAACATCTCTGCCTCTACCTAGGTGGTACTGTTGCCTTCATGTACAAACGAATAGCTGAAACGCATTCAAACAGCCTACAACTGGTGCCTCACTTAATCATTATGGAAGCAAAATATCAGGAGAGCTACCCAAGGGTTGCCAGGCTTTTCTGCATATATAATCAGTGGAGAACAGTAGTCACAGTGTTTTATTAAGCACATCAATTTTCAAAGATATTTAGGATCCTAAAATGCAGATAAATTCCACACTGATGTTCTCGAAGTCTCTGCAAAGTCTCTGCATAGATTAGATGCCACATTCCTATTGGTTTCCACTCAAGTTGCTGAAATGTTAAGAGAATCAGAGAATAATACAACATCCGCATGCCAAATATGCTTGAAAACTTGCCCTTGCAAAGTCAGACTACTTTGGGCTTGTCCAAGATCATAGACCAAACCTGTGATCAAGTAGGAAATTGAATTTCTGAGGCCCAATTTCAATTAATAATCAATAATCCAATAGTTATTGGATACATGCAGTCAGATACATATAGAATCTGTGCAATACGTAATTGAGTATAATAAATATATCAGTGCACCCCTCCTCTGCTCATCAGGGAGGCAGGAGACAAAGGGATCAAATAAAACATCTTCCTCAGAGAATGCAGACCCCAGAATCCAAGTGAGAGCTAGAAGCTCTTCTGCAGTATGAACACTCTATATTCCTACTATTGCAAAATACTCAACCACACAGAAAGCATTGTTTGGACCACAGGGAGCGGGAGGACAGTTCCCCAGGTTTGCAGTTATATTGCTCACCTGCCAAAAGAGAAATCTGAATCCCATTCTTGGCTCCAGGTATCGCTTTATGCAAAATGCATGGAAGGTCCTTCAAGGCAAAACTGGAACCCAGGCCTTTCTATATTCAGAAAAATTCCCTACTATGCTTGAGAGTTATGCCTCATTTTGTGTGATCTCCCTCCTGCTCCTTACTGGCCTAATTAATTCTCCTGTATGCAACAGAACGGTGACATGGAGTGTTCAAACACAGAACAGGCAATCAGCAGTAGCAAGAGAGTTGCTGTTGATTAGCATGCTATCTCTTTCTAGCTCAAGGAATTTTGAATTATTTTCTGCAGACCACAATAGCTCAAGTTGCAGGTTATAAAAACCTAAAGTGCCAACAGCAATTAAGTGCCTCTAGGACTTGGCACTGAGGCAAAGATTTTTAGGATTGCAGTTTTGAAGTTTGGTGACCAAGTATTTTCTAACCTAGGAAAATTCAGGCATCAAAGTATTAAAACACTCTGGTGGATGAGGAGTCCAATGATTAATTCTTTAAAGGGAGGAAACACATCTACCTATATTTTCCTTAGTCTGCAGATATAAAATTCCCAAACTTAAATATGTGCTACCGCTGTTCTTTACCTGTCAGACCTTGTAAGGATCTGTGTATAACACAATTCATTCCCTCTGGTTCAATGAATCTCTGAGCTTCAAATTGTTAGAGACTGTGAGCCTCTCTGGGGAACAAGTATGTATTTGCTGTAGTCTTTTACTCTACCTAGGTGTCTGCTTTTGGCCACTATGAAAGACAGATACCTGGGTACACGAGCGTTTGGGTCTGATTGAGTACAGCTTTTATGTACACTCTGTGGATAAATGGGTCTTTTCCCAGAGCAAGTACAGTGTATAATGTATTTGGAAAGAGTATGCATAGTTAAAAGAACACACTTTTAAATAACCTTTCTGGACCTTTAATAAAGAACTTACTAGAGTGACTGCCTGTATGCACAGGAGAGGGTTAAACCTATAAAGCTAGTTATGTAAAGGGATTAAATATGGTTCTCTGTAAACCCAAAGTCATTCTGGGTCCTTGGCAGAGAGTCAGGCCACCTCACAGTTTCCTGATGTCTAAGCTGGTTGTTGTAAAAACATATGGAAAACTAAATCGTATAAAGAAGCATCCTGACAGAGGGTATTTGAGGAGAAAAGATTCCTTGCCTTGTGTTCAAAATTAGAAAGCTCAGTTGATTGCTATACTAATTCACAGTGAACTGTTACAAAGAAGTTGGCTGGCCTGATGCTTTCACCCAAAAGAAACATAAAGCAGCTGTGATTGTACAGCAGCAGGGATTTTTATTTGGTAGTTTAAGGTATCAGCAACAAGTTGTGCAGTTCCCATTAAACTTCTAACTACTGGGGCTTATCCTGCTCCCCAGACATTTGACTTACACAGCCAAAGCCAGTGACTTTCAAAGCAAAGACCAAAGCTCCATTCTTAATCTGCTTTACACTTACTCATAGAAATCTCCTCAAAGGGAAGATACACAAAGCTCTCTCCATTCCTCAGAATTTCCTATCAAGCAGGGAATCATCTTTTCTGCTTTCTGCCCAATAATAAATGTCTAAAGCATAACCCACAGCATACCCTCTTTTTTGATATTTTTATCATAGCAGATTTTGGTGAAATTTAAAAGATGTGAAATATCAGGAGCTTTGTAATATGTTACTATTGCTTTGGCGAGGGCTTATTAGCCTTCAATTATTAATGTGCTAAATCTTCAGGAACATCTAGTGATGGCAGGTAGCTCAAGTTTCAGTTGGAGTTATTTCACAGATTTATGACAAGTGACAGAGCATTTAGCCTGTAGAAAGCAGGCTCCCTCAAACAGCATCGCTTTGAGAGCTCCAAGTTATGATCTGTCTGCAAATGTAGGCCTATATCCCCTATTTCCCCTAAAGTCCTCTTTTAGTAGTCTTTTGCCTTTGTTCACACTTTTAGAAGACAAAAATAATATAAGACAATTTAATAAAAGCAAGATTATTTGTTAATAAACAAGATGAGAGAAACTGACTTGATGATCGTATTTCAATGTTGGTGAAAGGAAAAGCAAAAAGAAACAGTGGCAAACTGGTTTACCAGTTTTGCAGAGGTGTTATGTGTGGTTGCCACTGGGACTGAATATCTTCATCCAGACCATGCTGGGTCTCTTTAGGGAACAGACTTGCTGCATTTGCTAATCTGTGCTGTTTTCTGTGACAGCGAAAAATATCAGAGCATATCTTCCTGAAGTTGCTTAAACCTGCCGTCTGCTACTAGCAGGGGTTTCAGACTGGCAAATAGGAAGGGTATGATGTGACCTGAATGACCCATCTTGTTAACATCAGTGGGACTAGTCAGATGTATTTGCGGACTGATAGCATAGAGCTGAGTTTACACTAAAACCATCTGTCACCATGTCTTGGGTAAGTATATTCTTACAACAGCAGGTGAAGGTTATCACGGGTGAGGAAGTTTAGAGTATGGTTCATTTGGAAAATATCTATGACATTCTCCAATTTATTGCTTAAAACCAAAAAGATTTTCTAGCAAACCAAAACTCATTTGAGCTTAAAAATAATCCCTTGATGATACCATTTTCAAATAGCTGCAGCAGTTTTAAAGTTCAATATTTTCCCCAGACAAAACAATAAACATTGAAGATATGAAATTTCCATCTTTGAAAGAATTGTGGTGCCAGAATAGTCATTCTGTTGTAATTCAACAACTGAATTAGATTTCTGGATGCTGAACTGATGGAACAGAACTGAAAAATTATAAATGGATTTACCTGCTCCTCTGTTCCTTCGGGTATAAGCAGCTAGCAATAGTAAATTACATAAATATAACTGTAAAGTTTAGAAATATTTGCATCCAGGAACTTACAGCCTTTAATCAGATGATCTCTGAAGAGCAATTACTTTGGTACATATTATGAAAACTTTTTTTCTGAAGAGGAAAAATGTCCAAATGGACCTATATAGCTTCTATAATTTAATCTACTAACACAAGAGTTGTCAGTTTTTTAGCATTATATATTGTCACAGATATTGTCCACAAATTCTTTTTTCTCCCATTTTTTAACCAACAATGTGTCCTAGTTCTTAAAAAACAGTCAAATGGTGTGTTTTGAAAAGGGATTTAGGAATAGAAGGATTACTTCTCCATTTGTCCCTATAATTTTTAAATATGATGCCATAGTTGACAGACATTTTTCAATTTAAAAACATTAAATCTATTCTTACCTCATAAGCATTTCAGCCAAACTCTTTGCATCTAGAAGAAAATAGAAGAAATGTCATCACAAATGACAATCTATTTGATAGATGGATTATTAGGAAGTAAGTGGTTTGAATCAGCCATGTGAAAGACCACTGTTCTTTCTCAGATTAGGGGCAAGCGTAAAATAGTCCCCAATTCTGCTGAAACTGCATTTCACTGCATTTCAGCTTTCTGCCCCAGAGAACCCTGTTCCTCAGTTGCTCCAAAAATGCTTCGAAAAGTACAAGCTTAACTTAACTGTTGGCTTAACTAGAAAAAACTACAGAAACTTATTAGAAATAGAAACAGTTAAATAAATAACAGGAATCTCTCTTCCTTCATGCCATGGTTAGCAAGTGAACAGGTGAGGAAGGAAGAAAAGGTAAGAGGACAGAAATGTTGACATCCATCTCTGGGCAAGAGCCAAACCCAAGCTGGATGATCAGTTGCTGACCTGCCATTTCCAAACCAAACCTGAGTGCACAGAGGTCTGATCAAGGGAAGTCTGCAAGGAGTTGACTTGTTTCATTGCTCTCAAATATGAATGCTTTTCCACTAGCAAGAATTCAAAACTACTACTGGGTCTTCAGAGGACAATCTATACACAAAACAGGAGGTAGCTTATTCCCACATGGATCAGCCCTGCAAAATGAGGCACTGCTGAAAGAGAAATATTCCTCTTGTTGTTGCCATTGCTATTATTATTAGCATAAAATCCTTTGGGAATATCATTATTCTGGTGTATATCAGACCAAAGGACACAGCTGAAGGTTGGTTCACCCGGTGTTTTTCAGGCAGTTTTCTGTAAAACTTTATCAACACAACATAATAATTTCTGTAGTATTATTCAGCAGAAGTAGTCAGCTACGCTTTGTTCTCTTGCAGTCTGCCACTAAACAAACTCACTTAAAAATGCTGACTCCAGAGTCCTTAAGTATATCACACAGCAGCAAAGCAGCTTTTTGTGCAACCAAGTGAAGCAAATCTGAGAAGAAAACAATTCCAAGTTCTAAGTCTTCAAGGAACTCTTTCATTATGTGAAACTTTAAATTTCTTCTTTTATCTGCCACTTGTAAATCTACTAGCACCTGCCAAGACATATACTGAATTTGTCTTTGTTTTCTCCATCTCACTTCTGAAACCTTTTTTATTCCTTAATCACCTCTTGGGTCTCCTACACCTACAACAATTTCCTTGCTTGTGATCCCATTAAATATCCCACCTTTAAAATTCAGAAGATGCAGGTAGAAACAAACCACCATCTTTATGAATCACTCTGGACTACATTTGTTTTCATTTTTAAATGGAATGGACAAACAGCTCTTTTTTTTTCCATTAAAAAACCCCAACAAAACCCTACCATCCACTTTCTACATTCTGTCTTTCTGACACTGTGCCAGCTTGCCTGTTTTAGGATTTATTCCTCACCTACTACCAAGGAAGCTGAAATTCTGTGCTTCCTGTAGGTCCGTTTGTTCCACTCCTTTATTTTTAACCTTTCTCTATCCTTTTTCAGCATAAAGCATAGAATCATAGAATTATAGGCTATCTCAGGTTGGAAGGGACAGATAAGGATCACCAAGTCCCACTCACACGGCAGACTCCTAGTGGAGGGAAGGGCTCTTCATCTGCGATGTCCC
>KZ506144.1:295255-329522 GCA_002844005.1 Limosa lapponica baueri | reverse complement strand
ATAGAAAAAAAGTAGCTCTGGAGGTTTATGCTGCTTCTTGTTATTCTAGCAGCACTAGGATCATGAAGAGACTTATGCACACATTATCCCCCTGGCACACCTAATAAGGGTGATTTAATATGCAAATACTGCTTTTATCCAGCTAGCAGCTTTTGTGAAGCAACTGCTGCCTCCTTAAATGAACACTATGAATACTTGTGCAAGTAATTCACAACTCAAGAAAAGCTGAAGTGACCAAGCTGAAGGTTGCTTGGCCCAATGTAATTTAGTTTGCTTTTTAGATTTGTTTTTAGATTTGTTAAATGACAAAGAACCTCCTTCACGTGTTCTCAGGTGCTGCAGAGCATATAGCTATGTTAAATGCTGCACCTGGGAAAAATGTTATGATCTCACCATTAAATGTATAGGGTGCACATTTACATATATGCATTCTTGGTCAAAGACATGCAAAGAAGATTGTGCATCATGAGTCAAAAATAACATGAGACATCATGCAAGACCATGTTACATGTCAAAAGCTGAACGAGGAAGTACTACAGAAAAAAAAAGTAACTCCATCAGGAGGGTTCAAATGCACTAATTATCAAAGCAGATTGTTACAATCGTCAGCAGCATTACTGTAGTTAATGATGGCTGTACTGAGCACAAAGGCTAGTGGAGAACTGGAGACCAAAACAAATGTCCCAAGAAGATAAGGAATCTTATGTATTTGTCAAAGCAAAACCCAGAAGCCTAAAAAAGTAACTGTAATGAAATTGTAACTGTGTCAAAAACATCAGCTACAGGAGAAATGTTAGTTTCACAAACCTATGAGTATAGACTATAGATTGTAATGTGTATTTCCTACATTACACTTTTAAAGAGCAAATTGAGAATACTTCATAAAATGATTCAGTATCCCTGCCAGTGTCCTATCTCCAACTTTCAGGTGGGGAAAACATGGCTCGGGGAGGCCATGAATGACAGAGTAAAGGGGATGATCTTCCTCTCCAACCAAGCATCACCCTGTGCCTTAGTGAAAAAGACAAACTGCTCCTCACCGTGGGTTTGATGCATGAGTGCACTGACAGGCACCAACTCAGTGACCACCCTCACTTCCATTTGCTGGGGCAGGTGCCTTTAAAATTCTTAACACGTTTGCTTGCCCCCTGGGAAATCAGGGGCCATGATACAGTTTTAAATTGCATGCTGTGACTTCTGAACTCTTCACGCCGTGCTGATACTTTCTGCTTGGATTACGGTGAGTTGGATTTAAAAACAAAGAGAAAACTATTACGGTAGTAGTGGAGCTAGGTTAATAGTAAAGAGAAAGAGTGTTAAGTCTTGAGGTTTCTGTTCTAATATATGCTGACCTACTGAGTGCCTGTATGAACTCCAGCAGTCAACTGACCTTCTTGTGACCTGACCTGTGGAACTACTAAACTGGGCAAAAAATCAGAGCTTTGCTGAAAACTACCCTTTCTTTCAAAACAGAGTACTCCTGGAGAAATAAATCATACTGGGCATGACACAGAGGAAGACAAAGGTTCACTTCTCCCTACATGCTAAAACAAGGAGTAGAAGGATTAAGAATGGAGAAACTGCTGTTCTTATGCTACATTTGCCCCACAGAAACTGGAACCACAAACCCATAGTTAATAAGCAGAGATACAAATGTTTGCATGCAGAATGTACTGCAAATAAATCTGCAATTCCCACTCCTATTTGTCAAGCAGGTTCAAAGAAAACATATCTCCTGAAGCCACAAAAGCAAGAATTACATCCGTAACTTGTACAAATTCTTTTAGAAGGTCCCACTGTGGAAACTCTTATTTCTGATGTAGACTAGAGGAAAGTTGATGTTGGAATTATGATTTAGGACAAATGAGTTCTGTGCCTTAAAGAAACCGCAACAGGTGATACATGTCAAGTGATAATGATAGGATTCCAATTTCAAAACCAATTCAGATGAAAGTTGAACACAGCAACTACGAGAGCAAAACATTTTTTTCAGTTAGGAGATCAGAAAAACTTGCACATCAAATTTTTTAGAGAACTTACTAAGGAGTTCTCTGGAAAAGCAATACTGATTCTCAGTAAGACTTTTAGAACATGAATTAAACTCCAGAAGAGCAGAAAACGGCTAACACGGGATCAGTCTTCAAAAAGAATGAACAAAACCAATCTAAATTACCAAAGTCCTACCAATCTGATCTTGACAATGAGCAAAACGATGAAAAAAGATGGAATTAAGCTTGATGAAATGAATTAAAGGAGATGAAATAATTGAGGCCAATCAATATAGACTTGTGGTCAATCAGCCATGTCAAACAAAGTTGATTTTTTTTTTTTAAATGATATTAAAATTCACTGAGAATTGATGCCATTGAAAAAAACTCTCACTGAGAGATGATTAAATAACATTAAAGTATTATATTTATATTTCTCCAGAGCAAAGTTTTGGTACCTCAGATATTTTAATAACAAAATACAATGATGCAAAAATTAACACATCAGCCATTTTACATGGGTTTCAACATATTCAAAAGACAATTCTAAGCAAAGATTCATTGTTTCATATTTATTTTTATCATGCGCAATAGGACATCACACCATTGGTATTTTTATCACTGGTATGGAGTAAATGAAATATCTGATAAAAGTTTGGAAATTACACAAGAATTAGGTAGCTAAAATATAATGAAAATGCCAAGTCACTAAGGCATAACAATCTGGATCATTAGGTAAGTTGACCACAAGTTAGCAATGTATCTGTACTAATATAAGGTCATATATCAAGAACACAAGCCACAGGTATGCAATGGAGGACGTTATCCTGTTGCACTGTAATCAGAGAATTGTCAGATGATCTCACAGGATAAGATGCTAAACACAAACTCTTAAAATAATGCTGTACTCAAAAAGGTTGCAGATATACACAGAAGACCTAAAGGGAAGGAAGAAAGGCTGTTACCTCTCTATCTGATGCTGGTATGTCTGTTGTTGGAATCCTATGTTTATTTCTAGCATACACAGATGAGGAAAGCTACTGAAAGATTGCAAAAGGACCAGAGAAAATCCTTGAAAGTATTAAATGATGGGAAAACTGCAGAGAAAAATTCAACAACATTTACCAATGAAAACATTAAGAAATTACTTAGTTACCACTATGTAAAAGAAATATCCCAGAGAAAATATGGTACAAAAAAAGAACTTCAGTCCTGTACAGGCAGGGAAGTATACAGAAGTACAGCAGGACCAGATGGCTGGGATGTTGAATGGTAGCTTGACAAATTCAGATAAGAAGTAAGATGCAACTTTTACAGAAAGGGTGGGTAAATACCAACAACTTTTATCAAAAGTACTGATGAATTCTTTGTCACTGTGTACGTTTAAGTGAAGATCAGGTATTTTTCTAAATTCCTATATTCTGAGAGGAAATAATTCAGAGAAGTCTTATGTTATGTGAAAGCCATACTGGCCAGTGATCATCAGTCTTCTTTAAGGGACTGTAACTCAAGAATCTATGAATACTTGGAAATTAACCATGAAAAACTAAATGTGCACAGCCATCATTTCCTGGATCCAAGGAGTTCAAAATATCCTGCTCGTTACTGGGTGGAATTCCTCAGTATTTCTGAGCAGATAACACTTTCTTCACCCTTAATCCACCACTTTTTTGATGAAAAGAACTGTACAGAGGTAAGTGACTTAAAAGATTTCCAAGGAGAAAGTTACTAAACAAGCTAAACCATCCAGATGCCCTGATTTCAAGAGACGTGTATGAACCATAAGGCTAGCTGTCCTCTTTGATCAACAAATTTGCCCATGCCTAAGAGCTCTGTATCTCTGTCTTCTTTTTGCAAAAACATACAAAATTTTGTTACAAAAGACAAAATGAAACCCAAAAGAGAAATGAGTAGATGATAAGGTGAGATGGAATACACAAGGTTGGCCCTGGTTTTAATATATAGCATTATCATATTTTGGTTAAAATAAAAATAACTAAACGATCTGGGGGCTCTTGGAAATGATTATTCATATTTGCGGATAATAAATAACTTTGCTATTTATTCAGTGTATGATTTGAAAAGCTTTTTCCCAAATACCTTCAGTGTAGGGTCAATGAACAATGAAATGTCGTTGTAGTAGTCCTGTTAAAACACTTCATAGGGAAAAAGATGTGGTAACAAATCTGAGAATATTGGGTTGTGTTTTCTAGCCTATTGACATGTGGCTACTTTCATTTTATAATTCAGGAATCATGGTTTGCATCTGCTGGAAAACTGAAATCGCCCCATCTTCAGAACATCTAATTTTACACTTTGAAAAAAAATATGACTTCAGATTGCTGAGACCATTCACAAGGGAAACAAACAACAACAAAAAGAAAAAAACCAAACACCATCACATGAGAATTATTTTCCTTTCCCCCATGCAAAATAATAATAATAAGGGATACAAAAGTAATTTTTTAGAAACTTACTACCAAATGAAAAAGAAGCAATTTCTCCAAAAAGCACATATGCTTTGTTGCCTCATATCTGTTACATATTGCAGGAAAATAACACAAGCTCTCATCTTACCTCGCAGCCTCTTCAGTCTCTGCTCCCTCCTCCTCCTCCTCACGATCATCAGCATCACAAAAAGCAGCAAGACCCCAACCAAGATACAGGAAATGGTCACCAGCATCTTTAGCCCTTCGTTGGTTGCCAGCCCTTCCTCACTTTGCACAACTGATTTAATGAGTGGAGGGATTGTACCTGGAAACAGTGTCATGATATTAGATGCCTATTAATGAAGACAAAAGATTGGGTTCTCAGGGAATATGGCGTGTTATATGCTTCAGCTGCATGCAGAACATTAAACTATGTTTGCATGTGTAATGGCCATGCACACATAACCAGTCACACTGGTAACAAGGTGCTGATTTCAGAGTCATAGATTATCAGAAAACAAGAAGAGGTACATTCATTGATTAAAGAAATGCCCATTATACAGTCAAATACTATGATTAATTTTAAGTCATAATAAATCATTACAAAGCTGTTAGAGATCTCAGAATTACTACCTATATATATTACTCCTTACTATAGGAAAATAGCACTGCTGCGACATATTCGTACTTTCCTCTGGGCGTTTCTTTATAAGGAGCATATTTGACAAAGTTCATTTTGTGCTACACACATCAGATGAATCCTTTGTACAGAAACATTCTTGTATCATGTCTTAGGGGTGCAGCAGTGATATTGATCTGAAATTCAGATAGCCAACCTGATGCTACTTTGCTAAAGAGTGTCTGACATTATGCTCATCAGTAAAACAGGAGAGTAACACTAGATAGAAACAATCAGATTTTGAGAGTGAAACAAGGGAAATGAATCAGACTACTGGCATCAGCAGGCAGCTCACTTTTTCATTTTGGGACACATTTGCATTTTGAACATACCTGGCTTCCTAGCAATATATATAACTTGAACTTTTCAATTCTTTTTTTCTTTACTTCTAAAGGACGTGAGAAGAATCCAGCACTTTCTTTGGAAGGCTATTTAGTCATGGAAGGCTTCTCACTCATTTCCTGATTACTATTAAACAGATGAATGCAACCACAAATGAGGCTATAAAACGCAGATTTGTTTGAAATGGGTAGAAATGCGCAAGTATTGTGAACTGTGATGACTTTCGATGGAAGCTATTCAATTTTAACCAGCTACTGAAACATAAAAGTGGCTACTTACTTGATAAAAGGATAGGAGGGTGAGATAGAAAAAAAGGCACATCCTTTTTTACATTTTAATTGCTGCATTGAGTGATATAGCTATATCTCGTTATGTACCATACAGTATCAGGAAAAAAAATAATTTTGATATGATGCAGTACAATGTGACTGCCATAACCACAGCAAGAATGTAGAATTCTAAGCCATGTTTTTTTGGAAGAGCTATTTGAGTTGCATATAATGAGAAAAGTAGTTCCCTAAAGGGATGAAGATAAACAGAAAAGCTGCAACCATCCAAACCTATATCAGGTACTTCAGAAAAATTATTTTCTTACAATTGCATTTTGAATATTTTTCTACTGTTCCAATGTAGTTCTTCCCATAATTTTCCTTCTTTTTCTAACTTTCCATTTCTTGGAATAAACACACAGCAGGATTTTTTCATCTTGTCTTAACAGAGATGCAGTTTTTGCACTACTCTAAAGACAAAGAAAATTATTAGATGAAGAAATGGAAAGAACATCAAGTTCCTGAAGGTAACACTAGTAACTGTCTCTAAACCGTCCTAAACCCTCCTGGATACTAAAGGGCCAAATTTTGCTCTGAATTAAAATCCCACAGACCATTGGTTAAGGACTGTTAGTTTCAAGATTACCTAAAATTATGTCTTGCTCTCCTTAATAGTTTGATGAAAATCAAATTAAGAGTGGCCTTAATTTTAGTTAAATGTTAAGTGTTTAGGTAAATGATTATCATTTTCCATACCTCTTCCAAGTAAAGCATGAACTTTATAATGCTATAGACAGGCAGTACAAGCTTAATTAAAAAAACATACTGAAAGTTTATATACCTTTCACATTATCCATTTTTGGATATTTAACAATTGTATTAATAATTACCAAAACCTAAATTTGCTATCCATTGAGAAAATGCCATTTCTACATTCGTTGTCATTCTAGGTGTTGGCTAGGAGTGGAAAAGTGAAAGCTTTTCTCAGAACAAAGTCCCAGACAAATTGAGAGGGTTTTGTGTGGTTTTTTGGTTTTGTTTTTGTTTTTGTTTTTTCCAGGTCAATTCACCATCGCCCTTTGTTAGTCTGCTTTACTGATGCTTCACAGAAGTTGTAATTTGAACATCTCTGACCCCAGTTTCCCCTGTGTTGCAGCCCTTCCAGCGTCTCCCATTGCACCTTATGACTTCTGGACTACCAAGTGTTTTCCTGTGTCCTAACTGTTCTTCACGGTAGGAAGTCCCCTGGTGGGCTAGAATCAATTAGCATAGTTTAGAGCAGCTACCAAGCTGATCTGATTTAATGTCAGGGCTACTGAGTAGCTGATCTCTGAGTTGGAAAGCTGCTTTGCAGTGCTACATGCTACAGCTGCACATTGCTAAAAATATCTCCTTAAGTATTGAGTGCAAATGTTCTGAAAAACAAGGGGCAGAAAGGTCGTAAAATCTTTAAGCTGAAAATGGTTAGTTGAAGTATCTATGAACAGAGAGCAAAAAGTTGCACGTAGATCTGTCGTTAACCTTTTGACCTAATTCACCACAAAGAGATTTAAGGTAAAGGATATTTAGCCATGGTATTTCTCAGGAGCTCTATCACAGACAACTATCAGCTACTGCAGTCCAAACAAAATGACTGAAAAACCACATACCTCAAGGATTTCTACAAAGTTTACAAAGGCTTTATCTTAAGACTGCTAAAGCTCATAAGCTTGTTCTTAGCATTTGGTATCCTAGAACTTTCATACACATACTATCTAATCTTCAAAGTACTATCCTTGTATCTGTTTTATCCTAAGGGCAGCTGTGACCCCTAGAAGCTGGAAGGGACTAATCTCACATCACAAGACAAATCACTGGTAGAGGTAGGGTTATCACTCAAAAGTGGAACTGGCCAAGAAGTTTCCACTGGTGTGCTTTCTATAAACGAAAGATCCACTCTCTATGAAAGCAAAAATTTCTGCATGAAGTATTGATAGAAAATGTTGATTTCTATTCAGATGCTATTTTCCAACTTTGAAGCACCTTAAGCCTACACAGTTTACCAAGAAACAAACGAATGGGGAGCTGGAACTCTGTAGGGACAACTTCTGCTTTAAAAGCACTGAAATAGTTCTTCTTTGAAAGCTTTTATGTGGGAATAGACTATCTTAATTTTCAATAATGATAATATTAATAATCAGTTTATCAATTTACTTCTGCATCAAATGTAACAAATTTAGAAAATTTGGAAACTGAAATTTGCTTTTCCATCCATGTTTTCCTCTCCTAACCTTGTGGTCAGTATTTGAGATCATGCTGCCTCTCTAAGGCACAATATAGTCCTGGCAAAGCATGCCTGACAAACAAAACCATCAATGCCATAAATGAGAAATTTTCTAGCTGGCCATAAGCAGTAGCCCAGGAAATTTAACGCTACAAATATTTTTATTGTTTCATTTTCTCACTTTTAAAGATGCTATACAGCAATACAGAAAAACAAACAGCGTGCAGGTCACAGTACGTGAAACCAAGATAAGCATCATCATCTAAACAAAAAGCAGAGTCTGAAACCATTTCAAATCAGTTCATTGTAAGAATACATTTGATTTCACTGCTATCAGTGGGAATTTAAGGCTCTGGACCTGCATTTTCATATAATCTCATTTTAATGTATGGCTTAAGACTGTTTTTCCCAGTCATATATTTGTAACAATAACTGTGGATGTAAAAAAAAAAAAATCACTGAAAGTTGGAAGCTGCCTGCATAAAGATACTGGAAAGAAAAGAGGACAGGCTAACTAAAGTGGCAAGAAATTAACTCATAATACTTGAAACAGTTATTATTGTCAACATCCATACTGCTCAGTAAAACAGGTCCTAAGTTTACCTGGCAAGACCTGGCAGCTTTTGTATAACCACATGGATCTTGGTTTCCTGTAGGCCTCTAAAGTGCTGAGACAAAATCTTTCTCTTAATTTTTCAGACTGTCTGAAATAACATGAGGATTGTGTGCCAGCTGACCAAAATGATATTTTCTCAGAAAAACATGAAGGGACGTGCTATTTGCAAAAAGGTGAGCCATGAGGGCTTGTGACATTAGTTATCTGCAAGAACTGATGAGTACCTAGCGCAAAGACTGGGATAGCATTAGAGGATGTGTAAGATGCTGAGGTTTAAACCCTGCCTGATTCGCATCCCACGCTTCTGACTGGGAATGGTCTTGCTCTTCCCTGAGCTATACATGGGTATTGTGCTGAAGAGTGGTAGTTTGTGTGGGACAAAACTGTGGCAGGGGGATGTGTTACCAACACAAGAGTTATGAACAATTAGCAATTCGGTGCTGTTGCTGGACAATTATCAGTTCTTGTTTGAACTTGCTCACTAATCTAGTTGTTTAATTTAACAGTACAGATGTTGCCAAGTGGTTCCACAATACAACACAATATCCCTGGCAACACAACAACATTTTACATGTCTCCAGAAAAGCTCTGGCAATTCACGCTACAGCAATTCAAGAGACTGCCATCTGGAGCCATCTGTACAGCCATTTCCCACTGTAGAGCCAGCAGAAGATGTGCCACCATCACTTTCAATAAATGTGCCAGGGTAGGGGCTGGAGTGACTGACAAATTGGCATGTTTGCTCTTGCCCTCTTTTTCTGGCCTTTGCAGGGTAGGCAGTAACCCCTGGCAGGGCAGGATGCGGCAATTTCTTCACTTCCCCTGTGCCCTGCTGCTGGGCATGACAGAGCTATCTGTCAGGGCCATTAGTTTCACTCTCCCCTGTCTGTAAATAGGGATAATAGCATTGCCATTGCTTTGCCCTTGGAGGACACTGTCAGGAGGCTTTCCCAGAAGACAAGCTAGTTAGCTGGTCTGTTTTGTCATATAATGGGTTTTGAGCTGTGTCACAAGGACATCGCATGGAATAACAATGAGGCCAGTCACTGACGTGAATAGCTGCAGGAACAAATTGTATGGGAGACAAAAATTTCATGGAAGAGATGCATGAAATACTACCAAGTGCTTCTGTGACCACTGGAACTAATGACACCTAGTGTCCTATGGCTACGTGTCTCATGGTTGATTGACTTTGGTGCTGTAGCTTTTCCTAAGTGAGGACAAATAAACAGTTTCTCTTTTCTGCCTGGCAGCCTGTTGTCATGAAATCAGTAGGCATTTTACATCTCTGAGACTGTTACCCCTCTATCAGCATGGCTAGCAGATTCAAAAAGGGTTATATGGGGGAAAAAGAGAAAGACAAGCAAAAAAGTCACGTAAGAAACTAGAGTAAAAACAGTATCTCAGACATGTAAATAAAAAGTTATACTTACTGCCATCATAGTTAAGTGTTGCAAATTTGGCTTGCTTCTCTGCACAGCCAGCACTGTTGCACACTCTCATTTGCAGTTCATACCAGGTTGCCTCCTGGAGGTCATACAGTATGTAGGATTTTGACAGGGATGTCCGCTGAGCGGTTGTCCAGACGGTTGTCCCAAATGGCCGGTACTCTAGGGTGAAGGAGGTGATGGGGCAGCCACCATCATTCCAGCCTATCAGGTTCAGTCTCACTCTTGTGGTGTTGATACTAGCAAAGAGCTCTTGTTCTTTTGAAAACTGTGGTTCTAGAAGCAATGATATATTTCAAGTGAAATGCTTAAGTATTAGTGATATAGGACTCTCAAAAATATAAAATTAGGAGAATAATCTGTAGGACAATCCTAACAATCTTAAGCTCAATGTCTATAAATTTAACATTTTTTCTCCCCTTTCTTAAATTTTTTTTTCATACTTTGTGCCAAACTCGCAAACCTAGATTTTCAAATCCGTATGTGAAAAAATATCCATACATCTGTGCAGGGACCTGACTTGCTGTTTTGCACGGAGTGGCATGAGTCAACTTGTAAATCTAGTGCAGACACTTCATATCAGTTAATGCCCCTCCTCAGTGCTATGCAAAAGAGAAAGGGTTCAGAACACCATGCAGAAGACAAATACACTTGAAGATTGTCCAATTGTGCTCCAGTCTTCTTTTTAATCTTCTTTTGAAGTGGAACTGAACAAATTTTTTTTGAGAGTGTGGAGGCTTTCATTGGCAAAAATAACAATTTTGAAGAACTTGCAAGTAAAAATAAATTTTAAAAAATATTAATATGATATATTTGAACATGATATACTTAAAATAATATATACTTTGAAATTTGTATTTCTGAATTAAGATGTTTCCATTCAGAAAGGGTATAACATTTCTATTTACTTGTCCTGCTCTGGGATCAAATTTTGATTTTGTTGATATATACATTAAACTTTTTTTGACAGTTCTGCATCATACAGAAGTAATAACACCAAAAATGGCACCTTAGAATTGAAATAATGACAGTAGGTGACAAGACAGCTCTTCAACAAATGTAATTTATATTAAATGTTACTGTAGAACGATTAAAAGTATTATTGCTATTTGCTTAGCAGAAGCAAAATATTTTTACAATTGGAAATTTCACCCAATGTGACGAAAATGATCTATAATGTGCTTTTTTTTATATAATAAAGGGTAACTTACACAATGAGAGTTTTTTTGCCATTCATGTGCTTTGATGAGATGTACCAAAATGTATTCTTTTCTAAATTCTACAGGAATCTAAAAGAAACTGGTGATTCCAGCTGCGTGTTATGAACTATTTCAACTGGCTCTGTTAATAGCTTTGGTCAGAGATGCTACTGGAGCTGTCACATGAATGAGAATGATCTCAGCATTCTAAATCACACAATACCCATAAATGTAACACAGGTATGTATATCAAGTCCCAGAGAAACTCAAAAGGTTGGGAGATCTGCATTCTCATGAACCATTTGAATATTATCTGAAGCATGTGTAAACTGTACATTCATGCAAAGAAAACTTGAACACTTAACTTCCCTAAATGTCCCCTTCTTTAAGGTCAGCAGATCATTCATTCTCCCTGACCACTGATATCTGCTGTATACCAGGTCTTCCCTACACCACTGAGTGTCAAATGAAGTGTCCACCTTGCTGTGATGTTTGGGAAATTTGCAACAGCACAGGTATAAAGACAACACCAGATGTAAAGAAGGAAAGATGTACCTATCACATTAAACCATCTTTATTATGAAACTGCTCCCAAATCAGAGTGTTTCTTACAACTGGTAAAGAGATGCAAGATGAGGTGATCTTTAGAGCACTATGCCAAGCTACTTCACTCTGTTGACTTAGGGGTAAAACTTTCTAAAGTGCCTCTTTTAGAGGATCTTTAATTTGCTCATAGTCCTGACACATAAATTGCAATGTGGAACTGCCCTCAGCAACCAGGACATGGGATCCCTTTCTGAGTTAGCTAAGAATTCCACAATTTTTGGCAATTTCCCCTTGCAGAGCTTTATGCAAACTTTTCCATTATTTTTGACACTTGTCCTGTTCAAAGGATGCTACTTGAAGGGCTCCTGCAATACCAGCTTGGAACAGATATTGGGTCTATTTCCTCTATACATAACTATATCCCCCATCTTCCTTCAACATCCAGACAAATAAACCCCTGAATTTTTACAACAAGAGATGAAATAATTTATTAATGGCAATTGCAGTAGTAGGAATTGCTATAGTCTATGATAATGGAGACATCCCCTTCCCAAATATCTACCAACCCATCTTAGAAAAAAATTATTCGGGAAATAAGGAAGGAACATCAGCCAGTATGTGCTTCAAGTCCCAGTCTCTTCTGTCGCAGCATGGACACAATTGGAAATATTTCCAAAGCCAGTAATATTAAACTATCCAAGTCTGTCTTCTCATCAAAACAAGATCTAGAGCAGAATGCAACAGCTTTGGCTGAGCAGAGGGGATGGAAATCAACATACCTTTTCCAAGCGTTTTGGCCTCAATGATCTCGCTGATGCGTCCTGGCCCCACTCCATTCTGAGCAGTTAGAGTAAACTTGTACCAAGTGCCACATTTCAGTGTTTCTAAACGGTAGGACCTCTCACTAGGGCTAATGGGAAAACTACCCCACTGCTCACTGTTATCTTCCGAGTACTGCAAAATATAACCTGGAGGAAAAGCACAGATGGCAATGATAAGCCCGGCACAAACCACAAATTTTGCAGATAATATGACAAGACATTTTAAAGATCTAATAAAACTAAAAAAATCCCATACACAAGGAAGGCATACAGCTCTCCCCTGACTAAAAGATACCAGGCAATACACTTTGCCTACCCTTACAACAGCTTAAATACCATTTTTATGATCACTTCAAAGGGAAAAGAAAGGGATAGACATTTCTGAATACCCTTCAATCAGTCACAAAGACCAAATGATGAACCTGCACCCTCAAAAATGAATGGGTAGAGATTACATGTCTGGAAAATCAGAGAGATTAGCTGTCATAACAGCTGAGGGTACGCTGGAAGAAAGTGATTAAAACTGTGATTAAACCACCACAAAGAGAAACTGCAATTTACTGAAAGCTGTTATCACTATGGTAGTGCACATTAAGCACTGACAGCAATACAGATTGCTTTGTTTTTCTTTTTTGTAGCCATTCATAATTATATACTTATCCTATCAACATATGATAATTTAGTAAGAAGTTGCAATTAACGTGAATTATATTACCTCGGATAGAACTGCCGCCATTGTCTCCAGGTATCCAGGAAAGAGTGATAGAGGACGATGTAGTTTTGGATACGGTGAGTCTTGGCTGGTCTGGTGGAACTAGATGGGAAATGGTTAAAAATAGAAAATAGATTTAAATGATTAGATGTGATCTTAATCTCTTCTAACAGTCATTTATCAAATAACTGCTTTGAGTTGCAAAAAATGCAAATGATTTCTGTCAAAATGTCTGTTTAGCTGACATCCTTGGTTAAGACAAGAGCAGACAAGCTCTCATTTTTTATATTTAATTTTCTACACAATTTTGTCTTTCAGTTCTTAAGCCTTGCTTTTCTCTGATTTTTTTTTTTTCTATCTGTCCTGTCAGACCTAAATGGCATATGAGCTACCCAGCCATTATTTTTCATTATTTTTCATATCTGTTTTAGGGAGAAGTTGAATTTCTAGTGGCAGGAACAGATGTGTCCCCTTCCAAATGATGCGCCACTCATGCATGTCTTTGCAGGCTATTATGGCAAAAGTAAAAACCCAACTTTTGGTGCATACCAAGAGTTTCTGCAAGTGTAACTGTGAGGGCTAACTAGGCAGCAGAGGTAGATCTGTGATTGAAGGCAGATCCATACCTCTTCCAGATCACACCATCTATTCACTGAGGCTATTGGTATATAGAAGACACAACTCTATCAGCAAAGGTTGAACAAACTGGAGACAGTTCAGTCCTGCTGCTCCCCATAAACATTATGGCTATGTCTAAACTGTGGGACATATGAACCTCATGGTTCCCAGGACAAACTCCTGACAGAACACAGGAATAAAACAGAGGTCTCATCTCCCATCCTCTGCCCAGTGTCCAGTTTCCTTCAAGGAAAATCCAGCATGAAAGGGCAGAGAAGGAGCCATACTATACCCCAAGAAGTCGCCCATTGTAGGGAGAACTGGGACTGGGAATTGGGACAGGGAACTAGGACTGGAAAGGGGACTGGGAACTGGGACAGTTTAGACTCAGCCTAAGCGACCCTAAACTGCACCAGTGTGTAGTGGCTGGGTTTCCAGAGTTCAATGCCCAGGGGCAGAAAATGGCAAAGTAGCCAGCTTTCTCTTCACCTTGTCAAATCTATCATAAGTCTATTGTATAAAAGGTATCTGCTGAGGCAATATGATCATATCCTAGCTATAGTCTGGAGAGCTCATCTTTGAATTCTACCTGAACCATTTAGCTAGTCCTGTTGTACAAGTGAGGTAACCAGAACCATGGCACAAAAATAGTAAGGCCGTGGAGGATAGTGTTTGCTAAAATAGAGATGAATGGCAGGTAAAACTCCAAAGAGCTAGTAAAATTAGTATTAGAGTTATGAAGGGTAAATATTTACTTACAATTAACTCAAGTACTTGACATCTACAATTCTAAGTTCAGAAATTGAAAGAGGGAGAAAGGAAAGTTCCTGTTTCAAATGCTTTGTACTCCTCTGGTCATGCATAGCAGCACTGTGTCTGGCTTGTCTTACCCATTATTTTCTGAACAAGCGTTACTAGACGTTACACCATGTTCCTCAGAAACATAGACAAAATTGAGCTTTGCTGCCTCGAGAGCAACGTGTGAGGCATGCACAGTGTCCATCATGGGAAGGGATCTGAGACACATCAGCAAAACTGGGATGGAGAGTCAGGGAGGAGCGACATCACAGTAGTCACACCTCCTCCAGTCACTGCCACTGCAGGAGTGGGAAGGGGGTCATGTTGTTAGTGACTGCTGCTGGCAGGAGCGGCCACTTCCCTGCCTTAGTTACTGCTCAACAAACACCAGCCCGTAAGCAAGGCAGGATAGAAATCACAAATGCTTTGTTGTGTCCAGCAGTTGGCTGCCAGAGAACGTTGCTTGCTTTGCCTATGTTTAAGGAGTAGCTCTACCTGCCGAGTGAAACTCCAGGAAAAGCTCCTCACTTGCAGTCCACCTTCAAGCCATCACATCGCAAAATAATGAGTGCTGATGTGAAGTAGAAGCTGCTGGTTTACCGCTACAGACTAGTTCAAAGAGAAGTTGATTTTACTGCCCTCACGAAGCTAAACAGTGTTGAAGAAAACACAAAAAGACAGTTTATATTCTGAAGGAAAATTCCCTATGTGAGATGAGCATGTTCCATTATTCTGATTGACTTGGCTGAATCCATGGAGAGACTGCGCACACTACACCGAAAGATTTATTGTATAACCTTTCATCACAACTTCACCCCATGGTAGTCCCACATATTAAATGCCAGTCTTTCTTTGTCCCTCAGGGAAGTAATATTGATTTGCTTTGAGTTACTGCAGTTCAATAACAGCAAGGATATGCAATTACGAAAGTACTTAGTGAAATATAAATATGAAGTTTCCATTTGGTAGTGTTTTCTCTCCCTACGTCCTGTTGTGGTCATGCTTCAAACATTGCAGAAGAGCTTCTTTAGGCTCTGTTGGATTGTAGGTAACAATATATGCTGCAGCATTTGTTTCAAGGCTTAGTGGAATGGTTTACGCAGAGAGAGTTGCACTGTGGTTGAAACAATCTCTTTCTGTGTTCTCCTATGTTTGCACTAGAAATTCAGATTGCATTTTGAGGGACAGGAGACTGACTGGCTGCAGCATCGCCCACATTTCCAAGTCAGTTACTTGCCTCCCTCTGGTCCAACAATTTGCAGTCAATTGAAGCACTCTTAGGATTTGCTTTAATGTAAGTGAGCAAGAAAATCTCCTGCATAGTGAATTCTTCGTATATGAATACACATACTCTGCTTCACATTACTGTTAATGTGTACTCCTATATTGTCATTGCTTTTATACATATTAACACCATAATGGATACATTTCAACATGCATATAAAAAGTAGCTGGTAAAATAAGCTGGTTGAAGGTGCAATGATGTTCATATTCACTATCAATAAAATTCTGCTCTTGCATAATGAAGTTTTGTTCAAGGTCTCAGTACAGAGGCAAATTTCTGTTGATAACTTTTCAGAAATTAAATTAAAGGCCTTCAGCTCTTTCTGAATTTTGCAATATTTAATGATACTTGCAATATTTTTAAGGAGAAGGCAGAAGTTGATATTTTCTGTGTGAAGAACTGGAAAATAACTGAATGCACTCAGTTGTCAGTCCTACAAAAGCTTACATAGGGACTTAACTGCAAGTGTGTGAATTGTTCCACCAAAAGCAAATCATTTGCTATAACATAAAATGCTGATGGCTGAGTCATAATGACCTGCATGATATTTTATTTATTAATTTGGAAGAATGAAGTTTGTATTAATACACATTAATACAAATATTTTACATACACCTGCAAACAGACATACCTATGCACTACCAGCACATAGCAGTTAAAGTATGTGATGACAGTTACAAAATAGATCCAATAGTCTTACCTTGTACCTGCAAATTCAAAATTATTTCATCTGATCCCCAGTTGTTACTGGCCACGCAACTGTAGTATCCAGAGTCTTCTGCTTTCACAGTACGGATGACAAAGCTGCCATTGCTAAAGATGCTTCGTCGCCCATCAATCATCACTAGACTGGGTGTCCCGTTACTACCTCACAGGAAACAAAGTGCATACATTAAAGAAGTTACAATCAAAATTACTCAGAATTGGATTTTTTTTCGAAGCAACTAAGAATAGAAAGAAAGAAAAAGGGAAGGGGTGTCCTCTTTAATAAAGACAGCAAAGAAGTATTTTCTGTTGGGAAACACCTGACATTTGCTTAAAGAATAACACATATCTGGGCCCACTCCTTCCCTAACTATCTGCTATTTCATAAAAATGCCAAAATAAGAGTAAAAGGCAGTTCCTGACTATAAAGACCACCCTTCTAAAATAATAACTATTGGTATCAATGCACAAGATGGTTTCATAGCACTGCAGTATCACTGCTTACACAGTGCTTGGATGAAAATTATTGTCCATGTGTGTTTCCAGGTGACTCTGTCAAAATGTGAAACTAAAGATCAAAACAGAATAATGGAAACCAAGATATGTGCAAGACATGTACACTGCACTCCACAGCACATTTCAATGCATAAAACATTTTGCTTTCTCAGACTAAAATTATTCTGTGTGCCTAGAGTTATAACAGAAAAGACTCCTAGGTTTTGCATTTTGAATGTTTACCTTTACCCCTTCTTCTTCACTTTTCCTCCCTTTTGATACCTTATAATCATTACAACCAATTAGTTTTAGTTAAAGGAATTTCTGAACTCCTCATCTACTGTAAGTGTGTGCAGTCCCTGCAAACAGTTCTCTTTCCTGACACAGACAACCAGGGTCACCTGCATCACAATCCTCAGGATTTTAAGGAAATGGGCTCAATTTGAGCAACATTTAGTTGCTGGTTACCTGTCCTTCATCCATTTGACTGTTGGAGCTGGATCTCCCACGGCTTTGCAAGGGAGGACAATGTCCTTCATCCAGGGAGTTGTCACCGTGCCGCTGAATGTCAAAATCCTGGCAGGAGCTGAGCAAGAGAAAGCAATAAAGACTGAAATGAGGTGTTCTTTCATACAGCCCTTGGAAAGGAAACACAGACATCCAAAATTAAATGTGGAAAACCAAACCAATCTGTTTCAAGCTGTGCTTTTAGGAAACTAATTCCTTTTTACTCATAATATCAGCTATTTATTCAAGCACAAATATTACAGTATCTGAATGACAAGCAACGAAAAGAGATGAGGCAGAGGACTGAAAGAGTCTTTGTAGAGAAAAAGAGCAAAACCACTTATTGATCTTCTTTACTGATTTTCATATATTTCATAGTAAAAAATTATAGAATAAAATTATGTCTGAGGGATGTTTCTCTCCAAAATTCCAGCAGGAAGTGTCAGCAGTAGACAGGTATCTTACCAAAGCTAAATTATCAATACATCACTGTTACAACAGCTATAGTATTAAGCAAAATAAACTTTCATGTATGAACATGTTAATAAATTGCAAAGAGTCTATCTGAAGCCCACAGATATGAAAAAACTCTTAAGTCGGTTTAATTTGTGTGAACTCTCATATGACCTAAATTTATCAATAGGAATGTCACTTCTGTAGTTTCAGTTTGTAATACACAGGAACACTAGGTTTGTGTTAGAGCTTCATTCTATGTTATTACTCAAAAATGACCCTAGACAGAAATAAACTTCTTGTTGGCCTCTATACATTTCAAAGGCACATACTGAATACAGATACAGGAAATACTGTATTTTTAATCCTGATCTACTTCAGTCATGCACACTGATCAGAATTTATACTTAATAATCCATTTTGCACCAATTAGAAAAACATGAAAATGAGAGCCAGCATCAAATATAACTGGGATGGTTCATCTCAAAAAAAAAAAAAAAGCATAAAAGAAGAGGCCTTGAAGAGTTAAGGGAAATTACTTGAGTAGGCTGCAGTGGGAACAGAGATATTAATGAAAAGATTTCATAGATTATATGATCGGTTTGGACTGTGTTGCATATGTTATCTTCAAGGGTTGCTGAAGACTCAGCTTCTTGAGAGGTTTTCTCTGGTCAAAATTTTAACTGAAAACAGAAGGGGTGTCTGTTTAAAGATTTAGGGTAATGGACAAAGTCAAGGGTAGGTAATGGGACAACATTATCATAGAATCATAGAATGGTTTGGGTTGGAAGGGACCTTAAGAGATCATCTAGTTCCAACTCCCCTGCCATGGGGTTACTTTCCTAACAGCCAAGCATCGACATATTCCATCCTGGCTAAACAGCAGCTGAAGACCCCTGGCTCTCTCCTTCTGGCAGCTCTGATGCTGATCCTCCCTGGCAGGAGGGTGCTGTGGTGTGGTGTGTGCTGCCCTGAGGTAGTGGTACACCAGAATGATGCAAAAATGCTGGTCAGTCAGGAAGTCTCATCATAAAGCCTAGCTTTCCACTGTGGCACTCCTAAGGCCGTAACTTCTAGAAAAGATTTACATGGGCCTATACGGTAAGAAAACATAGGCTAATTAACCAAGTTAACTGAAACAGAAAAATTTTTAGTCTAACCAGAGATGTGGTGTGAAATTCTGACTCCACCAAAGTCAGTATTAGAATGTTCATTTGCCTCCAGTGGTGCCAGGTTTTCACTGCAGAAGATGCCTAATGGTACTCATGCCATCTTTAAAAGGCAGCAGGAGATGCTGTCATCTGTGACTAGCTACAAAACACATCTGTAAACATCTGGACTTCTCCTAGTAGCTGCAGTGCATTCTGACTAACGGTGGTTAGAAACTTGAGTTCTTGTTTCATGCAAAATTTCCTCCGTAACATGAAGCCTGAAAATGCACTTAAAATGAACTATTAATCCTTTTCTCCCTGGCTTTCCCACCTCTCCAGTGTTTCTCAAAGTATCTGGCTATTTCCAGCTGCTACCAGTTACTTTAGGACAAAGCATATGTAATGCAGGAACCCTGCTGAAGCCTTCAGCATGATATGGCACCATTGTTTGCAAATTTTCTGTGATATCCCTTTATTTTTAGTAGTTATTTCAACAGTGAATTCTTCCTTAAGTCATAGGTTGGATATCAGATCTCCAAAGCACAACATTTATGTTGTAGCTCCTGGTTTTCAGTACCCTGTGTCCCCCATTTTGTAGTGATGTGTGGAACTAACACAAACCTCACAGAAGCCTAAGCCAGAGGCAAGATCACCGACCGTAACTCAGAAGTGCACATTACAAAAGCATACCACACTATTTTTGTGAAAGTACCCACAGCTTTCTATACATTATCTCATTCCTTTCATGTACTGAGTATGTTTAAAAGAGATGGTAAAACAGCACGAAAATTCTTAACTCTAATTTTCTTTACAGCTTAACTTCTAACGATGTTCTGAGACTGCTAAAGGGTACACAAACAAAAGAAAACTAGAAGTAGAATAAGTGTCTAGTGAAATTCACCTGAAAGCAATAGGTTTGAAACACTAGCAGGCATCTATGAAGTTAAAATACCTTGAATCTCACAGACCTCTCCCTTTTGACCCAAGGGAGCTTAACCCAGCCTGTGGGCAATTCAGCTGCAGGGTTTACTGCTTTGTTATTGAAGCTACCCTCCAGCCTTGTGCTAGATGGCATGGCACTGGATTAGGACTGTGTCTGTTCCTATTTTTTGCTAATCACCCAATCATTAATTGAAGATAAAGAGGTGTCTTCACATAACAGTGCACTCTCTTACGCTAATGCTGTTTTCTGTGTGTTTGTTTGTTTAAATTATGAATCCTGTTACCTACGCTTGCTGTCATAGAGTAAGAAATAGGCAGAAATCCTTTGCAAGAGGCTGTAGCACACTTCTTTTTCTCTAGAGGACACAATCAAATTTTAAGTTCTTTCATTTACTTTCAAAGTACATTCAAAGTTCTTGCATTTACTTTCTCACAGAAGAATATCCTATGTATTCCCGTATGATGAACAATTAAGGAAACAGACCAATGTGGGGTGTGTACAATCATGTGAGCCCCACACGTTATTTAAAACCATTAAACATGCAAAGCAACATAGACTAGGACGCAAATCTGTTCAATGTTAATGCTCAGGTAGCCTACAAGAACAGGGGAAACTTAACATTAAAGTGAGAGTTGTCCCCAGAGGATTAGGTTGCCACAGGTCTGGATCTGTTATTGTCATGCTGCTGGCAAATGCTATTGTCCATCAGTCATGGTCAGGAAAAAGGAGTAACAAGGTTCATGCAAGGTTCTCTGTCTTTTAAATGTATTTGGTAGGCTAAACTCGCAACTTTCAAGACAGCAATGAAGGGTAATTTGAGGAGGGCGGGGGGAGCATAGCCTTCTTGTGTGGAGGCTGAACTTTCATTGCCATGATTATTTTCTGTTTGTTGGGTTTTTTTTCTTATTTTTGTCAGCTAATTACAGAGAATAACAATCTGTTCTGAGAAATGGAGACACTATAGAAAGAAATGTTAACTTGAATTAAACTTTCACTTAAATTGGACTATCCATTTCACATCAAACCCCTATCTAGACATTCTCATTGTTCTCACCAGGATTCTTAAAGGGGTTATAATTAAGTTGACATAATTCAATTCAAAGTTAACTCTCATTAGCTGTCATGATGGTATCATTACTTGGGCAGTTACTGTGAAATTAGTGGAGAAAAAACAGGAAGCAAACAACTTCACAATAATGGCCCATAGGATGTTCTCGCACTAGGGACTTGTGGCAAATCAGGCTATAACTACTTCTAAACCTGTGATGCGTTACTTGCTTCAGACATACTGGGGGGTGAGAAAGGTCTTCAAGGCTGTTAGCTCTATCCATCCTTCTTCATTGTGCGTTCACTGCCCTTGTCACTGATCTCCACTTTGTCCCAGCTCTCTAAAATGATACAATAATTTCTAACCTGGCTACATCCAAGGTTTATAAAATGGCTATCTCTTCCCAATGTCCATCACAACCTCCACAAATAGATTATTCATCACTTTTTCAGTCCTAAGTGCATGTAAGAGAGCCTTGTCCTGAGCATCATCTAACGCAGACTTTATATTGGAGTTATCACTACTAGCTCTAACATTGGCTGGATGCATTCTACTGTCCTTCAAAATAAAGTCTTGTTCACACTGATTTGTCTATATTGAAGTAATTAATTATTTCTGCTTAAAGTCCCCTTGTCTTTACATACAAGCTATTTTTAAGTTCACTTACTTGTCATTATGTATCATGTTAAATAAGCTTTGGGGGAGCAGAATTAATTCCAGTTTCTGGTAAGCTTGTTCAGTTGAAGTACATGTGGGTCCATTTGTAACTTCTCTATTTTTTGGCAAATCAAGAGCAATCACATACTACATTTCCTCATAACTAGATGTTATGAATCTTGGTACCTGCAAACTCTGCATTGTGCTGAGTTCATCTTGTGTGAACACTTCCCTCTTTTTTAAATGCATAGGAGGAAGAGAGCTTCTAGTCCATTATGTGGACTCCTTGCATGCTCCTGGGTTTGCCTGCATCCTCAACCTGTTAGTATTGCACTATGTTGTTGTCTAATTTGTTTTGCACGTATTTGAGCATCTATTTTTATGCCTATTTTTCCGTTTTTTCTTTTCATCACCACACTTTCATTACACACATTTAACAGCTGGCCTAAAAGGAGGACCACAGTGAAGCTTTTGCCCTGTTTTCCTGAGGTGCCAAAATCTTCCTTCACAGATGACCTTCACACCCTTCATCCACCTTCTAAGATCTCAACTGTGGTCTCACCAATGTTCATAATACACCATGCAGTTATCCTACAAGAAATTCAACAATGCAAAAGCTCCAGATTTTCCAGTTCCCCCAGACTTTTCATAGCCTTTCAGCCACCCTTCAGGTCACTTCTCCAGCACTGTGTAACTACTAAGAGAAATGTTCTGAAAGGCTGTATAAAAAATGCCAGAAAGAAGCAGAAAGTAAAGATTACTCTTCTCTGTTGGCAGATAAAACCTGTAAGCAATGGTATGGGGAGTAAGCATTTCCCTACTTGTTTCAACTTAGGCCTCTTTACCCTGCTAGGCCCTCCCCACATTTATACTGTTAAATATTCAATTGTGATCTACATTAGTAATATAGTAGTTACTACAGGTTTCTCACAAAAGTGTTGAGACATACCCACGTCATATGATAAAAAATTTAGCCTAAGAAGGGAAAAAGAAAAGACATGCAAGTTCCCATCACAAACCCGAGAAACCTGTTTGCAACTTCTATGTATTAGAAAGCTATGTCATGTGTTGAAATAGTACCCTCCAAACACCATCACTGCCACCCATGACTATAGCTCTGAGAGTTAATTTGCCATCATAAAACTGGTTATCTACCACCTAGGTAGGTAGGAACAGCAAGCTTCCCTAGGGTGATGGTATATGCTCCTTCATGTAGAAAGTGCTTTCATGTTGGTGGCATTTGCCTGAAGTTCTGAAAAGCTTTTTTTTAGAAAGCATCTCATCATAAAGCCCTAGACACTTTATTTTACGTTACTACATCATTAGCCACCTGACTGAAGAATTAGCAGACTTGTAAAACTCTGAAGTCAATTAAATGCACCTACCCTTGTAACCCTAGGGATCTGTGCAATACGCTATTCATATTGGCACATTCTGTGATGTTACCAGTTTGAGTGGAAAAACAAATCAATCTGAAGACCCCATGTAGAGACTGAGTACTGATGGGACTCTTCTCACCTTGCTGTCTAAAATGTTAGGTCTCTATTTCTAAGCTAAGGTGCCATAGCGTTGACAGCATCACATCTCACAGTACAGGTAAGGCAGAATTCATGGGATGAAGCAGTATCTTTTAATAGAACAACTAAAACAAATGGGAAAAAATATGTAGGATTTGAGGCACATTATCCCTCCTTCGTATCTGAAATAGAAGCAGCAAACTTCAAAGCTAATGCAAGTTGAGAATAATTGTTCAGAGTTTAGATATGTTAATCAGACCATTTTATACAGAAGACAGTACTTGTGGAGTACACAAGAGATATTAGTAAGGAGGAGAATGATAAAGAATTTATTTTGTATGGCGAGAAAAAAAAAGAGAGATGCATTCAGAAGGGGAGGGCGATCATCTGCAAACCCTCTGTACCCAACAAAAGAAGATAAAAATTGCTCCAAAAAGCAATTTATTTCCTTCTAAGGTAGGTGGGATGAATTACCCCCTAGAGGAGCATGTCATTCTCTCTCTGCTGACTACAGCAAAAGCTTGGGCAATTAGTTGAGAGTTGTCACCTAACTTTTGGAGAGAACTGAAGTTACTTCTGACAAATCCCACTCTCAGTAAGCAATGAGGCATAAAGAAGCCACGTGCCAATTATAACAGTGATTAGCATTGTAAAGATCTGGATTGCTTTAAAAAGCACTGTCACCATACCTTTTGCTAGTGGTTCCACAGTGATAATCTCGCTGCTGTTACCTCTTCCCGCAGCAGTCACTGCTACTACCCAGATGCTGTACTGGCGATTCCGGCTCAGGTTGGGGATTCTGTAGGAAAACGAGTCGGGCGAGGCTTCAAACTCGCTGATAACCTGTGGTGGGAGAGACAAACATTTGCAAGCTAAAATAAACAATATTTGTAGAAAGTCTGCTAAACTGAGCACTACAAAATCTGTTACTTCAGGGTACTTTGAATGGGTATCGATCGCTCCAAACAGATGGCAAATGGCAATAAACAGAGCAGACACAATAACTTGTTGCAATCAATTTATACTCAGTGAATTTGGGCCTATATTTTGTTTACAAATTGTTTTTATCCAGTTTAGGACTTTTATGTATCTGTTTATTTTTACAGAGTTGAGTAAGTTGGATTATATGATTCTAAGTAATTTGAGTGAGCATATTTGACAAATTTTTACCACCATTGGTTCTAACAAACCAATTTTGTTTTGCACAAAACCTTCCCAACAGAGGATTCAGTCCTGCATCTGCTGTGAAATCTGGAGTTAACTACTTGAGTTACGTCTTTGTTCACGTAGAACAAACCTTTGTTCATTGTGCTGGTGTTGCTTATTCTTGTGCTTGGTGACTTATTCCTTCAGTCATGGAGGAAATCAAGAAATAAAACTGTATTCTGTAACAGACTGTTCAAACTTCCCCTGAGACTAGTTTTGTTTAATCACAAAATTACTTCCATTCAAGGAATCCCAGCAGAAGGTCATCTCAGTCATTTAGTCGCATTAGCAGGAAAGGACAAGCGCTGGAAGAAATGCCAATTGAGGCTACTCTTGCACTGTCACTCAAGAGCCTGGGCTGCGAGCTGCAGCAAAGCCAACTGGCTGCTAAGCAGTACTTGCTTATCGGTGAGATGTTCTGCAGTCTGCTTGAAGTGGCCTGTGCGAGGAAAGGTGCAGAGGAATACATAGATCCCTCCAGGGGACGTGGGCTTTGTGCACCTCAGCACATCCTCCACAGGAAGCTCGACTCCTTGGTGGCGGAGATGGGAAACCTCATCAGCCCTGAACAGTATTACAATGCTCAGCGTAGCCAGTTTTATTTCTGGCACAGGCTTTGTTATTCTTGTATGTAAAAATAGCTGGGTAATGAACCATTAGAATGAATAATAAAGACTCATATCCCTGTGCAATACTGAGCATGGCAATGGCTAACTAACGCTAGGCTAAAAATAATTAGAACATTAATGACGTAGAAAAGAAGATTTTACTAGGAATCAGCATTAAAAATAATGCATCAGTGTAATCTTGACTTGATTCAGGATGACAGAAGGTGTGCAAGGAATCTCTTTGATATACAAATATCTGCTGGTGGTAAAGGCCAATTTCATCTAATTAGCATTTCAAAAGGTAGGTTGACCTGAAATCATTGGTATATATAGTCCTTCAAAGTGAATTTCAAATAAATAAGGGATGTTTATGAGGCATCATTAAATGCCTCTCCAATGTGAAGTGGTAGCTAGTTTCAGCTACTGAATAGGC
The DNA here is from genome assembly GCA_002844005.1 of Limosa lapponica baueri. Lineage (NCBI taxonomy): Eukaryota > Metazoa > Chordata > Aves > Charadriiformes > Scolopacidae > Limosa > Limosa lapponica. The sequence goes on along the minus strand of KZ506144.1, from coordinate 303,786 downwards.
CACTGCATTTCTCTGTTCTTGAGCTGGCATCTCCTACAGGCAGGGGAAGAGGGGAGTTCATCTCATCTCATGTTTGAAATCTAAAGCGAAGACATCTGAACCTAAGCCTGCCACCTTGACTCCTTTCAGAGACCATGCAAAGAAAAGGTAACTTCTAAGGCAAGGTTCTTCTGGCCTATTTGAGGCACATACATTGCAATGGGATGAATCATGCCCTTGACATACCTGTTTAGCTGTCTATGCTGAAGACATCTGAAGTTAATGTGCTTGTTAACTAAAATACTTAACTCCCTGTCTTTTATACAAATGTGTGCCTCTATTTGCTTGTACAAGAATACATACTGTTTCCTCCATGGAGATTAACTTTTCTGGGGAGACTGGTTTGTTCCAGCTAATTGTTTTCTAGGCCCAACACAAGCCCAGATTTCTAGCCAATCTCATCGCTCCTGTCAAAATGCCAAGTCAGTTTGTCCCATTCAGCAAGTGCTTCCCTGGGTTTCCACTTCTGATATGAAGAGGCCAGTGCAGGCAGACATTTCTATTATTATGTGAAATATTACAGCAGGTTTTGAGAACCATCTCTCTTGACATTTATACAATAATATTGGACAAATGCCTGTGGCTTGACAGGCTGGATCTTTGCGAGGTCATACATAAAAATTAATGTATTGATCATGGCACAGGAGGCTGAATTCTAATATTCATGAGGCAGCATTTTCTAGGGTTAATTTGAAAGTCAAACAGGCTAGGCTGTCTCTGGCACTTAGGCTTCACTCATTAATGCAGCTATTTAGCACAAATTGCTTCTAAACCACCTATTAGCATGGGATGTAGATACAGAATTTAGGAACAGCTAACCGTTACAGACTTCCTTATTGCTAAACTTTCATTCCAGCAACCACCAGTCTGGTTAAATTTACACTGTTTTTTTCCATGACTCCCATGGTTTATGAAAGGGACATATGGTTGCCTTTGCAAGCCACTCCTAATACTGTAGATCTCATACTTGAAATGCCTCGCTGCTCTGCTCCTCTCTGCAATGACAGAGGCTGGGACAGTCAGACAGACACACACCCTACATACAGTTGCTAAACACAGCTTGGAGCAATCTGGCTTGAGATTTTATGTTTGGGATAAGATGAGCTGCAGCTAAGCGGAAAAGGAAAACCTCAGCCTTGGAGCTACAGCATTGACACTGAGCTCTCCTACTCTGAGGGATGGAAGTTAAAGACAAAACTAAGAAAAACAAACGACCCTCCAAAATTCCTCTGGTTGCAATATGGTCAGCTAGAAGAGAAGGCAAAATTGTCTCAAAACAGGGGGGCTCTCTCTCCCTGGAGGTCCAAAGATGGAATAATCACAGAATTAGTTTCTCTGATGCCATTTAAAATGCCTGCGTTCAATTCCTTTCTTTCACCCACAGAGAACCAGCATCATTCACACATTTGCAGCTGGGCCTATTCCAAATATAAATTCAATTATTCATGGAATTTATTCATTAATTTAATCTGGTAACCGAATCTTCACTAAAGCAATGATTCTTATTTTCTTAAAACAAACTGCTATAGCAAAAGATTTTTGTTTCTAACTGGTTAACATACACCTTCTGTTTCCTCAGCTAACATTCCCTTTTAAACACTTGGGGATGCTCCAGTAACAAAGAATCGATTTTACTTTTAACTTTTGCCTGTCATTCCAATTAGACTAACATGCCAGAGACTTTCATTACACAAGAAGAAAAAAGAGAGCTTTGTCAGCAAAGAGAAGATTAAACAATTGAAATAAGAAATATTTTAAAAGAATGTCACCTTGTCACATATTGGTCTTTACATTTGCCAGTGTGAAACATACACTGTTGTTTTATCCCAAAAGCAGTAACATGCTTGCTCAAGGGATTGTTTTCCTAGCTGCTTTTTTTCTATTCAGCTCATAGACAGTGGGTTAATTTTTCTTCTGTCTTTAGCTCTCTGGCAAAGAAGCACAGACAGGGCCAAGTCTCTAAAAAGCCAGCAAGGCCTGAGAAGAATAAAATGAAATCAAAGTCCTTTATCAGTGTGCAGTCAATCTGCTTTGCAAACCAGGCAACAGCAAGAGATGCTGAGGAACAGCCACTGCAGGGAGCATCATTTTCCTCTGATGCAGCCTCAGCTCTACTGGTGTGCGTTGTGTGCTTTCAAACAGTATGCCATCTCCTGGCATTTCTGACTCCTTTAGAAAGCAGTTAGGTAGGCAATGTGCACAAACTCTGAGACCTCAGGCTGATTTTTTGTTTTGGTTTGGTTTTCTTTGTTTGTTTGTTGTGTTTTTTAATGAATCCTGGGAAAAATTCAAAAGGATGCATTAGAAGAAAAATAGATTTATAAGAGTTTTCCAAGCAATCAGGGAGTTTCGCAAACAGGGAGGTAAGGTAACAGGCAGTATTTGCTGCGCACTTAAAGATTATTCAGTCAAAGCAAGTCTGTACCTTGCCTACAACTTCATCTATACAATTTCTAATGTAAAATAGGTACACTGAAGATCTCTGCCTCCTCATTCCCTGCAAGTTGTGAGGAAACTCAGAGATGAACAGAGAAATTCATATGGAGACTTAAAATACAAGAGTGAAAAGCAAGAAACACTTAAGGTTTGAAGTGTGCGTATATGAGTTGGCTACCTGTATATTAGCTGCCTCACCTTGAAAATTAAAAATACATGTATACACTACCTAGAGTGGCATGTGTGTTTGCACTATGAATTTAGGTATAAAATATGGCCATATAATCATCTAAAAAAAGGACTGGAAGGACCTTGAGAATTCACCCAAGTCTATCCTCCTTCTTTAAACCACGTTCAACTATATCTGCGCAATTTCAGACAGATGTTTGTCCAATATGATTTTGAAGACTTACAATAAATAGAGATTTTGCAACTCCCTAGGCTTCAAGAACTATTCCATTGCCTAACTAATCTTAGTATTAGAAAGTTTTCTTGAAATCTAGCTTGAGTTTCCTGCTGCAGTTTAAGCCCGTATTTTCTTTTCCAGGCTATTAGGAACATGGAGAATAGATTATTAACTTCATCTTTGCACCAGTCTTTAATCAACATGAAGTTTTATCATTCCTTTACCCACCAGTACTCTTATCTTTTCACAGCTTAACTACCCTGATGCTTTCAACATTGCCCAGAAATCACATTTTCTGTAACAGCTTCTTTAACAATATCTGCTGTTATCCTTCGGACTCTCTAACGTTTGGCCATAGTCTTTTCAAATACAATTTCCAAACCTGTATTCAACAATCCCACGGTATGGCATTTGGCTCTTCACAACAGGATTAGAAAGGTAGCTAATGTTGATCTTGGGATGCACAGTAACTTCAAAATCCTTTTCTGAAGAATCTAGCCAATTGCTAGATAACCCAGTACTTTTGTAGTTGGCTATTCATATTACCCATTTTCCTGTATTTACCCATACAAAAATCTTTTTCCAGACCAATTTACCAGTTCATCAAGATCTGTCTGAATTTTAGTTCTGTCTACAGTGTACTTGCAATCCCCCCAACCTTGTATCTCTTGCAAATTTAATAGGCACTCTCGCTATTTCATTATCCAGGTCACTAATGGAACCACTGAATAAAAGTGGACTCAAGAGAGATACCTATGCTGCTCTCTCCTGCCCACAACAACAAACCACTGGTTTCATAGCCTCCCACAGAACAGCAATCAGTTTTATATCTAGTCTGAGCTGTCTCAGAGAAACTGTGTTTGCCTAGTTAGGTTTCTCTCAATAAACATACATCCTCTGGGCTTATCTCCATTGCTAAATGGGAGAGAGCCAAGGAGTGTGTTGAGCACTCCACCCCGATGATCCACACCACTTTTCATCTTTTATCTCTAGCTCAGTTTTGTACTACTGTAAGCAGCTCTCTTCAAAACAAATTTGTTTTAGAGGGGCTAGTGCTAAGCAGTGTAGAGAAACATCAGTCAAAGTCACATACTCTTGGGGCCAGAAGCTGTTCCTTGGCCCTTGCTTAATCATCAGTATAGATGAGGCCTACAGTGAGCACTGAGTCTCACCAGTAATTAAAGTTTTTGGTTCTACAAGGTCAAAACACAGAGATCTCCATGTTTTCACACAACACCATCACACAATTGTCTACCCTGCTCTACCTCAGGTCTTCATTGCTCCTGGAAATCACGTTTTAGAGTCTCCTGGACTGACAAGTTATCTGGTAATGGGGGCTATGACAAGTTATTTCTACCTAGAAGCAAACTGGGTTAGTATGAAATCAATACGTTACTGTATTTATAAAGAATGAACTTCAAGTTCTGCATCCTTGAATAGAGTAGACAGACCACTGATGTGCCTTCTCAGTGAACTCCTTAAAGATGTGAAACTCTGCTCGAGGTCATGGACTATTACTTTTCTCCAGGACTGCTGGCTTTTCCCTTGCTTTCTTTTACAGATGGACAGATTGTCAGACCTGCATCCACCCACCAATCCTGGACCACAGTTTTCAGTAAGACTGGATATCACCTTGATCATATAACGGCTTCTGTTCAGGTCTAGCTACTTTGGCTCATGTTTTGAAATATGAAATCTGTTTTTCACTCAGCATTATTGAAGATAACTGTTTTAAACAGAAGCTGTCCACAAAATAATCACAAAATGCAGCTTCCATATAAAATTTTATCTTTTGCTTCGTTTTGTTTTGTTTTTAGTTTTTCCTCCTTAAATGAGGAACTAAAATGTTAGAAAGTGTAAGATGGAAATTTTGGAAACCGTAGCGGCAGCTCCCTCCCTTCTCACCTGCAGGAAAATCTTGCAAACCCATTTCCAGGAATTACAGCCTGCTGCCTGGACTTCCAGGGAGCCTATGCAGTCGAGGAGTCTATTGCTTGTGAGCCACCGAGGTACACCACCTACTTACCCCTTTGCAGCAACTCACAGAGCTGGGGCTCTGTTGGGGCTCATGATCAGGGAAGCAGCATGTGGTGTCATGGACTGGTGACCACAGAAAGGTCAGGAGACTTCCTGCTGGGCTGCCAGGAGTGCAGCTGCCCTTGGTGGTCCCAAGAAATCAGCAGGTTTGTTCAAGCATTTCAGTCAACTCGCATGTTTTATGACCCCATCTGGTCCCAAGTGCTTTGTCCTCTATACGATACAGAATGGAATGGGATGAATTCACACCTGCTGAAATACGCTGCAACTGACACTGAGGACTTATTGTTAAACTATTGATATAGCCATATATAAGACTATGTAGTGAGACAAAACCAGAGTTTTATGAAAAAATCAATATCAAATTTGTTTTAGTAGGGCTTTGCAAGGAGAACTTTTAAAAATCGTATAAAACAGCACATCAGAATTCATTTATACTCTGTCACGTCTCCCTTATGATCTGCTCCATGACAAAAATAAGATAGGCAAAAATGTAAAGATGACAAAGCAATTAAAAAAATGAATGTACTATGTCTGAGCGCTGGAATCAAAGTGTGAAATAACTATGAAAAAGCTGTAAAGAGTACATGAGGTATATTATAAAAGACATATTTTAAATACCATTCAAAATAAGTTGTTAAAATAACCCCAAAATTATACACTAGTTCTATGCTATACAAAGATCAAGAATTAATAAACATAAATATCTTAACGCTGTAAAAAGTACTGTATAGACACAGTGATAAATACTGCTTGTAGCGCACAAATCAATGAACATATATTTTAAATTCAACCTTACAGATTCTGCTGACTCTAAATAAGCTTCCATTCAACAGTAAATTTATCTACTTCTGCCAGTTACCTCCCCCCTCTTTTAAGAAACTTTCAGCATCCCTTGAGTCACTGAAGCCTCTACAGTGTGTAACAACAAATCAGTTCTGGCTTATAATTGCTTTTGCTCTATCTTCCATGCCTTTTATTCAAGTATTTAAAACTGGAGAGGAACTGGAGGTCAGAGAGCATGATGCAAAGCCACCTCACATTGAGTAAGAATTTGGGCACATCCCATGCAAAATCAAGACAACACTTGTGTCTGCCTGAAAGAATTATATGGAAAACACCTGGATGCTGGGAATATATGTCACCTAATTCTGGTTCTTTAAAGATCTAGGTTAAGATAATTGTATATACTTTCATATAATCTAGTTTAAGATGCATATCATCTGCGTTAAGTAACCATGTATACTTTCTCTAGAGCAAACAAAGAGAACGGAAGGTTTTGGAAGAAGATTCGTCCAGCTTCTTCCAGACATCTAGCTTCTTTGCTTTGATGAAAGGAAAGCCTTGATGATCCCAGAATCATCACAGATACCTCTCTTTGAGATGTCTTAAATCAGGTGAGCTGAGTCCCACCTTGAATCTATAAGTGACAGACAGAGCAGAGATAACTCTCATAAGGCAACCACTAGAGTCTCCTGTGTATACTTTTGGCAGGATATCAGTAATACATTGCAAAGAATATCCTCCAGGTGTTTTCTGAAAGATTCTGCATGTCTTTGTACTGGGGAATGTATCTCAAACATATAGGACTTCATAAGAAACCAAGGTATCTGTCTAAGTGTTTTTCACTGGGACCTTTTGAAAACTGTGTGACCAGAGTTGGGAGCTTGTAGTCAACACATTTGTGGAAGAGAGGAAGGAAAGCTGGAGAAACAGTCTGATTCATGCCATTTTTTCCACTGAACAGAAATAACCCCCACTGTTAGACAGCCTGACTAGGGAATCAGACTATAGTTTTTCCCTCAATATAGTGCTGTACAGATTGTCAGGAAAAGATGCATAGAGATGTGAGAAACAGACGAATAGTCAAGTCACTAGTGCTGTTGCTGCTGGTGGTGGTTATCCACAGGACTGAGCAGACAGAATGTACATGGGAATGGTGTCTTTTGCAGACATCATACACCGGTTGTTTAATTTGACAGCAGGTTAAACCATGCATTTTTTTTTCTCTTAGTGGGCTTAAACCAAAACCAAAAAATGAAACAAATAGAGAAGTCTAAGACACTTAAGAGCATGTTTCTCACAGAAGGAGAAATATACCAAAAAGACCAGTAACCTATCTGCCCCAAACAGTCCCAGATGTTGGTCAGTTTCCAGTATCAATTATGTTTTAAAGTAAATTGATTTGGGTTTTGGCCAAATATAAGATTGTTTCCTTTTTCTCCATCATTACTTCACATATGTTCATCTCCCCCATCTTCCAAACCCAACTGTTTCTCAGTATTTCCAGGCCAAGATGAATCTATTTGTATCTTTCTAAATCCTTTGGAGAAGTCCAGAATTGTAGAATTACAGTTTTCAAAGACTCTCTAAGACACAGGCTGCCTGGGGCTGACTGTAGAGTTTGAACTATGAGATAACTTCTATTCATCACTCCAATTTCAGCATTGGGGTCTGTTATGTGCTCTGGTTCTCCATCCAGCTGATCCAGCTAATACTTTTATCATGACAGTATCCTGGGATTTTTGCAGGAACATTCTCACTCCATTCATCTGGTTCAACAGCATCTTGCTCTGGAGTTTCTTCTTCTTCCAGTCCTCAGGCATCTGATCATTTGGGACCTCAGTCAAGATGGGCTTAAGGGAGAAATCATGTATCTTAGCAGAGTCGCACAACTAGCAACAGTTTGATCAACTAACATTTCAAAACTATCGCGAGGATTCAAGACCAGAGAATAAACTGGTTCTTCTTCTCAGAAAAGTAGCTTTTTAAAATCGTACCTGGATGATTTGCAAGCTTCTTGTCGTATTTGCCCGTCTTTGGGTACTCATGCTGGAAAGTGAAATGCAATCTATAGTCTTCCACAAAGAGAGTTTTACTGTGGAATTGATCACAGTTTGGTTCAGGGGCTTTGGGGAGCAGCTTCACAGAGGTACCACTGTGCTCTGCTCCATGGAAGTTCACTTCATACTGTATGGTAAGGGATTTGGTGTCAAGCAGACAGAGCTTTAAAAGTCTGGCAGAGATATGACTACTGAGAACTCAGAAAACTAAGGTGGATATGAAATATTTAATCAAAGGCAATGGAATTCACATTTAAGAACCACAATCCCTCTTGTAATGGGCTGAACGGTTATGGGTTTGGTTTGGTATTAACAACATGTTTATTAAACGTCATGCCCAAGAGAACTTTGTGCAGCACAGACAGCTTTTCGCAGTAATGGTTACAGTTTGAGTAATACAGCTTTTCTGATGGAGAAATCACACACTGCGCACATACATTGAGCTAAACAGACACACCTTTGCAAAATGGAGAACACTGTCAGCTATGGAGAAGCCAGTCCACTCTGCTTAGACAGGAACACGCTGCATCGCTGAAATCAGACGCCTGTGCCCCACACTTTGCTTTGCTGTGGGGGTGGGAGGGGCAGCAGGAGCATGTGACAATGCTAGTGTTCTAGTAGGGGTCCGTTACAGACCTCCTGATGAAGACGAGGAGGCAGCTGAAGTTGTCAGCTGAACCAGTGTTGACCAAAAGCAAGAAAGGCTTCTTTAAGTACATCAGTAGCAAAAGAAAGGCTTAAGGAGAATTTGGGCCCCTTGCTCAATAAAG